>CAWUDS030002419.1:0-250749 GCA_963859935.3 Lathyrus sativus | reverse complement strand
CCACTTATCGAAAATAAAGATGGGTAGGCTTCTCAAAAGAGAGATGCAAGTTATCAAAAATAAAGGTGGATAAGCTTCTCGAATGAGAGATGCCACTTATCGAAAATAAAGGTGGATAAGCTTCTCGAAAAAGAGATGCCACTTATAGAAAATAAAGGTGGATAAGCTTCTCGAAAGAGAGATGCCACTTATCGAAAATAAAGGTGGATAAGCTTCTCGAAAGAGAGATGCCACTTATCGAAAATAAAGGTGGATAAGCTTCTCGGAAGAGAGATACCGGTTATCCAAAATAAAGGTGGATAAGCTTCGCGAGAGCGAGATGCGACTTATAGAAAATAAAGGTGGATAAGCTTCTTGAAAGAGAGATGCCAGTTATCAAAAATAAAGGTGGATAGGCTTCTCGAAAGAGAGATGCCACTTATCGAAAATAAAGGTGGATAGGCTTCTCAAAAGGGAGACGCCACTTATCGAAAATAAAGGTGGATAAGCATCTCTAAAGAGAGATGCCACTTATCGAAAATAAAGGTGGATAAGCTTCTCGAAAGAGAGATGCCACTTATCAAAAATAAAGCTGGATAAGCTTCTCGAAAGAGAGATGCCACTTATCGAAAATAAAGGTGGATAAGCTTCTCGAAAGAGAGATGCCACATATCGAAAATAAAGGTGGATAAGCTTCTCGAAAGAGAGATGCCACATATCGAAAATAAAGGTGGATAAGCTTCTCGGAAGAGAGATGCCACTTATCGAAAATAAAGGTGGATAAGCTTCCCAAAAGAGAGATGCCGCTTATCGAAAATAAAGGTGGATAAGCTTCTCGAGAAAGAGATGTCAGTTATCGAAAATAAAGGTGGATAAGCTTTTCGAAAGATAGATGCCACTTATCCAAAATAAAGGTGGATAAGTTTCTCGAAAGAGAGATGCAAGTTATCAAAAATAAAGGTGGATAAGCTTCTCGAACGAGAGATGCCACTTATCGAAAATAAAGGTGGATAAGCTTCTCGAAAGAGAGATGCCACTTATCGAAAATAAAGGTGGATAAGCTTCTCGAAAGAGAGATGCCACATATCGAAAATAAAGGTGGATAAGCTTCTCGGAAGAGAGATGCCACTTATCGAAAATAAAGGTGGATAAGCTTCCCAAAAGAGAGATGCCGCTTATCGAAAATAAAGGTGGATAAGCTTCTCGAGAAAGAGATGTCAGTTATCGAAAATAAAGGTGGATAAGCTTTTCGAAAGATAGATGCCACTTATCCAAAATAATGGTGGATAAGTTTCTCGAAAGAGAGATGCAAGTTATCAAAAATAAAGGTGGATAAGCTTCTCGATGAGAGATGCCACTTATCGAAAATAAAGGTGGATAAGCTTCTCGAAAGAGAGATGCCACTTATAGAAAATAAAGGTGGATAAGCTTCTTGAAAGGGAGATGCCACTTATCGAAAATAAAGGTGGATAAGCTTCTCGAAAGAGAGATGCCACTTATCGAAAATAAAGGTGGATAAGCTTCTCGAAAGAGAGATACCGGTTATCCAAAATAAAGGTGGATAAGCTTCGCGAAAGCGAGATGCCACTTATAGAAAATAAAGGTGGATAAGCTTCTCGAAAGAGAGATGCCAGTTATCGAAAATAAAGGTGGATAGGCTTCTCGAAAGAGAGATGCCACTTATCGAAAGTAAATGTGGATAGGCTTCTCAAAAGAGAGATGCCACTTATCAAAAATAAAGGTGGATAAGCTTCTCGAAAGAGAGATGCCACTTATCGGAATTAAAGGTGGATAAGCTTCTCGAAAGAGAGATGCCACTTATCGAAAATAAAGGTGGATAAGCTTCTCGAAAGGGAGATGCCACCTATAAAAAATAAAATAGGATAAGCTTCTCGAAAGAGAGATGCCACTTATTGAAAATAAAGATGGATAAACTTCTCGAAAGTGAGATGCCAGTTATCGAAAATAAAGGTGGATAAGCTTCTCGAATGAGAGATGCCACTTACCGAAAATAAAGGTGGATAAGCTTCTCGAAAGAGAGATACGGGTTATCAAAAATAAAGGTGGATAAGCTTCGCGAAAGAGAGATGCCACTTATCGAAAATAAAGGTGGATTAGCTTCTCGAAAGAGAGATGCCAGTTATCGAAAATAAAGGTGGATAGGCTTCTCGTAAGAGAGATGCCACTTATCGAAAATAAATGTGGATAGGCTTCTCAAAAGAGAGATGCCACTTATCAAAAATAAAGGTGGATAAGCTTCTCGAAAGAGAGATGCCACTTATTGGAAATAAAGGTGGATAAGCTTCTCGAAAGAGAGATGCCACTTATCAAACATAAAGGTGGATAAGCTTCTCGAAAGGGAGATGCCACCTATAAAAAATAAAAGAGGATAAGCTTCTCGAAAGAGAGATGCCACTTATCGAAAATAAAGATGGATAAACTTCTCGAAAGAGAGATGCCAGTTATCCAAAATAAAGGTCGATTAGCTTCTCGAATGAGAGATGCCACTTATCGAAAATAAAGGTGGATACGCTTCTCGAAAGAGAGATGCCACTTATCGAAAATAAAGGTGGATAAGCTTCTCGGAAGAGAGATGCCACTTATCGAAAATAAAGGTGGATAAGCTTCTCGAAAGAGAGATGCCACTTATCGAAAATAAAGGTGGATAAGCTTCTCGAAAGAGAGATGCCACTTAACAAAAATAAAGGTGGATAAGCTTCTCGAAAGAGAGATGCCACTTATCGAAAATAAAGATGGATAAGCTTCTCGAAAGAGAGATGCCAGTTATCGAAAATAAAGATGGATAAGCTTCTCGAATGAGAGATGCCACTTATAAAAAATAACGGTGGATAAGCTTCTCGAAAGAGAGATACCACTTATCAAAAATAAAGGTGGATAAGCTTCTCGAAAGAGAGATGCCACTTATCGAAAATAAAGATGGGTAGGCTTCTCAAAAGAGAGATGCAAGTTATCAAAAATAAAGGTGGATAAGCTTCTCGAATGAGAGATGCCACTTATCGAAAATAAAGGTGGATAAGCTTCTCGAAAAAGAGATGCCACTTATAGAAAATAAAGGTGGATAAGCTTCTCGAAAGAGAGATGCCACTTATCGAAAATAAAGGTGGATAAGCTTCTCGAAAGAGAGATGCCACTTATCGAAAATAAAGGTGGATAAGCTTCTCGGAAGAGAGATACCGGTTATCCAAAATAAAGGTGGATAAGCTTCGCGAGAGCGAGATGCGACTTATAGAAAATAAAGGTGGATAAGCTTCTTGAAAGAGAGATGCCAGTTATCAAAAATAAAGGTGGATAGGCTTCTCGAAAGAGAGATGCCACTTATCGAAAATAAAGGTGGATAGGCTTCTCAAAAGGGAGACGCCACTTATCGAAAATAAAGGTGGATAAGCATCTCTAAAGAGAGATGCCACTTATCGAAAATAAAGGTGGATAAGCTTCTCGAAAGAGAGATGCCACTTATCAAAAATAAAGCTGGATAAGCTTCTCGAAAGAGAGATGCCACTTATCGAAAATAAAGGTGGATAAGCTTCTCGAAAGAGAGATGCCACATATCTTAAATAAAGGTGGATAAGCTTCTCGAAAGAGAGATGCCACATATCGAAAATAAAGGTGGATAAGCTTCTCGGAAGAGAGATGCCACTTATCGAAAATAAAGGTGGATAAGCTTCCCAAAAGAGAGATGCCGCTTATCGAAAATAAAGGTGGATAAGCTTCTCGAGAAAGAGATGTCAGTTATCGAAAATAAAGGTGGATAAGCTTTTCTAAAGATAGATGCCACTTATCCAAAATAAAGGTGGATAAGTTTCTCGAAAGAGAGATGCAAGTTATCAAAAATAAAGGTGGATAAGCTTCTCGAACGAGAGATGCCACTTATCGAAAATAAAGGTGGATAAGCTTCTCGAAAGAGAGATGCCACTTATCGAAAATAAAGGTGGATAAGCTTCTCGAAAGAGAGATGCCACATATCGAAAATAAAGGTGGATAAGCTTCTCGGAAGAGAGATGCCACTTATCGAAAATAAAGGTGGATAAGCTTCCCAAAAGAGAGATGCCGCTTATCGAAAATAAAGGTGGATAAGCTTCTCGAGAAAGAGATGTCAGTTATCGAAAATAAAGGTGGATAAGCTTTTCGAAAGATAGATGCCACTTATCCAAAATAAAGGTGGATAAGTTTCTCGAAAGAGAGATGCAAGTTATCAAAAATAAAGGTGGATAAGCTTCTCGATGAGAGATGCCACTTATCGAAAATAAAGGTGGATAAGCTTCTCGAAAGAGAGATGCCACTTATAGAAAATAAAGGTGGATAAGCTTCTTGAAAGGGAGATGCCACTTATCGAAAATAAAGGTGGATAAGCTTCTCGGAAGAGAGATGCCACTTATCGAAAATAAAGGTGGATAATTTTCTCGGAAGAGAGATGCCACTTATCGAAAATAAAGGTGGATAAGCTTCTCGAAAGAGAGATGCCGCTTATCGAAAATAAAGGTGGATAAGCTTCTCGAAAGAGAGATGCCAGTTATCAAAAATAAAGGTGGATAAGCTTCTCGAAAGAGAGATGCCACTTATTGAAAATAAAGGTTTATAAGCTTCTCGAAAGAGAGATGCCACTTATCGAAAATAAAGGTTGATAAGCTTCTCGAAAGAGAGATGCCACTTAACAAAAATAAAGGTGGATAAGCTTCTCGAAAGAGAGATGCCACTTATCGAAAATAAAGGTTGATAAGCTTCTCGAAAGAGAGATGCCACTTATCGAAAATAAAGGTGGATAAGCTTTTCGAAAGAGAGATGCCACTTATCAAAAATAAAGTTTGATAAGATTCTCGAAAGAGAGATGCCACTTATCGAAAATAAAGGTGGATAAGCTTATCGAAAGAAAGATGCCAGTTATCGAAAATAAAGGTGGATAGGCTTCTCGAAAGAGAGATGCCACTTATCGAAAATAAATGTGGATAGGCTTCTCAAAAGAGTGATGCCACTTATCGAAAATAAATGTGGATAAGCTTCTCGAAAGAGAGATGCCACATATCGAAAATAAAGGTGGATAAGCTTCTCGAAGAGAGATGCCACTTATAAAAAATAAAAGAGGATAAGCTTCTCGAAAGAGAGATGCCACTTATTGAAAATAAAGATGGATAAACTTCTCGAAAGTGAGATGCCACTTATCGCAAATAAAGATGGATAAACTTCTCGAATGAGAGATGCCAGATATCGAAAATAAAGGTGGATAAGCTTCTCGAAAGAGAGATACGGGTTATCAAAAATAAAGGTGGATAAGCTTCGCGAAAGAGAGATGCCACTTATCGAAAATAAAGGTGGATAAGCTTCTCGAAAGAGAGATGTCAGTTATCGAAAATAAAGGTGGATAGGCTTCTCGAAAGAGAGAAGCCACTTATCGAAAATAAATGTGGATAGGCTTCTCAAAAGAGAGATGCCACTTATCAAAAATAAAGGTGGATAAGCTTCTCGAAAGAGAGATGCCACTTATCGGAATTAAAGGTGGATAAGCTTCTCGAAAGAGAGATGCCACTTATCGAAAATAAAGGTGGATAAGCTTCTCAGAAGAGAGATGCCGCTTATCGAAAATAAAGGTGGATAAGCTTCTCGAAATAGAGATGCCGCTTATCGAAAATAAAGGTGGATAAGCTTCTCGAAAGAGAGATGCCAGTTATCGAAATTAAAGGTGGATAAGCTTCTCGAAAGAGAGATGCCGGTTATCAAAAATAAAGGTGGATAAGCTTTGCGAAAGAGAGATGCCACTTATCGAAAATAAAGGTGGATAAGCTTCTCGAAAGAAAGATGCCAGTTATCGAAAATAAAGGTGGATAGGCTTCTCGAAAGAGAGATGCCACTTATCGAAAATAAATGTGGATAGGCTTCTCAAAAGAGCGATGCCACTTATCAAAAATAAATGTGGATAAGCTTCTCGAAAGAGAGATGCCACATATCGAAAATAAAGGTGGATAAGCTTCTCGAAGAGAGATGCCACTTATAAAAAATAAAAGAGGATAAGCTTCTCGAAAGAGAGATGCCACTTATTGAAAATAAAGATGGATAAACTTCTCGAAAGTGAGATGCCACTTATCGCAAATAAAGATGGATAAACTTCTCGAATGAGAGATGCCAGATATCGAAAATTAAGGTGGATAAGCTTCTCGAAAGAGAGATACGGGTTATCAATAATAAAGGTGGATAAGCTTCGCGAAAGAGAGATGCCACTTATCGAAAATAAAGGTGGATAAGCTTCTCGAAAGAGAGATGCCAGTTATCGAAAATAAAGGTGGATAGGCTTCTCGAAAGAGAGATGCCACTTATCGAAAATAAATGTGGATAGGCTTCTCAAAAGAGAGATGCCACTTATCAAAAATAAAGGTGGATAAGCTTCTCGAAAGAGAGATGCCACTTATCGGAATTAAAGGTGGATAAGCTTCTCGAAAGAGAGATGCCACTTATAGAAAATAAAGGTGGATAAGCTTCTCAGAAGAGAGATGCCGCTTATCGAAAATAAAGGTGGATAAGCTTCTCGAAATAGAGATGCCGCTTATCGAAAATAAAGGTGGATAAGCTTCTCGAAAGAGAGATGCCAGTTATCGAAATTAAAGGTGGATAAGCTTCTCGAAAGAGAGATGCCGGTTATCAAAAATAAAGGTGGATAAGCTTTGCGAAAGAGAGATGCCACTTATCGAAAATAAAGGTGGATAAGCTTCTCGAAAGAAAGATTCCAGTTATCGAAAATAAAGGTGGATAGGCTTCTCGAAAGAGAGATGCCACTTATCGAAAATAAATGTGGATAGGCTTCTCAAAAGAGCGATGCCACTTATTGAAAATAAATGTGGATAAGCTTCTCGAAAGAGAGATGCCACATATCGAAAATAAAGGTGGATAAGCTTCTCGAAGAGAGATGCCACTTATAAAAAATAAAAGAGGATAAGCTTCTCGAAAGAGAGATGCCACTTATCGCAAATAAAGATGGATAAACTTCTCGAAAGTGAGAGATGCCAGATATCAAAAATAAAGGTGGATAAGCTTCTCGAAAGAGAGATACGGGTTATCAAAAATAAAGGTGGATAAGCTTCGCGAAAGAGAGATGCCATTTATCGAAAATAAAGGTGGATAAGCTTCTCGAAAGAGAGATGCCAGTTATCGAAAATAAAGGTGGATAGGCTTCTCGAAAGAGAGATGCCACTTATCGAAAATAAATGTGGATAGGCTTCTCAAAAGAGAGATGCCACTTATCAAAAATAAAGGTGGATAAGCTTCTCGAAAGAGAGATGCCACTTATTGGAATTAAAGGTGGATAAGCTTCTCGAAAGAGAGATGCCACTTATCGAAAATAAAGGTGGATAAGCTTCTCGAAAGGGAGATGCAACCTATAAAAAATAAAAGAGGATAAGGTTCTCGAAAGAGAGATGCCACTTTTCGAAAATAAAGATGGATAAACTTCTCGAAAGAGAGATGCCAGTTATTGAAAATAAAGGTCGATAAGCTTCTCGAATGAGAGATGCCACTTATCGAAAATAAAGGGTGATAAGCTTCTCGAAAGAGAGATGCCACTTATCGAAAATAAAGGTGGATAAGCTTCTCGAAAGAGAGATACCGGTTATCCAAAATAAAGGTGGATAAGCTTCGCGAAAGAGAGATGCCACTTATAGAAAATAAAGGTGGATAAGCTCCTTGAAAGAGAGATGCCAGTTATCTAAAATATAGGTGGATAGGCTTCTCGAAAGAGAGATGCCACTTATCGAAAATAAAGGTGGATAAGCTTCTCGAAAGAGAGATGCCGCTTATCGAAAATAAAGGTGGATAAGCTTTTCGAGAAAGAGATGTCAGTTATCGAAAATAAAGGTGGATAAGCTTTTCGAAAGATAGATGCCACTTATCGAAAATAAAGGTGGATAAGCTTCTCGAAAGAGAGATGCAAGTTATCAAAAATAAAGGTGGATAAGCTTCTCGAACGAGAGATGCCACTAATCGAAAATAAAGGTGGATAAGCTTCTCGAAAGAGAGATACCACTTATAGAAAATAAAGGTGGATAAGCTTCTTGAAAGGGAGATGCCACTTATCGAAAATAAAGGTGGATAAGCTTCTCGAACGAGAGATGCCACTTATCGAAAATAAAGATGGATAAGCTTCTCGAAAGAGAGATGCCACTTATCGAAAATAAAGGTGGATAAGCTTCTCGGAAGAGAGATGCCACTTATCGAAAATAAAGGTGGATAAGTTTCTCGCAAGAGAGATGCCACTTATCGAAAATAAAGGTGGATAAGCTTCTCGAAAGAGAGATGCCGCTTATCGAAAATAAAGGTGGATAAGCTTCTCGAAAGAGAGATGCCAGTTATCGAAAATAAAGGTGGATAAGCTTCTCGAAAGAGAGATGCCACTTATCGAAAATAAAGGTTTATAAGCTTCTCGAAAGAGAGATGCCACTTATCGAAAATAAAGGTTGATAAGCTTCTCGAAAGAGAGATGCCACTTATCGAAAATAAAGGTGGATAAGCTTCTCGAAAGAGAGATACCGGTTATCTAAAATAAAGGTGGATAAGCTTCGCGAAAGAGAGATGCCACTTATAGAAAATAAAGGTGGATAAGCTCCTTGAAAGAGAGATGCCATTTATCTAAAATAAAGGTGGATAGGCTTCTCGAAAGAGAGATGCCACTTATCGAAAATAAAGGTGGATAGGCTTCTCAAAAGGGAGACACCACTTATCGAAAATAAAGGTGGATAAGCATCTCGAAAGAGAGATGCCACTTATCGAAAATAAAGGTGGATAAGCTTCTCGAAAGAGAGATGCCACTTATCAAAAATAAAGGTGGATAAGCTTATCGAAAGAGAGATGCCACTTATCGAAAATAAAGGTGGATAAGCTTCTCGAAAGAGAGATGCCACTTATCGAAAATAAAGGTGGATAAGCTTCTCGAAAGAGAGATGCCACATATCGAAAATAAAGGTGGATAAGCTTCTCGGAAGAGAGATGCCACTTATCGAAAATAAAGGTGGATAAGCTACTCGAAAGAGAGATGCCGCTTATCGAAAATAAAGGTGGATAAGCATCTCAAAAAAGAGATGTCAGTTATCGAAAATAAAGGTGGATAAGCTTTTCGAAAGATAGATGACACTTATCGAAAATAAAGGTGGATAAGCTTCTCGAAATAGAAATGCAAGTTATCGAAAATAAAGGTGGATAAGCTTCTCGAACGAGAGATGCCACTTATCGAAAATAAAGGTGGATAAGCTTCTCGAAAGAGAGATGCCACTTATAGAAAATAAAGGTGGATAAGCTTCTTGAAAGGGAGATTCCACTTATCGAAAATAAAGGTGGATAAGCTCCTTGAAAGAGAGATGCCACCTATAAAAAATAAAATAGGATAAGCTTCTCGAAAGAGAGATGCCACTTATTGAAAATAAAGATGGATAAACTTCTCGAAAGTGAGATGCCAGTTATCGAAAATAAAGGTGGATAAGCTTCTTGAATGAGAGATGCCACTTACCGAAAATAAAGGTGGATAAGCTTCTCGAAAGAGAGATACGGGTTATCAAAAATAAAGGTGGATAAGCTTCGCGAAAGAGATATGCCAGTTATCGAAAATAAAGGTGGATAGGCTTCTCGTAAGAGAGATGCCACTTATCGAAAATAAATGTGGATAGGCTTCTCAAAAGAGAGATGCCACTTATCAAAAATAAAGGTGGATAAGCTTCTCGAAAGAGAGATGCGACTTATTGGAAATAAAGGTGGATAAGCTTCTCGAAAGAGAGATGCCACTTATCAAACATAAATGTGGATAAGCTTCTCGAAAGGGAGATGCCACCTATAAAAAATAAAAGAGGATAAGCTTCTCGAAAGAGAGATGCCACTTATCGAAAATAAAGATGGATAAACTTCTCGAAAGAGAGATGCCAGTTATCGAAAATAAAGGTCGATTAGCTTCTCGAATGAGAGATGCCACTTATCCAAAATAAAGGTGGATACGCTTCTCGAAAGAGAGATGCCACTTATCGAAAATAAAGGTGGATAAGCTTCTCGGAAGAGAGATGCCACTTATCGAAAATAAAGGTGGATAAGCTTCTCGGAAGAGAGATGCCACTTATCGAAAATAAAGGTGGATAAGCTTCTCGAAAGAGAGATGCCGCTTATCAAAAATAAAGGTGGATAAGCTTCTCGAAAGAGAGATGCCAGTTATCGAAAATATAGGTGGATAAGCTTCTCGAAAGAGAGATGCCACTTATCGAAAATAAAGGTTTATAAGCTTCTCGAAAGAGAGATGCCACTTATCGAAAATAAAGGTTGATAAGCTTCTCGAAAGAGAGATGCCACTTAACAAAGATAAAGGTGGATAAGCTTCTCGAAAGAGAGATGCCACTTAACAAAAATAAAGGTGGATAAGCTTCTCGAAAGAGAGATGCCGCTTATCGAAAATAAAGGTGGATAACCTTCTCGAGAAAGAGATGTCAGTTATCGAAAATAAAGGTGGATAAGCTTTTCGAAAGATAGATGCCACTTATCGAAAATAAAGGTGGATAAGCTTCTCGAAAGAGAGATGCAAGTTATCCAAAATAAAGGTGGATAAGCTTCTCGAACGAGAGATGCCACTTATCGAAAATAAAGGTGGATAAGCTTCTCGGAAGAGAGATGCCACTAATCGAAAATAAAGGTGGATAAGCTTCTCGAAAGAGAGATGCCGCTTATCAAAAATAAAGGTGGATAAGCTTCTCGAAAGAGAGATGCCACATATCGAAAATAAAGGTTTATAAGCTTCTCGAAAGAGAGATGCCACTTATCGAAAATAAAGGTTGATAAGCTTCTCGAAAGAGAGATGCCACTTAACAAAAATAAAGGTGGATAAGCTTCTCGAAAGAGAGATGCCACTTAACAAAAATAAAGGTGGATAAGCTACTCGAAAGAGAGATGCCGCTTATCGAAAATAAAGGTGGATAAGCTTCTCGAGAAGAGAGATGTCAGTTATCGAAAATAAAGGTGGATAAGCTTTTCGAAAGATAGATGACACTTATCGAAAATAAAGGTGGATAAGCTTCTCGAAAGAGAAATGCAAGTTATCGAAAATAAAGGTGGATAAGCTTCTCGAACGAGAGATGCCACTTATCGAAAATAAAGGTGGATAAGCTTCTCGAAAGAGAGATGCCACTTATAGAAAATAAAGGTGGATAAGCTTCTTGAAAGGGAGATGCCACTTATCGAAAATAAAGGTGGATAAGCTTCTCGAACGAGAGATGCCACTTATCGAAAATAAAGATGGATATGCTTCTCGAAAGAGAGAGGCCACTTATCGAAAATAAAGGTGGACAAGCTTCTCGGAAGAGAGATGCCACTTATCGAAAATAAAGGTGGATAAGCTTCTCGGAAGAGAGATGCCACTTATCGAAAATAAAGGTGGATAAGCTTCTCGAAAGAGAGATGCCGCTTATCAAAAATAAAGGTGGATAAGCTTCTCGAAAGAGAGATCCCAGTTATCGAAAATAAAGGTGGATAAGCTTCTCGAAAGAGAGATGCCACTTATCGAAAATAAAGGTTTATAAGCTTCTCGAAAGAGAGATGCCACTTATCGAAAATAAAGGTTGATAAGCTTCTCGAAAGAGAGATGCCACTTAACAAAGATAAAGGTGGATAAGCTTCTCGAAAGAGAGATGCCACTTAACAAAAATAAAGGTGGATAAGCTTCTCGAAAGAGAGATGCCGCTTATCGAAAATAAAGGTGGATAAGCTTCTCGAGAAAGAGATGTCAGTTATCGAAAATAAAGGTGGATAAGCTTTTCGAAAGATAGATGCCACTTATCGAAAATAAAGGTGGATAAGCTTCTCGAAAGAGAGATGCAAGTTATCAAAAATAAAGGTGGATAAGCTTCTCGAACGAGAGATGCCACTTATCGAAAATAAAGGTGGATAAGCTTCTCGGAAGAGAGATGCCACTTATCGAAAATAAAGGTGGATAAGCTTCTCGAAAGAGAGATGCCGCTTATCAAAAATAAAGGTGGATAAGCTTCTCGAAAGAGAGATGCCACATATCGAAAATAAAGGTTTATAAGCTTCTCGAAAGAGAGATGCCACTTATCGAAAATAAAGGTTGATAAGCTTCTCGAAAGAGAGATGCCACTTAACAAAAGTAAAGGTGGATAAGCTTCTCGAAAGAGAGATGCCACTTAACAAAAATAAAGGTGGATAAGCTTCTCGAAAGAGAGATGCCGCTTATCGAAAATAAAGGTGGATAAGCTTCTCGAGAAAGAGATGTCAGTTATCGAAAATAAAGGTGGATAAGCTTTTCAAAAGATAGATGCCACTTATCGAAAATAAAGGTGGATAAGCTTCTCGAAAGAGAGATGCAAGTTATCAAAAATAAAGGTGGATAAGCTTCTCGAAAGAGAGATGCCACTTAAAAAAAATAAAGGTGGATAAGCTTCTCGAAAGAGAGATGCCGCTTATCGAAAATAAAGGTGGATAAGCTTTTCGAGAAAGAGATGTCAGTTATCGAAAATAAAGGTGGATAAGCTTTTCGAAAGATAGATGCCACTTATCGAAAATAAAGGTGGATAAGCTTCTCGAAAGAGAGATGCAAGTTATCAAAAATAAAGGTCGATAAGCTTCTCGAACGAGAGATGCCACTAATCGAAAATAAAGGTGGATAAGCTTCTCGAAAGAGAGATACCACTTATAGAAAATAAAGGTGGATAAGCTTCTCGAAAGAGAGATGCCGCTTATCAAAAATAAAAGTGGATAAGCTTCTCGAAAGAGAGATCCCAGTTATCGAAAATAAAGGTGGATAAGCTTCTCGAAAGAGAGATGCCACTTATCGAAAATAAAGGTTTCTAAGCTTCTCGAAAGAGAGATGCCACTTATCGAAAATAAAGGTTGATAAGCTTCTCGAAAGAGAGATGCCACTTAACAAAGATAAAGGTGGATAAGCTTCTCGAAAGAGAGATGCCACTTAACAAAAATAAAGGTGGATAAGCTTCTCGAAAGAGAGATGCCGCTTATCGAAAATAAAGGTGGATAAGCTTCTCGAGAAAGAGATGTCAGTTATCGAAAATAAAGGTGGATAAGCTTTTCGAAAGATAGATGCCACTTATCGAAAATAAAGGTGGATAAGCTTCTCGAAAGAGAGATGCAAGTTATCAAAAATAAAGGTGGATAAGCTTCTCGAACGAGAGATGCCACTTATAGAAAATAAAGGTGGATAAGCTTCTCGGAAGAGAGATGCCACTTATCGAAAATAAAGGTGGATAAGCTTCTCGAAAGAGAGATGCCGCTTATCAAAAATAAAGGTGGATAAGCTTCTCGAAAGAGAGATGCCACATATCAAAAATAAAGGTTTATAAGCTTCTCGAAAGAGAGATGCCACTTATCGAAAATAAAGGTTGATAAGCTTCTCGAAAGAGAGACGCCACTTAACAAAAATAAAGGTGGATAAGCTTCTCGAAAGAGAGATGCCACTTAACAAAAATAAAGGTGGATAAGCTACTCGAAAGAGAGATGCCGCTTATCGAAAATAAAGGTGGATAAGCTTCTCGAGAAGAGAGATGTCAGTTATCGAAAATAAAGGTGGATAAGCTTTTCGAAAGATAGATGACACTTATCGAAAATAAAGGTGGATAAGCTTCTCGAAAGAGAAATGCAAGTTATCGAAAATAAAGGTGGATAAGCTTCTCGAACGAGAGATGCCACTTATCGAAAATAAAGGTGGATAAGCTTCTCGAAAGAGAGATGCCACTTATAGAAAATAAAGGTGGATAAGCTTCTTGAAAGGGAGATGCCACTTATCGAAAATAAAGGTGGATAAGCTTCTCGAACGAGAGATGCCACTTATCGAAAATAAAGATGGATATGCTTCTCGAAAGAGAGATGCCACTTATCGAAAATAAAGGTGGACAAGCTTCTCGGAAGAGAGATGCCACTTATCGAAAATAAAGGTGGATAAGCTTCTCGGAAGAGAGATGCCACTTATCGAAAATAAAGGTGGATAAGCTTCTCGAAAGAGAGATGCCGCTTATCAAAAATAAAGGTGGATAAGCTTCTCGAAAGAGAGATCCCAGTTATCGAAAATAAAGGTGGATAAGCTTCTCGAAAGAGAGATGCCACTTATCGAAAATAAAGGTTTATAAGCTTCTCGAAAGAGAGATGCCACTTATCGAAAATAAAGGTTGATAAGCTTCTCGAAAGAGAGATGCCACTTAACAAAGATAAAGGTGGATAAGCTTCTCGAAAGAGAGATGCCACTTAACAAAAATAAAGGTGGATAAGCTTCTCGAAAGAGAGATGCCGCTTATCGAAAATAAAGGTGGATAAGCTTCTCGAGAAAGAGATGTCAGTTATCGAAAATAAAGGTGGATAAGCTTTTCGAAAGATAGATGCCACTTATCGAAAATAAAGGTGGATAAGCTTCTCGAAAGAGAGATGCAAGTTATCAAAAATAAAGGTGGATAAGCTTCTCGAACGAGAGATGCCACTTATCGAAAATAAAGGTGGATAAGCTTCTCGGAAGAGAGATGCCACTTATCGAAAATAAAGGTGGATAAGCTTCTCGAAAGAGAGATGCCGCTTATCAAAAATAAAGGTGGATAAGCTTCTCGAAAGAGAGATGCCACATATCGAAAATAAAGGTTTATAAGCTTCTCGAAAGAGAGATGCCACTTATCGAAAATAAAGGTTGATAAGCTTCTCGAAAGAGAGATGCCACTTAACAAAAGTAAAGGTGGATAAGCTTCTCGAAAGAGAGATGCCACTTAACAAAAATAAAGGTGGATAACTTTCTCGAAAGAGAGATGCCGCTTATCGAAAATAAAGGTGGATAAGCTTCTCGAGAAAGAGATGTCAGTTATCGAAAATAAAGGTGGATAAGCTTTTCAAAAGATAGATGCCACTTATCGAAAATAAAGGTGGATATGCTTCTCGAAAGAAAGATGCAAGTTATCAAAAATAAAGGTGGATAAGCTTCTCGAAAGAGAGATGCCACTTAAAAAAAATAAAGGTGGATAAGCTTCTCGAAAGAGAGATGCCGCTTATCGAAAATAAAGGTGGATAAGCATTTCGAGAAAGAGATGTCAGTTATCGAAAATAAAGGTGGATAAGCTTTTCGAAAGATAGATGCCACTTATCGAAAATAAAGGTGGATAAGCTTCTCGAAAGAGAGATGCAAGTTATCAAAAATAAAGGTGGATCAGCTTCTCGAACGAGAGATGCCACTAATCGAAAATAAAGGTGGATAAGCTTCTCGAAAGAGAGATACCACTTATAGAAAATAAAGGTGGATAAGCTTCTCGAAAGAGAGATGCCGCTTATCAAAAATAAAGGTGGATAAGCTTCTCGAAAGAGAGATCCCAGTTATCGAAAATAAAGGTGGATAAGCTTCTCGAAAGAGAGATGCCACTTATCGAAAATAAAGGTTTATAAGCTTCTCGAAAGAGAGATGCCACTTATCGAAAATAAAGGTTGATAAGCTTCTCGAAAGAGAGATGCCACTTAACAAAGATAAAGGTGGATAAGCTTCTCGAAAGAGAGATGCCACTTAACAAAAATAAAGGTGGATAAGCTTCTCGAAAGAGAGATGCCGCTTATCGAAAATAAAGGTGGATAAGCTTCTCGAGAAAGAGATGTCAGTTATCGAAAATAAAGGTGGATAAGCTTTTCAAAAGATAGATGCCACTTATCGAAAATAAAGGTGGATAAGCTTCTCGAAAGAAAGATGCAAGTTATCAAAAATAAAGGTGGATAAGCTTCTCGAAAGAGAGATGCCACTTAAAAAAAATAAAGGTGGATAAGCTTCTCGAAAGAGAGATGCCGCTTATCGAAAATAAAGGTGGATAAGCTTTTCGAGAAAGAGATGTCAGTTATCGAAAATAAAGGTGGATAAGCTTTTCGAAAGATAGATGCCACTTATCGAAAATAAAGGTGGATAAGCTTCTCGAAAGAGAGATGCAAGTTATCAAAAATAAAGGTGGATAAGCTTCTCGAACGAGAGATGCCACTAATCGAAAATAAAGGTGGATAAGCTTCTCGAAAGAGAGATACCACTTATAGAAAATAAAGGTGGATAAGCTTCTCGAAAGAGAGATGCCGCTTATCAAAAATAAAGGTGGATAAGCTTGTCGAAAGAGAGATCCCAGTTATCGAAAATAAAGGTGGATAAGCTTCTCGAAAGAGAGATGCCACTTATCGAAAATAAAGGTTTATAAGCTTCTCGAAAGAGAGATGCCACTTATCGAAAATAAAGGTTGATAAGCTTCTCGAAAGAGAGATGCCACTTAACAAAGATAAAGGTGGATAAGCTTCTCGAAAGAGAGATGCCACTTAACAAAAATAAAGGTGGATAAGCTTCTCGAAAGAGAGATGCCGCTTATCGAAAATAAAGGTGGATAAGCTTCTCGAGAAAGAGATGTCAGTTATCGAAAATAAAGGTGGATAAGCTTTTCGAAAGATAGATGCCACTTATCGAAAATAAAGGTGGATAAGCTTCTCGAAAGAGAGATGCAAGTTATCAAAAATAAAGGTGGATAAGCTTCTCGAACGAGAGATGCCACTTATCGAAAATAAAGGTGGATAAGCTTCTCGGAAGAGAGATGCCACTTATCGAAAATAAAGGTGGATAAGCTTCTCGAAAGAGAGATGCCGCTTATCAAAAATAAAGGTGGATAAGCTTCTCGAAAGAGAGATGCCACATATCGAAAATAAAGGTTTATAAGCTTCTCGAAAGAGAGATGCCACTTATCGAAAATAAAGGTTGATAAGCTTCTCGAAAGAGAGATGCCACTTAACAAAAGTAAAGGTGGATAAGCTTCTCGAAAGAGAGATGCCACTTAACAAAAATAAAGGTGGATAAGCTTCTCGAAAGAGAGATGCCGCTTATCGAAAATAAAGGTGGATAAGCTTCTCGAGAAAGAGATGTCAGTTATCGAAAATAAAGGTGGATAAGCTTTTCAAAAGATTGATGCCACTTATCGAAAATAAAGGTGGATAAGCTTCTCGAAAGAGAGATGCAAGTTATCAAAAATAAAGGTGGATAAGCTTCTCGAAAGAGAGATGCCACTTAACAAAAATAAAGGTGGATAAGTTTCTCGAAAGAGAGATGCCGCTTATCGAAAATAAAGGTGGATAAGCTTTTCGAGAAAGAGATGTCAGTTATCGAAAATAAAGGTGGATAAGCTTTTCGAAAGATAGATGCCACTTATCGAAAATAAAGGTGGATAAGCTTCTCGAAAGAGAGATGCAAGTTATCAAAAATAAAGGTGGATAAGCTTCTCGAACGAGAGATGCCACTAATCGAAAATAAAGGTGGATAAGCTTCTCGAAAGAGAGATATCACTTATAGAAAATAAAGGTGGATAAGCTTCTTGAAAGGGAGATGCCACTTATCGAAAATAAAGGTGGATAAGCTTCTCGAATGAGAGATGCCACTTATCGAAAATAAAGATGGATAAGCTTCTCGAAAGAGAGATACCGGTTATCCAAAATAAAGGTGGATAAGCTTCTCGGAAGAGAGATGCCACTTATCGAAAATAAAGGTGGATAAGTTTCTCGGAAGAGAGATGCCACTTATCGAAAATAAAGGTGGATAAGCTTCTCGAAAGAGAGATGCCGCTTATCAAAAATAAAGGTGGATAAGCTTCTCGAAAGAGAGATGCCAGTTATCGAAAATAAAGGTGGATAAGCTTCTCGAAAGAGAGATGCCACTTATCGAAAATAAAGGTTTATAAGCTTCTCGAAAGAGAGATGCCACTTATCGAAAATAAAGGTTGATAAGCTTCTCGAAAGAGAGATGCCACTTAACAAATATAAAGGTGGATAAGCTTCTCGAAAGAGAGATGCCACTTATCGAAAATAAAGGTTGATAAGCTTCTCGAAAGAGAGATGCCACTTATCGAAAATAAAGGTGGATAAGCTTTTCGAAAGAGAGATGCCACTTATCAAAAATAAAGTTTGATAAGATTCTCGAAAGAGAGATGCCACTTATCGAAAATAAAGGTGGATAAGCTTCTCGGAAGAGAGATGCCACTTATCGAAAACATAAGGTGGATAAGCTTCTCGAAATAGAGATGCCGCTTATCGAAAATAAAGGTGGATAAGCTTCTCGAAAGAGAGATGCCAGTTATCGAAATTAAAGGTGGATAAGCTTTGCGAAAGAGAGTTGCCACTTATCGAAAATAAAGGTGGATAGGCTTCTCGAAAGAGAGATGCCACTTATCGAAAATAAATGTGGATAGGCTTCTCAAAAGGGCGATGCCACTTATCGAAAATAAATGTGGATAAGCTTCTCGAAAGAGAGATGCCACTTATTGAAAATAAAGGTGGATAAGCTTCTCGAAGAGAGATGCCACTTATAAAAAATAAAAGAGGATAAGCTTCTCGAAAGAGAGATGCCACTTATTGAAAATAAAGATGGATAAACTTCTCGAAAGTGAGATGCCACTTATCGCAAATAAAGATGGATAAACTTCTCGAATGAGAGATGCCAGATATCGAAAATAAAGGTGGATAAGCTTCTCGAAAGAGAGATGCCACTTATCGAAAATAAAGGTGGATAAGCTTCTCGAAAGAGAGATGCCACTTATCGAAAATAAAGGTGGATAAGCTTCTCGAAAGAGAGATACCGGTTATCGAAAATAAAGGTGGATAAGCTTCTCGGAAGAGAGATGCCACTTATCGAAAATAAAGGTGGATAAGTTTCTCGGAAGAGAGATGCCACTTATCGAAAATAAAGGTGGATAAGCTTCTCGAAAGAGAGATGCCACATATCGAAAATAAAGGTTTATAAGCTTCTCGAAAGAGAGATGCCACTTTTCGAAAATAAAGGTGGATAAGCTTTTCAAAAGATAGATGCCACTTATCGAAAATAAAGGTGGATAAGCTTCTCGAAAGAGAGATGCAAGTTATCAAAAATAAAGGTGGATAAGCTTCTCGAAAGAGAGATGCCACTTAACAAAAATAAAGGTGGATAAGCTTCTCGAAAGAGAGATGCCGCTTATCGAAAATAAAGGTGGATAAGCTTTTCGAGAAAGAGATGTCAGTTATCGAAAATAAAGGTGGATAAGCTTTTCGAAAGATAGATGCCACTTATCGAAAATAAAGGTGGATAAGCTTCTCGAAAGAGAGATGCAAGTTATCAAAAATAAAGGTGGATAAGCTTTTCGGAAGAGAGATGCCAGTTATCGAAAATAAAGGTGGATAAGCTTCGCGAAAGAGAGATGCCACTTATCGAAAATAAAGGTTTATAAGCTTCTCGAAAGAGAGATGCCACTTATCGAAAATAAAGGTTGATAAGCTTCTCGAAAGAGAGATGCCACTTAACAAAAATAAAGGTGGATAAGCTTCTCGAAAGAGAGATGCCACTTATCGAAAATAAAGGTTGATAAGCTTCTCGAAAGAGAGATGCCACTTATCGAAAATAAAGGTGGATAAGCTTTTCGAAAGAGAGATGCCACTTATCAAAAATAAAGTTTGATAAGATTCTCGAAAGAGAGATGCCACTTATCGAAAATAAAGGTGGATAAGCTTCTCGGAAGAGAGATGCCACTTATCGAAAACATAAGGTGGATAAGCTTCTCGAAATAGATATGCCGCTTATCGAAAATAAATGTGGATAAGCTTCTAAAAAGAGAGATGCCAGTTATCGAAATTAAAGGTGGATAAGCTTCTCGAAAGAGAGATGTCGGTTATCAAAAATAAAGGTGGATAAGCTTTGCGAAAGAGAGTTGCCACTTATCGAAAATAAAGGTGGATAAGCTTCTCGAAAGAAAGATGCCAGTTATAGAAAATAAAGGTGGATAGGCTTCTCGAAAGAGAGATGCCACTTATCGAAAATAAATGTGGATAGGCTTCTCAAAAGAGCGATGCCACTTATGGAAAATAAATGTGGATAAGCTTCTCGAAAGAGAGATGCCACTTATCGAAAATAAAGGTGGATAAGCTTCTCGAAGAGAGATGCCACTTATAAAAAATAAAAGAGGATAAGCTTCTCGAAAGAGAGATGCCACTTATTGAAAATAAAGATGGATAAACTTCTCGAAAGTGAGATGCCACTTATCGCAAATAAAGATGGATAAACTTCTCGAATGAGAGATGCCAGATATCGAAAATAAAGGTGGATAAGCTTCTCGAAAGAGAGATGCCACTTATCGAAAATAAAGGTGGATAAGCTTCTCGAAAGAGAGATGCCACTTATCGAAAATAAAGGTGGATAAGCTTCTCTAAAGAGAGATACCGGTTATCCAAAATAATGGTGGATAAGCTTCGCGAAAGAGAGATGCCACTTATAGAAAATAAAGGTGGATAAGCTTCTTGAAAGAGAGATGCCAGTTATCAAAAATAAAGGTGGATAAGCTTCTCGAAAGAGAGATGCCGCTTAACGAAAATAAAGGTGGATAAGCTTCTCGAAAGAGAGATGCCAGTTATCGAAAATAAAGGTGGATAAGCTT
The DNA here is from genome assembly GCA_963859935.3 of Lathyrus sativus. Classification (NCBI taxonomy): domain Eukaryota; kingdom Viridiplantae; phylum Streptophyta; class Magnoliopsida; order Fabales; family Fabaceae; genus Lathyrus; species Lathyrus sativus. The sequence continues at coordinate 230,341 of CAWUDS030002419.1, read as the reverse complement.
CTCGAAAGAGAGATGCCACTTATCGAAAATAAAGGTTTATAAGCTTTTCGAAAGAGAGATGCCACTTATCGAAAATAAAGGTTGATAAGCTTCTCGAAAGAGAGATACCACTTAACAAAAATAAAGGTGGATAAGCTTCTCGAAAGAGAGATGCCACTTATCGAAAATAAAGGTTGATAAGCTTCTCGAAAGAGAGATGCCACTTATCGAAAATAAAGGTGGATAAGCTTTTCGGAAGAGAGATGCCACTTATCGAAAACATAAGGTGGATAAGCTTCTCGAAATAGAGATGCCGCTTATCGAAAATAAAGGTGGATAAGCTTCTCGAAAGAGAGATGCCAGTTATCGAAATTAAAGGTGGATAAGCTTCTCGAAAGAGAGATGCCGGTTATCAAAAATAAAGGTGGATAAGCTTTGCGAAAGAGAGTTGCCACTTATCAAAAATAAAGGTGGATAAGCTTCTCGAAAGAAAGATGCCAGTTATCGAAAATAAAGGTGGATAGGCTTCTCGAAAGAGAGATGCCACTTATCGAAAATAAATGTGGATAGGCTTCTCAAAAGAGCGATGCCACTTATCGAAAATAAATGTGGATAAGCTTCTCGAAAGAAAGATGCCACTTATCGAAAATAAAGGTGGATAAGCTTCTCGAAGAGAGATGCCACTTATAAAAAGTAAAAGAGGATAAGCTTCTCGAAAGAGAGATGCCACTTATTGAAAATAAAGATGGATAAACTTCTCGAAAGTGAGATGCCACTTATCGCAAATAAAGATGGATAAACTTCTCGAATGAGAGATGCCAGATATCAAAAATAAAGGTGGATAAGCTTCTCGAAAGAGAGATGCCACTTATCGAAAATAAAGGTGGATAAGCTTCTCGAAAGAGAGATGCCACTTATCGAAAATAAAGGTGGATAAGCTTCTCGAAAGAGAGATACCGGTTATCCAAAATAAAGGTGGATAAGCTTCGCGAAAGAGAGATGCCACTTCTAGAAAATAAAGGTGGATAAGCTTCTTGAAAGAGAGATGCCAGTTATCAAAAATAAAGGTGGATAGGCTTCTCGAAAGAGAGATGCCACTTATCGAAAATAAAGGTGGATAAGCTTCTCAAAAGGGAGACACCACTTATCGAAAATAAAGGTGGATAAGCATCTCGAAAGAGAGATGCCACTTATCAAAAATAAAGGTGGATAAGCTTCTCGAAAGAGAGATGCCACTTATCGAAAATAAAGGTGGATAAGCTTCTCGAAAGAGAGATGCAACTTATCGAAAATAAAGGTGGATAAGCTTCTCGAAAGAGAGATACCGGTTATCGAAAATAAAGGTGGATAAGCTTCTCGGAAGAGAGATGCCACTTATCGAAAATAAAGGTGGATAAGTTTCTCGGAAGAAAGATGCCACTTATCGAAAATAAAGGTGGATAAGCTTCTCGAAAGAGAGATGCCACATATCGAAAATAAAGGTTTATAAGCTTCTCGAGAAAGAGATGTCAGTTATCGAAAATAAAGGTGGATAAGCTTTTCGAAAGATAGATGCCACTTATCGAAAATAAAGGTGGATAAGCTTCTCGAAAGAGAGATGCAAGTTATCAAAAATAAAGGTGGATAAGCTTCTCGAAAGAGACATGCCACTTAACAAAAATAAAGGTGGATAAGCTTCTCGAAAGAGAGATGCCGCTTATCGAAAATAAAGGTGGATAAGCTTTTCGAGAAAGAGATGTCAGTTATCGAAAATAAAGGTGGATAAGCTTTTCGAAAGATAGATGCCACTTATCGAAAATAAAGGTGGATAAGCTTCTCGAAAGAGAGATGCAAATTATCAAAAATAAAGGTGGATAAGCTTTTCGGAAGAGAGATGCCAGTTATCGAAAATAAAGGTGGATAAGCTTCGCGAAAGAGAGATGCCACTTATCGAAAATAAAGGTTTATAAGCTTCTCGAAAGAGAGATGCCACTTATCAAAAATAAAGGTTGATAAGCTTCTCGAAAGAGAGATGCCACTTAACAAAAATAAAGGTGGATAAGCTTCTCGAAAGAGAGATGCCACTTATCGAAAATAAAGGTTGATAAGCTTCTCGAAAGAGAGATGCCACTTATCGAAAATAAAGGTGGATAAGCTTTTCGAAAGAGAGATGCCACTTATCAAAAATAAAGTTTGATAAGATTCTCGAAAGAGAGATGCCACTTATCGAAAATAAAGGTGGATAAGCTTCTCGGAAGAGAGATGCCACTTATCGAAAACATAAGGTGGATAAGCTTCTCGAAATAGATATGCCGCTTATCGAAAATAAATGTGGATAAGCTTCTAAAAAGAGAGATGCCAGTTATCGAAATTAAAGGTGGATAAGCTTCTCGAAAGAGAGATGTCGGTTATCAAAAATAAAGGTGGATAAGCTTTGCGAAAGAGACTTGCCACTTATCGAAAATAAAGGTGGATAAGCTTCTCGAAAGAAAGATGCCAGTTATCGAAAATAAAGGTGGATAGGCTTCTCGAAAGAGAGATGCCACTTATTGAAAATAAATGTGGATAGGCTTCTCAAAAGAGCGATGCCACTTATGGAAAATAAATGTGGATAAGCTTCTCGAAAGAGAGATGCCACTTATCGAAAATAAAGGTGGATAAGCTTCTCGAAGAGAGATGCCACTTATAAAAAATAAAAGAGGATAAGCTTCTCGAAAGAGAGATGCCACTTATTGAAAATAAAGATGGATAAACTTCTCGAAAGTGAGATTCCACTTATCGCAAATAAAGATGGATAAACTTCTCGAATGAGAGATGCCAGATATCGAAAATAAAGGTGGATAAGCTTCTCGAAAGAGAGATGCCACTTATCGAAAATAAAGGTGGATAAGCTTCTCGAAAGAAAGATGCAAGTTATCAAAAATAAAGGTGGATAAGCTTCTCGAAAGAGAGATGCCACTTAAAAAAAATAAAGGTGGATAAGCTTCTCGAAAGAGAGATGCCGCTTATCGAAAATAAAGGTGGATAAGCTTTTCGAGAAAGAGATGTCAGTTATCGAAAATAAAGGTGGATAAGCTTTTCGAAAGATAGATGCCACTTATCGAAAATAAAGGTGGATAAGCTTCTCGAAAGAGAGATGCAAGTTATCAAAAATAAAGGTGGATAAGCTTCTCGAACGAGAGATGCCACTAATCGAAAATAAAGGTGGATAAGCTTCTCGAAAGAGAGATACCACTTATAGAAAATAAAGGTGGATAAGCTTCTCGAAAGAGAGATGCCGCTTATCAAAAATAAAGGTGGATAAGCTTCTCGAAAGAGAGATCCCAGTTATCGAAAATAAAGGTGGATAAGCTTCTCGAAAGAGAGATGCCACTTATCGAAAATAAAGGTTTATAAGCTTCTCGAAAGAGAGATGCCACTTATCGAAAATAAAGGTTGATAAGCTTCTCGAAAGAGAGATGCCACTTAACAAAGATAAAGGTGGATAAGCTTCTCGAAAGAGAGATGCCACTTAACAAAAATAAAGGTGGATAAGCTTCTCGAAAGAGAGATGCCGCTTATCGAAAATAAAGGTGGATAAGCTTCTCGAGAAAGAGATGTCAGTTATCGAAAATAAAGGTGGATAAGCTTTTCGAAAGATAGATGCCACTTATCGATAATAAAGGTGGATAAGCTTCTCGAAAGAGAGATGCAAGTTATCAAAAATAAAGGTGGATAAGCTTCTCGAACGAGAGATGCCACTTATCGAAAATAAAGGTGGATAAGCTTCTCGGAAGAGAGATGCCACTTATCGAAAATAAAGGTGGATAAGCTTCTCGAAAGAGAGATGCCGCTTATCAAAAATAAAGGTGGATAAGCTTCTCGAAAGAGAGATGCCACATATCGAAAATAAAGGTTTATAAGCTTCTCGAAAGAGAGATGCCACTTATCGAAAATAAAGGTTGATAAGCTTCTCGAAAGAGAGATGTCACTTAACAAAAGTAAAGGTGGATAAGCTTCTCGAAAGAGAGATGCCACTTAACAAAAATAAAGGTGGATAAGCTTCTCGAAAGAGAGATGCCGCTTATCGAAAATAAAGGTGGATAAGCTTCTCGAGAAGGAGATGTCAGTTATCAAAAATAAAGGTGGATAAGCTTTTCAAAAGATAGATGCCACTTATCGAAAATAAAGGTGGATAAGCTTCTCGAAAGAGAGATGCAAGTTATCAAAAATAAAGGTGGATAAGCTTCTCGAAAGAGAGATGCCACTTAACAAAAATAAAGGTGGATAAGTTTCTCGAAAGAGAGATGCCGCTTATCGAAAATAAAGGTGGATAAGCTTTTCGAGAAAGAGATGTCAGTTATCGAAAATAAAGGTGGATAAGCTTTTCGAAAGATAGATGCCACTTATCGAAAATAAAGGTGGATAAGCTTCTCGAAAGAGAGATGCAAGTTATCAAAAATAAAGGTGGATAAGCTTCTCGAACGAGAGATGCCACTAATCGAAAATAAAGGTGGATAAGCTTCTCGAAAGAGAGATACCACTTATAGAAAATAAAGGTGGATAAGCTTCTTGAAAGGGAGATGCCACTTATCGAAAATAAAGGTGGATAAGCTTCTCGAATGAGAGATGCCACTTATCGAAAATAAAGATGGATAAGCTTCTCGAAAGAGAGATACCGGTTATCCAAAATAAAGGTGGATAAGCTTCTCGGAAGAGAGATGCCACTTATCAAAAATAAAGGTGGATAAGTTTCTCGGAAGAGAGATGCCACTTATCGAAAATAAAGGTGGATAAGCTTCTCGAAAGAGAGATGCCGCTTATCGAAAATAAAGGTGGATAAGCTTCTCGAAAGAGAGATGCCAGTTATCGAAAATAAAGGTGGATAAGCTTCTCGAAAGAGAGATGCCACTTATCGAAAATAAAGGTTTATAAGCTTCTCGAAAGAGAGATGCCACTTATCGAAAATAAAGGTTGATAAGCTTCTCGAAAGAGAGATGCCACTTAACAAATATAAAGGTGGATAAGCTTCTCGAAAGAGAGATGCCACTTATCGAAAATAAAGGTTGATAAGCTTCTCGAAAGAGAGATGCCACTTATCGAAAATAAAGGTGGATAAGCTTTTCGAAAGAGAGATGCCACTTATCAAAAATAAAGTTTGATAAGATTCTCGAAAGAGAGATGCCACTTATCGAAAATAAAGGTGGATAAGCTTCTCGGAAGAGAGATGCCACTTATCGAAAACATAAGGTGGATAAGCTTCTCGAAATAGAGATGCCGCTTATCGAAAATAAAGGTGGATAAGCTTCTCGAAAGAGAGATGCCAGTTATCGAAATTAAAGGTGGATAAGCTTTGCGAAAGAGAGTTGCCACTTATCGAAAATAAAGGTGGATAGGCTTCTCGAAAGAGAGATGCCACTTATCGAAAATAAATGTGGATAGGCTTCTCAAAAGGGCGATGCCACTTATCGAAAATAAATGTGGATAAGCTTCTCGAAAGAGAGATGCCACTTATTGAAAATAAAGGTGGATAAGCTTCTCGAAGAGAGATGCCACTTATAAAAAATAAAAGAGGATAAGCTTCTCGAAAGAGAGATGCCACTTATTGAAAATAAAGATGGATAAACTTCTCGAAAGTGAGATGCCACTTATCGCAAATAAAGATGGATAAACTTCTCGAATGAGAGATGCCAGATATCGAAAATAAAGGTGGATAAGCTTCTCGAAAGAGAGATGCCACTTATCGAAAATAAAGGTGGATAAGCTTCTCGAAAGAGAGATGCCACTTATCGAAAATAAAGGTGGATAAGCTTCTCGAAAGAGAGATACCGGTTATCGAAAATAAAGGTGGATAAGCTTCTCGGAAGAGAGATGCCACTTATCGAAAATAAAGGTGGATAAGTTTCTCGGAAGAGAGATGCCACTTATCGAAAATAAAGGTGGATAAGCTTCTCGAAAGAGAGATGCCACATATCGAAAATAAAGGTTTATAAGCTTCTCGAAAGAGAGATGCCACTTTTCGAAAATAAAGGTGGATAAGCTTTTCAAAAGATAGATGCCACTTATCGAAAGTAAAGGTGGATAAGCTTCTCGAAAGAGAGATGCAAGTTATCAAAAATAAAGGTGGATAAGCTTATCGAAAGAGAGATGCCACTTAACAAAAATAAAGGTGGATAAGCTTCTCGAAAGTGAGATGCCGCTTATCGAAAATAAAGGTGGATAAGCTTTTCGAGAAAGAGATGTCAGTTATCGAAAATAAAGGTGGATAAGCTTTTCGAAAGATAGATGCCACTTATCGAAAATAAAGGTGGATAAGCTTCTCGAAAGAGAGATGCAAGTTATCAAAAATAAAGGTGGATAAGCTTTTCGGAAGAGAGATGCCAGTTATCGAAAATAAAGGTGGATAAGCTTCGCGAAAGAGAGATGCCACTTATCGAAAATAAAGGTTTATAAGCTTCTCGAAAGAGAGATGCCACTTATCGAAAATAAAGGTTGATAAGCTTCTCGAAAGAGAGATGCCACTTAACAAAAATAAAGGTGGATAAGCTTCTCGAAAGAGAGATGCCACTTATCGAAAATAAAGGTTGATAAGCTTCTCGAAAGAGAGATGCCACTTATCGAAAATAAAGGTGGATAAGCTTTTCGAAAGAGAGATGCCACTTATCAAAAATAAAGTTTGATAAGATTCTCGAAAGAGAGATGCCACTTATCGAAAATAAAGGTGGATAAGCTTCTCGGAAGAGAGATGCCACTTATCGAAAACATAAGGTGGATAAGCTTCTCGAAATAGATATGCCGCTTATCGAAAATAAATGTGGATAAGCTTCTAAAAAGAGATATGCCAGTTATCGAAATTAAAGGTGGATAAGCTTCTCGAAAGAGAGATGTCGGTTATCAAAAATAAAGGTGGATAAGCTTTGCGAAAGAGAGTTGCCACTTATCGAAAATAAAGGTGGATAAGCTTCTCGAAAGAAAGATGCCAGTTATAGAAAATAAAGGTGGATAGGCTTCTCGAAAGAGAGATGCCACTTATCGAAAATAAATGTGGATAGGCTTCTCAAAAGAGCGATGCCACTTATGGAAAATAAATGTGGATAAGCTTCTCGAAAGAGAGATGCCACTTATCGAAAATAAAGGTGGATAAGCTTCTCGAAGAGAGATGCCACTTATAAAAAATAAAAGAGGATAAGCTTCTCGAAAGAGAGATGCCACTTATTGAAAATAAAGATGGATAAACTTCTCGAAAGTGAGATGCCACTTATCGCAAATAAAGATGGATAAACTTCTCGAATGAGAGATGCCAGATATCGAAAATAAAGGTGGATAAGCTTCTCGAAAGAGAGATGCCACTTATCGAAAATAAAGGTGGATAAGCTTCTCGAAAGAGAGATGCCACTTATCGAAAATAAAGGTGGATAAGCTTCTCTAAAGAGAGATACCGGTTATCCAAAATAATGGTGGATAAGCTTCGCGAAAGAGAGATGCCACTTATAGAAAATAAAGGTGGATAAGCTTCTTGAAAGAGAGATGCCACATATCGAAAATAAAGGTGGATAAGCTTCTCGAAAGAGAGATGCCGCTTAACGAAAATAAAGGTGGATAAGCTTCTCGAAAGAGAGATGCCAGTTATCGAAAATAAAGGTGGATAAGCTTCTCGAAAGAGAGATGCCACTTATCGAAAATAAAGGTTTATAAGCTTTTCGAAAGAGAGATGCCACTTATCGAAAATAAAGGTTGATAAGCTTCTCGAAAGAGAGATACCACTTAACAAAAATAAAGGTGGATAAGCTTCTCGAAAGAGAGATGCCACTTATCGAAAATAAAGGTTGATAAGCTTCTCGAAAGAGAGATGCCACTTATCGAAAATAAAGGTGGATAAGCTTTTCGGAAGAGAGATGCCACTTATCGAAAACATAATGTGGATAAGCTTCTCGAAATAGAGATGCCGCTTATCGAAAATAAAGGTGGATAAGCTTCTCGAAAGAGAGATGCCAGTTATCGAAATTAAAGGTGGATAAGCTTCTCGAAAGAGAGATGCCGGTTATCAAAAATAAAGGTGGATAAGCTTTGCGAAAGAGAGTTGCCACTTATCGAAAATAAAGGTGGATAAGCTTCTCGAAAGAAAGATGCCAGTTATCGAAAATAAAGGTGGATAGGCTTCTCGAAAGAGAGATGCCACTTATCGAAAATAAATGTGGATAGGCTTCTCAAAAGAGCGATGCCACTTATCGAAAATAAATGTGGATAAGCTTCTCGAAAGAAAGATGCCACTTATCGAAAATAAAGGTGGATAAGCTTCTCGAAGAGAGATGCCACTTATAAAAAGTAAAAGAGGATAAGCTTCTCGAAAGAGAGATGCCACTTATTGAAAATAAAGATGGATAAACTTCTCGAAAGTGAGATGCCACTTATCGCAAATAAAGATGGATAAACTTCTCGAATGAGAGATGCCAGATATCAAAAATAAAGGTGGATAAGCTTCTCGAAAGAGAGATGCCACTTATCGAAAATAAAGGTGGATAAGCTTCTCGAAAGAGAGATGCCACTTATCGAAAATAAAGGTGGATAAGCTTCTCGAAAGAGAGATACCGGTTATCCAAAATAAAGGTGGATAAGCTTCGCGAAAGAGAGATGCCACTTCTAGAAAATAAAGGTGGATAAGCTTCTTGAAAGAGAGATGCCAGTTATCAAAAATAAAGGTGGATAGGCTTCTCGAAAGAGAGATGCCACTTATCGAAAATAAAGGTGGATAAGCTTCTCAAAAGGGAGACACCACTTATCGAAAATAAAGGTGGATAAGCATCTCGAAAGAGAGATGCCACTTATCGAAAATAAAGGTGGATAAGCTTCTCGAAAGAGAGATGCCACTTATCGAAAATAAAGGTGGATAAGCTTCTCGAAAGAGAGATGCCACTTATCGAAAATAAAGGTGGATAAGCTTCTCGAAAGAGAGATACTGGTTATCGAAAATAAAGGTGGATAAGCTTCTCGGAAGAGAGATGCCACTTATCGAAAATAAAGGTGGATAAGTTTCTCGGAAGAAAGATGCCACTTATCGAAAATAAAGGTGGATAAGCTTCTCGAAAGAGAGATGCCACATATCGAAAATAAAGGTTTATAAGCTTCTCGAGAAAGAGATGTCAGTTATCGAAAATAAAGGTGGATAAGCTTTTCGAAAGATAGATGCCACTTATCGAAAATAAAGGTGGATAAGCTTCTCGAAAGAGAGATGCAAGTTATCAAAAATAAAGGTGGATAAGCTTCTCGAAAGAGAGATGCCACTTAACAAAAATAAAGGTGGATAAGCTTCTCGAAAGAGAGATGCCGCTTATCGAAAATAAAGGTGGATAAGCTTTTCGAGAAAGAGATGTCAGTTATCGAAAATAAAGGTGGATAAGCTTTTCGAAAGATAGATGCCACTTATCGAAAATAAAGGTGGATAAGCTTCTCGAAAGAGAGATGCAAATTATCAAAAATAAAGGTGGATAAGCTTTTCGGAAGAGAGATGCCAGTTATCGAAAATAAAGGTGGATAAGCTTCGCGAAAGAGAGATGCCACTTATCGAAAATAAAGGTTTATAAGCTTCTCGAAAGAGAGATGCCACGTATCAAAAATAAAGGTTGATAAGCTTCTCGAAAGAGAGATGCCACTTAACAAAAATAAAGGTGGATAAGCTTCTCGAAAGAGAGATGCCACTTATCGAAAATAAAGGTTGATAAGCTTCTCGAAAGAGAGATGCCACTTATCGAAAATAAAGGTGGATAAGCTTTTCGAAAGAGAGATGCCACTTATCAAAAATAAAGTTTGATAAGATTCTCGAAAGAGAGATGCCACTTATCGAAAATAAAGGTGGATAAGCTTCTCGGAAGAGAGATGCCACTTATCGAAAACATAAGGTGGATAAGCTTCTCGAAATAGATATGCCGCTTATCGAAAATAAATGTGGATAAGCTTCTAAAAAGAGAGATGCCAGTTATCGAAATTAAAGGTGGATAAGCTTCTCGAAAGAGAGATGTCGGTTATCAAAAATAAAGGTGGATAAGCTTTGCGAAAGAGACTTGCCACTTATCGAAAATAAAGGTGGATAAGCTTCTCGAAAGAAAGATGCCAGTTATCGAAAATAAAGGTGGATAGGCTTCTCGAAAGAGAGATGCCACTTATCGAAAATAAATGTGGATAGGCTTCTCAAAAGAGCGATGCCACTTATGGAAAATAAATGTGGATAAGCTTCTCGAAAGAGAGATGCCACTTATCGAAAATAAAGGTGGATAAGCTTCTTGAAGAGAGATGCCACTTATAAAAAATAAAAGAGGATAAGCTTCTCGAAAGAGAGATGCCACTTATTGAAAATAAAGATGGATAAACTTCTCGAAAGTGAGATGCCACTTATCGCAAATAAAGATGGATAAACTTCTCGAATGAGAGATGCCAGATATCGAAAATAAAGGTGGATAAGCTTCTCGAAAGAGAGATGCCACTTATCGAAAATAAAGGTGGATAAGCTTCTCGAAAGAGAGATGCATCTTATCGAAAATAAAGGTGGATAAGCTTCTCTAAAGAGAGATACCGGTTATCCAAAATAATGGTGGATAAGCTTCGCGAAAGAGAGATGCCACTTATAGAAAATAAAGGTGGATAAGCTTCTTGAAAGAGAGATGCCAGTTATCAAAAATAAAGGTGGATAAGCTTCTCGAAAGAGAGATGCCGCTTAACGAAAATAAAGGTGGATAAGCTTCTCGAAAAAGAGATGCCAGTTATCGAAAATAAAGGTGGATAAGCTTCTCGAAAGAGAGATGCCACTTATCGAAAATAAAGGTTTATAAGCTTTTCGAAAGAGAGATGCCACTTATCGAAAATAAAGGTTGATAAGCTTCTCGAAAGAGAGATACCACTTAACAAAAATAAAGGTGGATAAGCTTCTCGAAAGAGAGATGCCACTTATCGAAAATAAAGGTTGATAAGCTTCTCGAAAGAGAGATTCCACTTATCGAAAATAAAGGTGGATAAGCTTTTCGGAAGAGAGATGCCACTTATCGAAAACATAAGGTGGATAAGCTTCTCGAAATAGAGATGCCGCTTATCGAAAATAAAGGTGGATAAGCTTCTCGAAAGAGAGATGCCAGTTATCGAAATTAAAGGTGGATAAGCTTCTCGAAAGAGAGATGCCGGTTATCAAAAATAAAGGTGGATAAGCTTTGCGAAAGAGAGTTGCCACTTATCGAAAATAAAGGTGGATAAGCTTCTCGAAAGAAAGATGCCAGTTATCGAAAATAAAGGTGGATAGGCTTCTCGAAAGAGAGATGCCACTTATCGAAAATAAATGTGGATAGGCTTCTCAAAAGAGCGATGCCACTTATCGAAAATAAATGTGGATAAGCTTCTCGAAAGAAAGATGCCACTTATCGAAAATAAAGGTGGATAAGCTTCTCGAAGAGAGATGCCACTTATAAAAAGTAAAAGAGGATAAGCTTCTCGAAAGAGAGATGCCACTTATTGAAAATAAAGATGGATAAACTTCTCGAAAGTGAGATGCCACTTATCGCAAATAAAGATGGATAAACTTCTCGAATGAGAGATGCCAGATATCGAAAATAAAGGTGGATAAGCTTCTCGAAAGAGAGATGCCACTTATCGAAAATAAAGGTGGATAAGCTTCTCGAAAGAGAGATGCCACTTATCGAAAATAAAGGTGGATAAGCTTCTCGAAAGAGAGATACCGGTTATCCAAAATAAAGGTGGATAAGCTTCGCGAAAGAGAGATGCCACTTCTAGAAAATAAAGGTGGATAAGCTTCTTGAAAGAGAGATGCCAGTTATCAAAAATAAAGGTGGATAGGCTTCTCGAAAGAGAGATGCCACTTATCGAAAATAAAGGTGGATAAGCTTCTCAAAAGGGAGACACCACTTATCGAAAATAAAGGTGGATAAGCATCTCGAAAGAGAGATGCCACTTATCGAAAATAAAGGTGGATAAGCATCTCGAAAGAGAGATGCCACTTATCGAAAATAAAGGTGGATAAGCTTCTCGAAAGAGAGATGCCACTTATCGAAAATAAAGGTGGATAAGCTTCTCGAAAGAGAGATGCCACTTATCGAAAACAAAGGTGGATAAGCTTCGCGAAAGAGAGATGCCACATATCGAAAATAAAGGTGGATAACCTTCTCGGAAGAGAGATGCCACTTATCGAAAATAAAGGTGGATAAGCTACTCGAAAGAGAGATGCTGCTTATCGAAAATAAAGGTGGATAAGCTTCTCGAGAAAGAGATGTCAGTTATCGAAAATAAAGGTGGATAAGCTTTTCGAAAGATAGATGACACTTATCGAAAATAAAGGTGGATAAGCTTCTCGAAAGAGAGATGCAAGTTATCGAAAATAAAGGTGGATAAGCTTCTCGAACGAGAGATGCCGCTTATCGAAAATAAAGGTGGATAAGCTTCTCGAAAGAGAGATGCCACTTATAGAAAATAAAGATGGATATGCTTCTCGGAAGAGAGATGCCACTTATCGAAAATAAAGGTTTATAAGCTTCTCGAAAGAGAGATGCCACTTATCGAAAATAAAGGTTGATAAGCTTCTCGAAAGAAAGATGCCACTTAACAAAAATAAAGGTGGATAAGCTTCTCGAAAGAGAGATGCCACTTAACAAAAATAAAGGTGGATAAGCTTCTCGAAAGAGAGATGCCGCTTATCGAAAATAAAGGTGGATAAGCTTCTCGAGAAAGAGATGTCAGTTATCGAAAATAAAGGTGGATAAGCTTTTCGAAAGATAGATGCCACTTATCGAAAATAAAGGTGGATAAGCTTCTCGAAAGAGAGATGCAAGTTATCAAAAATAAAGGTGGATAAGCTTCTCGAAAGAGAGATGCCACTTAACAAAAATAAAGGTGGATAAGCTTCTCGAAAGAGAGATGCCGCTTATCGAAAATAAAGGTGGATAAGCTTCTCGAGAAAGAGATGTCAGTTATCGAAAATAAAGGTGGATAAGCTTTTCGAAAGATAGATGCCACTTATCGAAAATAAAGGTGGATAAGCTTCTCGAAAGAGAGATGCAAGTTATCAAAAATAAAGGTGGATAAGCTTCTCGAACGAGAGATGCCACTTATCGAAAATAAAGGTGGATAAGCTTCTCGAAAGAGAGATACCACTTATAGAAAATAAAGGTGGATAAGCTTCTTGAAAGGGAGATGCCACTTATCGAAAATAAAGGTGGATAAGCTTCTCGAACGAGAGATGCCACTTATCGAAAATAAAGATGGATAAGCTTCTCGAAAGAGAGATGCCACTTATCGAAAATAAAGGTGGATAAGCTTCTCAGAAGAGAGATGCCACTTATCGAAAATAAAGGTGGATAAGTTTCTCGGAAGAGAGATGCCACTTATCGAAAATAAAGGTGGATAAGCTTCTCGAAAGAGAGATGCCGCTTATCGAAAATAAAGGTGGATAAGCTTCTCGAAAGAGAGATGCAAGTTATCGAAAATAAAGGTGGATAAGCTTCTCGAACGAGAGATGCCGCTTATCGAAAATAAAGGTGGATAAGCTTCTCGAAAGAGAGATGCCACTTATAGAAAATAAAGATGGATATGCTTCTCGGAAGAGAGATGCCACTTATCGAAAATAAAGGTTTATAAGCTTCTCGAAAGAGAGATGCCACTTATCGAAAATAAAGGTTGATAAGCTTCTCGAAAGAGAGATGCCACTTAACAAAAATAAAGGTGGATAAGCTTCTCGAAAGAGAGATGCCACTTAACAAAAATAAAGGTGGATAAGCTTCTCGAAAGAGAGATGTCGCTTATCGAAAATAAAGGTGGATAAGCTTCTCGAGAAAGAGATGTCAGTTATCGAAAATAAAGGTGGATAAGCTTTTCGAAAGATAGATGCCACTTATCGAAAATAAAGGTGGATAAGCTTCTCGAAAGAGAGATGCAAGTTATCAAAAATAAAGGTGGATAAGCTTCTCGAAAGAGAGATGCCACTTAACAAAAATAAAGGTGGATAAGCTTCTCGAAAGAGAGATGCCGCTTATCGAAAATAAAGGTGGATAAGCTTCTCGAGAAAGAGATGTCAGTTATCGAAAATAAAGGTGGATAAGCTTTTCGAAAGATAGATGCCACTTATCGAAAATAAAGGTGGATAAGCTTCTCGAAAGAGAGATGCAAGTTATCAAAAATAAAGGTGGATAAGCTTCTCGAACGAGAGATGCCACTTATCGAAAATAAAGGTGGATAAGCTTCTCGAAAGAGAGATACCACTTATAGAAAATAAAGGTGGATAAGCTTCTTGAAAGGGAGATGCCACTTATCGAAAATAAAGGTGGATAAGCTTCTCGAACGAGAGATGCCACTTATCGAAAATAAAGATGGATAAGCTTCTCGAAAGAGAGATGCCACTTATCGAAAATAAAGGTGGATAAGCTTCTCAGAAGAGAGATGCCACTTATCGAAAATAAAGGTGGATAAGTTTCTCGGAAGAGAGATGCCACTTATCGAAAATAAAGGTGGATAAGCTTCTCGAAAGAGAGATGCCGCTTATCGAAAATAAAGGTGGATAAGCTTCTCGAAAGAGTGATGCCAGTTATCGAAAATAAAGGTGGATAAGCTTCTCGAAAGAGAGATGCCACTTATCGAAAATAAAGGTTTATAAGCTTCTCGAAAGAGAGATGCCACTTAACAAAAATAAAGGTGGATAAGCTTCTCGAAAGAGAGATGCCACTTATCGAAAATAAAGGTTGATAAACTTCTCGAAAGAGAGATGCCACTTATCGAAAATAAAGGTTTATAAGCTTCTCGAAAGAGAGATGCCACTTATCGAAAATAAAGGTTGATAAGCTTCTCGAAAGAGAGATGCCACTTACCAAAAATAAAGGTGGATAAGCTTCTCGAAAGAGAGATGCCACTTAACAAAAATAAAGGTGGATAAGCTTCTCGAAAGAGAGATGCCGCTTATCGAAAATAAAGGTGGATAAGCTTCTCGAGAAAGCGATGTTAGTTATCAAAAATAAAGGTGGATAAGCTTTACGAAAGATAGATGCCACTTATCGAAAATAAAGGTGGATAAGCTTCTCGAAAGAGAGATGCAAATTATCAAAAATAAAGGTGGATAAGCTTTTCGAAAGAGAGATGCCACTTAACAAAAATAAAGGTGGATAAGCTTCTCGAAAGAGAGATGCCGCTTATCGAAAATAAAGGTGGATAAGCTTCTCGAGAAAGAGATGTCAGTTATCGAAAATAAAGGTGGATAAGCTTTTCGAAAGATAAATGCCACTTATCGAAAATAAAGGTGGATAGGCTTCTCGAAAGAGAGATGCAAGTTATCAAAAATAAAGGTGGATAAGCTTCTCGAACGAGAGATGCCACTTATCGAAAATAAAGGTGGATAAGCTTCTCGAAAGAGAGATACCACTTATAGAAAATAAAGGTGGATAAGCTTCTTTAAAGGGAGATGCCACTTATCGAAAATAAAGGTGGATAAGCTTCTCGAACGAGAGATGCCACTTATCGAAAATAAAGATGGATAAGCTTCTCGAAAGAGAGATGTCACTTATCAAAAATAAAGGTGGATAAGCTTCTCGGAAGAGAAATGCCACTTATCGAAAATAAAGGTGGATAAGTTTCTCGGAAGAGAGATGCCACTTATCGAAAATAAAGGTGGATAAGCTTCTCGAAAGAGAGATGCCGCTTATCGAAAATAAAGGTGGATAAGCTTCTCGAAAGAGAGATGCCAGTTATCGAAAATAAAGGTGGATAAGCTTCTCGAAAGAGAGATGCCACTTATCGAAAATAAAGGTTTATAAGCTTCTCGAAAGAGAGATGCCACTTATCGAAAATAAAGGTTGATAAGCTTCTCGAAAGAGAGATGCCACTTAACAAAAATAAAGGTGGATAAGCTTCTCGAAAGAGAGATGCCACTAATCGAAAATAAAGGTTGATAAGCTTCTCGAAAGAGAGATGCCACTTATCGAAAATAAAGATGGATAAGCTTTTCGAAAGAGAGATGCCACTTATCAAAAATAAAGTTTGATAAGATTCTCGAAAGAGAGATGCCACTTATCGAAAATAAAGGTGGATAAGCTTCTCGAAAGAGAGATGCCAGTTATCGAAATTAAAGGTGGATAAGCTTCTCGAAAGAGAGATGCCGGTTATCAAAAATAAAGGTGGATACGCTTTGCGAAAGAGAGATGCCACTTATCGAAAATAAAGGTGGATAAGCTTCTCGAAAGAAAGATGCCAGTTATCGAAAATAAAGGTGGATAGGCTTCTCGAAAGAGAGATGCCACTTATCGAAAATAAATGTGGATAGGCTTCTCAAAAGAGCGATGCCACGTATCGAAAATAAATGTGGATAAGCTTCTCGAAAGAGAGATGCCACTTATCGAAAATAAAGGTGGATAAGCTTCTCGAAGAGAGATGCCACTTATAAAAAATAAAAGAGGATAAGCTTCTCGAAAGAGAGATGCCACTTATTGAAAATAAAGATGGATAAACTTCTCGAAAGTGAGATGCCACTTATCGCAAATAAAGATGGATAAACTTCTCGAATGAGAGATGCCAGATATCGAAAATAAAGGTGGATAAGCTTCTCGAAAGAGAGATACGGGTTATCAAAAATAAAGGTGGATAAGCTTCGCGAAAGAGAGATGCCACTTATCGAAAATAAAGGTGGATAAGCTTCTCGAAAGAGAGATGCCAGTTATCGAAAATAAAGGTGGATAGGCTTCTCGAAAGAGAGATGCCACTTATCGAAAATAAATGTGGATAGGCTTCTCAAAAGAGAGATGCCACTTATCAAAAATAAAGGTGGATAAGCTTCTCGAAAGAGAGATGCCACTTATCGGAATTAAAGGTGGATAAGCTTCTCGAAAGAGAGATGCCACTTATCGAAAATAAAGCTGGATAAGCTTCAAGAAAGGGAGATGCCACCTATAAAAAATAAAAGAGGATAAGCTTCTCGAAAGAGAGATGCCACTTATCGAAAATAAAGATGGATAAACTTCTCGAAAGAGAGATGCCAGTTATCGAAAATAAAGGTCGATAAGCTTCTCGAATGAGAGATGCCACTTATCGAAAATAAAGGGTGATAAGCTTCTCGAAAGAGAGATGCCACTTATCGAAAATAAAGGTGGATAAGCTTCTCGAAAGAGAGATGCCACTTATCGAAAATAAAGGTGGATAAGCTTCTCGAAAGAGAGATATTAGGTATCCAAAATAAAGGTGGATAAGCTTCGCGAAAGAGAGATGCCACTTATAGAAAATAAAGGTGGATAAGCTTCTTGAAAGAGAGATGCCAGTTATCCAAAATAAAGGTGGATAGGCTTCTCGAAAGAGAGATGCCACTTATCGAAAATAAAGGTGGATAGGCTTCTCAAAAGGGAGACACCACTTATCGAAAATAAAGGTGGATAAGCATCTCGAAAGAGAGATGCCACTTATCCAAAATAAAGGTGGATAGGCTTCTCGAAAGAGAGATGCCACTTATCAAAAAGAAAGGTGGATAAGCTTCTCGAAAGAGATATGCCACTTATCGAAAATAAAGGTGGATAAGCTTCTCGAAAGAGAGATGCCACTTATCGAAAATAAAGGTGGATAAGCTTCTTGAAAGAGAGATGCCACATATCGAAAATAAAGGTGGATAAGCTTCTCGGAAGAGAGATGCCACTTATAGAAAATAAAGGTGGATAAGCTAATCGAAAGAGAGATGCCGCTTATCGAAAATAAAGGTGGATAAGCTTCTCAAGAAAGAGATGTCAGTTATCGAAAATAAAGGTGGATAAGCTTTTCGAAAGATAGATGACACTTATCGAAAATAAAGGTGGATAAGCTTCTCGAAAGAGAGATGCAAGTTATCGAAATTAAAGGTGGATAAGCTTCTCGAACGAGAGATGCCACTTATCGAAAATAAAGGTGGATAAGCTTCTCGAAAGAGAGATGCCACTTATAGAAAATAATGGTGGATAAGCTTCTTGAAAGGGAGATGCCACTTATCGAAAATAAAGGTGGATAAGCTTCTCGAACGAGAGATGCCATTTATCGAAAATAAAGATGGATATGCTTCTCGAAAGAGAGATGCCACTTATCGAAAATAAAGGTGGATAAGCTTCTCGGAAGAGAGATGCCACTTATCGAAAAATAAAGGTGGATAAGCTTCTCGGAAGAGAGATGCCACTTATCGAAAATAAAGGTGGATAAGCTTCTCGAAAGAGAGATGCCGCTTATCAAAAATAAAGGTGGATAAGCTTCTCGAAAGAGAGATGCCAGTTATCGAAAATAAAGGTGGATAAGCTTCTCGAAAGAGAGATGCCACTTATCGAAAATAAAGGTTTATAAGCTTCTCGAAAGAGAGATGCCACTTATCGAAAATAAAGGTTGATAAGCTTCTCGAAAGAGAGATGCCACTTAACAAAAATAAAGGTGGATAAGCTTCTCGAAAGAGAGGTGCCACTTATCGAAAATAAAGGTTGATAAGCTTCTCGAAAGAGAGATGCCACTGATCGAAAATAAAGGTGGATAAGCTTTTCGAAAGAGAGATGCCACTTATCGAAAATAAAGGTTGATAAGCTTCTCGAAAGAGAGATGCCACTTATCAAAAATAAAGGTGGATAAGCTTCTCGGAAGAGAGATGCCACTTATCGAAAATAAAGGTGGATAAGCTTCTCGAAAGAGAGATGCCAGTTATCAAAAATAAAGGTGGATAGGTTTCTCGAAAGAGAGATGCCACTTATCGAAAATAAATATGGATAGGCTTCTCAAAAGAGCGATGCCACTTATCAAAAATAAAGGTGGATAAGCTTCTCGAAAGAGAGATGCCACTTATCAGAAATAAAGGTGGATAAGCCTCTCGAAAGAGAGATGCCACTTATCGAAAATAAAGGTGGATAAGCTTCTCGAAAGGGAGATGCCACTTATAAAAAATAAAAGAGGATAAGCTTCTCGAAAGAGAGATGCCACTTATCGCAAATAAAGATGGATAAAATTCTCGAAAGAGAGATGCCAGTTATCGAAAATAAAGGTCGATAAGCTTCTCGAATGAGAGATGCCACTTATGGAAAATAAAGGTGGATAAGCTTCTCGAAAGAGAGATGACACTTATCGAAATTAAAGGTGGATAAGCTTCTCGGAAGAGAGATGCCACTTATCTAAAATAAAGGTGGATAAGCTTCTCGGAAGTGAGATGCCACTTATCGAAAATAAAGGTGGATAAGCTTCTCGAAAGAGAGATGCCACTTATCGAAAATAAAGGTGGATAAGCTTCTCGAAGGAGAGATGCCAGTTATCGAAAATAAAGGTGGATAAGCTTCTCGAAAGAGAGATGCCACTTATCGAAAATAAAGGTGGATAAGCTTCTCGAAGACAGATGCCACATATAAAAAATAAAAGAGGATAAGCTTCTCGAAAGAGAGATGCCACTTATCGAAAATAAAGATGGATAAACTTCTCGAAAGTGAGATGCCAGTTATTGAAAATAAAGGTGGATAAGCTTCTCGAATGAGAGATGCCACTTATCGAAAATAAAGGTGGATAAGCTTCTCGAAAGAGAGATGCCACTTATCGAAAATAAAGGTGGATAAGCTTCTCGAAAGAGAGATGCCACTTATCAAAAATAAAGGTGGATAAGCTTCTCGAAAGAGAGATACCCTTTATCAAAAATAAAGGTGGATAAGCTTCGCGAAAGAGAGATGCCACTTATAGAAAATAAAGGTGGATAAGCTTCTCGAAAGAGAGATGCCAGTTATCAAAAATAAAAGTGGATAGGCTTCTCGAAAGAGAGATGCCACTTATAAAAAATAAAAGAGGATAAGCTTCAGGAAAGAGAGATGCCACTTATCGCAAATAAAGATGGATAAACTTCTCGAAAGAGAGATGCCAGTTATCGAAAATAAAGGTCGATAAGCTTCTCGAATGAGAGATGCCACTTATCAAAAATAAAGGTGGATAAGCTTCTCGAAAGAGAGATGCCACTTATCGAAATTAAAGGTGGATAAGCTTCTCGAAAGAGAGATGCCACTTATCGAAAATAAAGGTGGATAAGCTTCTCGAAAGAGAGATGCCAGTTATCGAAAATAAAGGTAGATAAGCTTCTCGAAAGAGAGATGCCACTTATCGAAAATAAAGGTGGATAAGCTTCTCGAAGAGAGATGCCACTTATAAAAAATAAAAGAGGATAAGCTTCTCGAAAGAGAGATGCCACTTATCGAAAATAAAGATGGATAAACTTCTCGAAAGTGAGATGCCAGTTATTGAAAATAAAGGTGGATAAGCTTCTCGAAAGAGAGATGCCACTTATCGAAAATAAAGGTGGATAAGCTTCTCGAAAGAGAGATGCCACTTATCAAAAATAAAGGTGGATAAGCTTCTCGAAAGAGAGATACCCTTTATCAGAAATAAAGGTGGATAAGCTTCGCGAAAGAGAAATGCCACTTATAGAAAATAAAGGTGGATAAGCTTCTTGAAAGAGAGATGTCAGTTATCAAAAATAAAGGTGGATAGGCTTCTCGAAAGAGAGATGCCACTTATCGAAAATAAAGGTGGATAAGCTTCTCGAAAGAGAGATGCCACTTATCGAAAATAAAGGTGCATAAGCTTCTCGAAAGAGAGATGCCACATATCGAAAATAAAGGTGGATAAGCTTTTCGAAAGATAGATGCCAGTTATCGAAAATAAATGTGGATAAGCTTCTCGAAAGAGAGATGCCACTTATCAAAAATAAAGGTTTATAAGCTTCTCGAAAGAGAGATGCCACTTATCGAAAATAAAGGTGGATATGCTTCTCGAAAGAGAGATGCCACTTAACAAAAATAAAGGTGGATAAGCTTCTCGAAAGAGAGATGCCACTTATCAAAAATAAAGGTTTATAAGCTTCTCGAAAGAGAGATGCCACTTATCGAAAATAAAGGTGGATAAGCTTTTCGAAAGAGAGATGCCAGTTATTGAAAATAAAGGTTGATAAGCTTCTCGAAAGAGAGATGCCACTTATCGAAAATAAAGGTGGATAAGCTTCTCGGAAGAGAGATGCCACTTATTGAAAATAAAGGTGGATAAGCTTCTCGAAATAGAGATGCCACTTATCGAAAATCAAGGTGGATAAGCTTCTCGAAAAAGAGATGCCACTTATCAAAAATAAAGGTGGATAAGCTTCTCGAAAGAGAGATGCCACTTAACAAAAATTAAGGTGGATAAGCTTCTCGAAAGAGAGATGCCACTTATCAAAAATAAAGGTGGATAAGCTTTTCGAAAGAGAGATGCCACTTATTGAAAATAATGGTTGATAAGCTTCTCGAAAGAGAGATGCCACTTATCGAAAATAAAGGTGGATAAGCTTCTCGGAAGAGAGATGCCACTTATCGGAAATAAAGGTGGATAAGCTTCTCGAAAGAGAGATGCCACTTATCAAAAATAAAGGTGGATAAGCTTCTCGAAAGAGAGATGCCACTTATCAAAAATAAAGGTGGATAAGCTTCTCGAAAGAGAGATACCCTTTATCAAAAATAAAGGTGGATAAGCTTCGCGAAAGAGAGATGCCACTTATAGAAAATAAAGGTGGATAAGCTTCTCGAAAGAGAGATGCCAGTTATCAAAAATAAAAGTGGATAGGCTTCTCGAAAGAGAGATGCCACTTATAAAAAATAAAAGAGGATAAGCTTCACGAAAGAGAGATGCCACTTATCGCAAATAAAGATGGATAAACTTCTCGAAAGAGAGATGCCAGTTATCGAAAATAAAGATCGATAAGCTTCTCGAATGAGAGATGCCACTTATCGAAAATAAAGGTGGATAAGCTTCTCGAAAGAGAGATGCCACTTATCGAAATTAAAGGTGGATAAGCTTCTCGGAAGAGAGATGCCACTTATCGAAAATAAAGGTGGATAAGCTTCTCGGAAGTGAGATGCCACTTATCGAAAATAAAGGTGGATAAGCTTCTCGAAAGAGAGATGCCACTTATCGAAAATAAAGGTGGATAAGCTTCTCGAAAGAGAGATGCCAATTATCGAAAATAAAGGTAGATAAGCTTCTCGAAAGAGAGATGCCACTTATCGAAAATAAAGGTGGATAAGCTTCTCGAAAGAGAGATGCCACTTATCGAAAATAAAGGTGGATAAGCTTCTCGAAGAGAGATGCCACTTATAAAAAATAAAAGAGGATAAGCTTCTCGAAAGAGAGATGCCACTTATCGAAAATAAAGATGGATAAACTTCTCGAAAGTGAGATGCCAGTTATTGAAAATAAAGGTGGATAAGCTTCTCGAAAGAGAGATGCCACTTATCGAAAATAAAGGTGGATAACCTTCTCGAAAGAGAGATGCCACTTATCAAAAATAAAGGTGGATAAGCTTCTCGAAAGAGAGATACCCTTTATCAAAAATAAAGGTGGATAAGCTTCGCGAAAGAGAGATGCCACTTATAGAAAATAAAGGTGGATAAGCTTCTTGAAAGAGAGATGCCAGTTATCAAAAATAAAGGTGGATAGGCTTCTCGAAAGAGAGATGCCACTTATCGAAAATAAAGGTGGATAGGCTTCTCAAAAGAGAGACGCCACTTATCGAAAATAAAGGTGGATAAGCAGCTCGAAAGAGAGATGCCACTTATCGAAAATAAAGGTGGATAAGCTTCTCGAAAGAGAGATGCCACTTATCAAAAATAAAGGTGGATAAGCTTCTCGAAAGAGAGATGCCACTTATCGAAAATAAAGGTGGATACGCTTCTCGAAAGAGAGATGCCACATATCGAAAATAAAGGTGGATAAGCTTTTCGAAAGATAGATGCCAGTTATCGAAAATAAATGTGGATAAGCTTCTCGAAAGAGAGATGCCACTTATCGAAAATAAAGGTTTATAAGCTTCTCGAAAGAGAGATGCCACTTATCGAAAATAAAGGTGGATAAGCTTTTCGAAAGAGAGATGCCACTTATTGAAAATAAAGGTTGATAAGCTTCTTGAAAGAGAGATGCCACTTATCGAAAATAAAGGTGGATAAGCTTCTCGGAAGAGAGATGCCACTTATTGAAAATAAAGGTGGATAAGCTTCTCGAAATAGAGATGCCGCTTATCGAAAATCAAGGTGGATAAGCTTCTCGAAAAAGAGATGCCACTTATCAAAAATAAAGGTGGATAAGCTTCTCGAAAGAGAGATGCCACTTAACAAAAATAAAGGTGGATAAGCTTCTCGAAAGAGAGATGCCACTTATCGAAAATAAAGGTTGATAAGCTTCTCGAAAGAGAGATGCCACTTATCGAAAATAAAGGTGGATAAGCTTTTCGAAAGAGAGATGCCACTTATTGAAAATAAAGGTTGATAAGCTTCTCGAAAGAGAGATGCCACTGATCGAAAATAATGGTGGATAAGCGTCTCGGAAGAGAGATGCCACTTATCGGAAATAAAGGTGGATAAGCTTCTCGAAAGAGAGATGCCACTTATCGAAAATAAAGGTGGATAAGCTTCTCGAAAGGGAGATGCCACTTATAAAAAATAAAAGAGGATAAGCTTCTCGAAAGAGAGATGCCACTTATCGTAATTAAAGATGGATAAACTTCTCGAAAGAGAGATGCCAGTTATCGAAAATAAAGGTCGATAAGCTTCTCGAATGAGAGATGCCACTTATCGAAAATAAAGGTGGATAAGCTTCTCGAAAGAGAGATGCCACTTATCGAAATTAAAGGTGGATAAGCTTCTCGGAAGAGAGATGCCACTTATCGAAAATAAAGGTGGATAAGCTTCTCGGAAGTGAGATGCCACTTATCGAAAATAAAGGTGGATAAGCTTTTCGAAAGAGAGATGCCACTTATCGAAAATAAAGGTGGATAAGCTTCTCGAAAAAGAGATGCCAGTTATCGAAAATAAAGGTGGATAAGCTTCTCGAAAGAGAGATGCCACTTATCGAAAATAAAGGTGGATAAGCTTCTCGAAGAGAGATGCCACTTATAAAAAATAAAAGAGGATAAGCTTCTCGAAAGAGAGATGCCACTTATCGAAAATAAAGATGGATAAACTTCTCGAAAGTGAGATGCCAGTTATTGAAAATAAAGGTGGATAAGCTTCTCGAATGAGAGATGCCACTTATCGAAAATAAAGGTGGATAAGCTTCTCGAAAGAGAGATGCCACTTATCGAAAATAAAGGTGGATAAGCTTCTCGAAAGAGAGATGCCACTTATCGAAAATAAAGGTGGATAAGCTTCTCGAAAGAGAGATACCCTTTAACAAAAATAAAGGTGCATAAGCTTCGCGAAAGAGAGATGCCACTTATAGAAAATAAAGGTGGATAAGCTTTTCGAAAGAGAGATGCCAGTTATCAAAAATAAAGGTGGATAGGCTTCTCGAAAGAGAGATGCCACCTATAAAAAATAAAAGAGGATAAGCTTCTCGAAAGAGAGATGCCACTTATCGCAAATAAAGATGGATAAACTTATCGAAAGAGAGATGCCAGTTATCGAAAATAAAGGTCGATAAGCTTCTCGAATGAGAGATGCCACTTATCGAAAATAAAGGTGGATAAGCTTCTCGAAAGAGAGATGCCACTTATCGAAATTAAAGGTGGATAAGCTTCTCGGAAGAGAGATGCCACTTATCGAAAATAAAGGTGGATAAGCTTTTCGAAAGAGAGATGCCACTTATCAAAAATAAAGGTGGATAAGCTTCTCGAAAAAGAGATGCCAGTTATCGAAAATAAAGGTGGATAAGCTTCTCGAAAGAGAGATGCCACTTATCGAAAATAAAGGTGGATAAGCTTCTCGAAGAGAGATGCCACTTATAAAAAATTAAAAGAGGATAAGCTTCTCGAAAGAGAGATGCCACTTATCGAAAATAAAGATGGATAAACTTCTCGAAAGTGAGATGCCAGTTATTGAAAATAAAGGTGGATAAGCTTCTCGAATGAGAGATGCCACTTATCGAAAATAAAGGTGGATAAGCTTCTCGAAAGAGAGATGCCACTTATCGAAAATAAAGGTGGATAAGCTTCTCGAAAGAGAGATGCCACTTATCGAAAATAAAGGTGGATAAGCTTCTCGAAAGAGAGATACCCTTTATCAAAAATAAAGGTGCATAAGCTTCGCGAAAGAGAGATGCCACTTATAAAAAATAAAGGTGGATAAGCTTTTCGAAAGAGAGATGCCAGTTATCAAAAATAAAGGTGGATAGGCTTCTCGAAAGAGAGATGCCACTTATAAAAAATAAAAGAGGATAAGCTTATCGAAAGAGAGATGCCACTTATCGCAAATAAAGATGGATAAACTTATCGAAAGAGAGATGCCAGTTATCGAAAATAAAGGTCGATAAGCTTCTCGAATGAGAGATGCCACTTATCGAAAATAAAGGTGGATAAGCTTCTCGAAAGAGAGATGCCACTTATCGAAATTAAAGGTGGATAAGCTTCTCGGAAGAGAGATGCCACTTATCGAAAATAAAGGTGGATAAGCTTTTCGAAAGAGAGATGCCACTTATCGAAAATAAAGGTGGATAAGCTTCTCGAAAAAGAGATGCCAGTTATCGAAAATAAAGGTGGATAAGCTTCTCGAAAGAGAGATGCCACTTATCGAAAATAAAGGTGGATAAGCTTCTCGAAGAGAGATGCCACTTATAAAAAATTAAAAGAGGATAAGCTTCTCGAAAGAGAGATGCCACTTATCGAAAATAAAGATGGATAAACTTCTCGAAAGTGAGATGCCAGTTATTGAAAATAAAGGTGGATAAGCTTCTCGAATGAGAGATGCCACTTATCGAAAATAAAGGTGGATAAGCTTCTCGAAAGAGAGATGCCACTTATCGAAATTAAAGGTGGATAAGCTTCTCGGAAGAGAGATGCCACTTATCGAAAATAAAGGTGGATAAGCTTTTCGAAAGAGAGATGCCACTTATCAAAAATAAAGGTGGATAAGCTTCTCGAAAAAGAGATGCCAGTTATCGAAAATAAAGGTGGATAAGCTTCTCGAAAGAGAGATGCCACTTATCGAAAATAAAGGTGGATAAGCTTCTCGAAGAGAGATGCCACTTATAAAAAATTAAAAGAGGATAAGCTTTTCGAAAGAGAGATGCCACTTATCGAAAATAAAGATGGATAAACTTCTCGAAAGTGAGATGCCAGTTATTGAAAATAAAGGTGGATAAGCTTCTCGAATGAGAGATGCCACTTATCGAAAATAAAGGTGGATAAGCTTC
The DNA here is from genome assembly GCA_963859935.3 of Lathyrus sativus. Classification (NCBI taxonomy): domain Eukaryota; kingdom Viridiplantae; phylum Streptophyta; class Magnoliopsida; order Fabales; family Fabaceae; genus Lathyrus; species Lathyrus sativus. Next base: position 204,262 of record CAWUDS030002419.1, on the reverse strand, counting down.
TCGAAAGAGAGATGCCACTTATCGAAAATAAAGGTGGATAAGCTTCTCGAAAGAGAGATGCCACTTATCGAAAATAAAGGTGGATAAGCTTCTCGAAAGAGAGATACCCTTTATCAAAAATAAAGGTGCATAAGCTTCGCGAAAGAGAGATGCCACTTATAGAAAATAAAGGTGGATAAGCTTTTCGAAAGAGAGATGCCAGTTATCAAAAATAAAGGTGGATAGGCTTCTCGAAAGAGAGATGCCACTTATAAAAAATAAAAGAGGATAAGCTTATCGAAAGAGAGATGCCACTTATCGCAAATAAAGATGGATAAACTTATCGAAAGAGAGATGCCAGTTATCGAAAATAAAGGTCGATAAGCTTCTCGAATGAGAGATGCCACTTATCGAAAATAAAGGTGGATAAGCTTCTCGAAAGAGAGATGCCACTTATCGAAATTAAAGGTGGATAAGCTTCTCGGAAGAGAGATGCCACTTATCGAAAATAAAGGTGGATAAGCTTTTCGAAAGAGAGATGCCACTTATCGAAAATAAAGGTGGATAAGCTTCTCGAAAAAGAGATGCCAGTTATCGAAAATAAAGGTGGATAAGCTTCTCGAAAGAGAGATGCCACTTATCGAAAATAAAGGTTGATAAGCTTCTCGAAGAGAGATGCCACTTATAAAAAATTAAAAGAGGATAAGCTTCTCGAAAGAGAGATGCCACTTATCGAAAATAAAGATGGATAAACTTCTCGAAAGTGAGATGCCAGTTATTGAAAATAAAGGTGGATAAGCTTCTCGAATGAGAGATGCCACTTATCGAAAATAAAGGTGGATAAGCTTCTCGAAAAAGAGATGCCAGTTATCGAAAATAAAGGTGGATAAGCTTCTCGAAAGAGAGATGCCACTTATCGAAAATAAAGGTGGATAAGCTTCTCGAAGAGAGATGCCACTTATAAAAAATTAAAAGAGGATAAGCTTCTCGAAAGAGAGATGCCACTTATCGAAAATAAAGATGGATAAACTTCTCGAAAGTGAGATGCCAGTTATTGAAAATAAAGGTGGATAAGCTTCTCGAATGAGAGATGCCACTTATCGAAAATAAAGGTGGATAAGCTTCTCGAAAGAGAGATGCCACTTATCGAAATTAAAGGTGGATAAGCTTCTCGGAAGAGAGATGCCACTTATCGAAAATAAAGGTGGATAAGCTTTTCGAAAGAGAGATGCCACTTATCAAAAATAAAGGTGGATAAGCTTCTCGAAAAAGAGATGCCAGTTATCGAAAATAAAGGTGGATAAGCTTCTCGAAAGAGAGATGCCACTTATCGAAAATAAAGGTGGATAAGCTTCTCGAAGAGAGATGCCACTTATAAAAAATTAAAAGAGGATAAGCTTCTCGAAAGAGAGATGCCACTTATCGAAAATAAAGATGGATAAACTTCTCGAAAGTGAGATGCCAGTTATTGAAAATAAAGGTGGATAAGCTTCTCGAATGAGAGATGCCACTTATCGAAAATAAAGGTGGATAAGCTTCTCGAAAGAGAGATGCCACTTATCGAAAATAAAGGTGGATAAGCTTCTCGAAAGAGAGATGCCACTTATCGAAAATAAAGGTGGATAAGCTTCTCGAAAGAGAGATACCCTTTATCAAAAATAAAGGTGCACAAGCTTCGCGAAAGAGAGATGCCACTTATAGAAAATAAAGGTGGATAAGCTTTTCGAAAGAGAGATGCCAGTTATCAAAAATAAAGGTGGATAGGCTTCTCGAAAGAGAGATGCCACTTATAAAAAATAAAAGAGGATAAGCTTATCGAAAGAGAGATGCCACTTATCGCAAATAAAGATGGATAAACTTATCGAAAGAGAGATGCCAGTTATCGAAAATAAAGGTCGATAAGCTTCTCGAATGAGAGATGCCACTTATCGAAAATAAAGGTGGATAAGCTTCTCGAAAGAGAGATGCCACTTATCGAAATTAAAGGTGGATAAGCTTCTCGGAAGAGAGATGCCACTTATCGAAAATAAAGGTGGATAAGCTTTTCGAAAGAGAGATGCCACTTATCGAAAATAAAGGTGGATAAGCTTCTCGAAAAAGAGATGCCAGTTATCGAAAATAAAGGTGGATAAGCTTCTCGAAAGAGAGATGCCACTTATCGAAAATAAAGGTGGATAAGCTTCTCGAAGAGAGATGCCACTTATAAAAAATTAAAAGAGGATAAGCTTCTCGAAAGAGAGATGCCACTTATCGAAAATAAAGATGGATAAACTTCTCGAAAGTGAGATGCCAGTTATTGAAAATAAAGGTGGATAAGCTTCTCGAATGAGAGATGCCACTTATCGAAAATAAAGGTGGATAAGCTTCTCGAAAGAGAGATGCCACTTATCGAAAATAAAGGTGGATAAGCTTCTCGAAAGAGAGATGCCACTTATCGAAAATAAAGGTGGATAAGCTTCTCGAAAGAGAGATACCCTTTATCAAAAATAAAGGTGCATAAGCTTCGCGAAAGAGAGATGCCACTTATAGAAAATAAAGGTGGATAAGCTTTTCGAAAGAGAGATGCCAGTTATCAAAAATAAAGGTGGGTAGGCTTCTCGAAAGAGAGATGCCACTTATAAAAAATAAAAGAGGATAAGCTTCTCGAAAGAGAGATGCCACTTATCGAAAATAAAGATGGATAAACTTATCGAAAGTGAGATGCCAGTTATCGAAAATAAAGGTCGATAAGCTTCTCAAATGAGAGATGCCACTTATCGAAAATAAAGGTGGATAAGCTTCTCGAAAGAGAGATGCCACTTATCAAAAATAAAGGTGGATAAGCTTCTCGAAAGAGAGATGCCACTTATCAAAAATAAAGGTGGATAACCTTCTCGAAAGAGAGATACCCTTTATCAAAAATAAAGGTGGATAAGCTTCCCGAAAGAGAGATACCACTTATAGAAAATAAAGGTGGATAAGCTTCTTGAAAGAGAGATGCCAGTTATCAAAAATAAAGGTGGATAGGCTTCTCGAAAGAGAGATGACACTTATCGAAAATAAAGGTGGATAGGCTTCTCAAAAGAGAGACGCCACTTATCGAAAATAAAGGTGGATAAGCAGCTCGAAAGAGAGATGCCACTTTCCGAAAATAAAGCTGGATAAGCTTCTCGAAAGAGAGATGCCACTTATCAAAAATAAAGGTGGATAAGCTTCTCGAAAGAGAGATGCCACTTATCGAAAATAAAGGTGGATAAGCTTCTCGAAAGAGAGATGCCACTTATCGAAAATAAAGGTGGATAAGCTTCTCGAAAGAGAGATGCCACATATCGAAAATAAAGGTAGATAAGCTTTTCGAAAGATAGATGCAACTTATCGAAAATAAAGGTGGATAAGCTTCTCGAAAGAGAGATGCCACTTATCGAAAATAAAGGTGGATAACCTTCTCGAAGAGAGATGCCACTTATAAAAAATAAAAGAGGATAAGCTTCTCGAAAGAGAGATGCCACTTATCGAAAATAAAGATGGATAAACTTCTCGAAAGTGAGATGCCAGTTATTGAAAATAAAGGTGGATAAGCTTCTCGAATGAGAGATGCTACTTATCGAAAATAAAGGTGGATAAGCTTCTCGAAAGAGAGATGCCACTTATCAAAAATAAAGGTGGATAAGCTTCTCGAAAGAGAGATGCCACTTATCAAAAATAAAGGTGGATAAGCTTCTCGAAAGAGAGATACCCTTTATCAAAAATAAAGGTGGATAAGCTTCCCGAAAGAGAGATGCCACTTATAGAAAATAAAGGTGGATAAGCTTCTTGAAAGAGAGATGCCAGTTATCAAAAATAAAGGTGGATAGGCTTCTCGAAAGAGAGATGACACTTATCGAAAATAAAGGTGGATAGGCTTCTCAAAAGAGAGACGCCACTTATCGAAAATAAAGGTGGATAAGCAGCTCGAAAGAGAGATGCCACTTTCCGAAAATAAAGCTGGATAAGCTTCTCGAAAGAGAGATGCCACTTATCAAAAATAAAGGTGGATAAGCTTCTCGAAAGAGAGATGCCACTTATCGAAAATAAAGGTGGGTAAGCTTCTCGAAAGAGAGATGCCACTTATCGAAAATAAAGGTGGATAAGCTTCTCGAAAGAGAGATGCCACATATCGAAAATAAAGGTGGATAAGCTTTTCGAAAGATAGATGCAACTTATCGAAAATAAAGGTGGATAAGCTTCTCGAAAGAGAGATGCCACTTATCGAAAATAAAGGTGGATAACCTTCTCGAAGAGAGATGCCACTTATAAAAAATAAAAGAGGATAAGCTTCTCGAAAGAGAGATGCCACTTATCGAAAATAAAGATGGATAAACTTCTCGAAAGTGAGATGCCAGTTATTGAAAATAAAGGTGGATAAGCTTCTCGAATGAGAGATGCTACTTATCGAAAATAAAGGTGGATAAGCTTCTCGAAAGAGAGATGCCACTTATCAAAAATAAAGGTGGATAAGCTTCTCGAAAGAGAGATGCCACTTATCAAAAATAAAGGTGGATAAGCTTCTCGAAAGAGAGATACCCTTTATCAAAAATAAAGGTGGATAAGCTTCCCGAAAGAGAGATGCCACTTATAGAAAATAAAGGTGGATAAGCTTCTTGAAAGAGAGATGCCAGTTATCAAAAATAAAGGTGGATAGGCTTCTCGAAAGAGAGATGACACTTATCGAAAATAAAGGTGGATAGGCTTCTCAAAAGAGAGACGCCACTTATCGAAAATAAAGGTGGATAAGCAGCTCGAAAGAGAGATGCCACTTTCCGAAAATAAAGCTGGATAAGCTTCTCGAAAGAGAGATGCCACTTATCAAAAATAAAGGTGGATAAGCTTCTCGAAAGAGAGATGCCACTTATCGAAAATAAAGGTGGATAAGCTTCTCGAAAGAGAGATGCCACTTATCGAAAATAAAGGTGGATAAGCTTCTCGAAAGAGAGATGCCACATATCGAAACTAAAGGTGGATAAGCTTTACGAAAGATAGATGCCAGTTATCGAAAATAAAGGTGGATAAGCTTCTCGAAAGAGAGATGCCTCTTATCGAAAATAAAGGTTTATAAGCTTCTCGAAAGAGAGATGCCACTTATAAAAAATAAAAGAGGATAAGCTTCTCGAAAGAGAGATGCCACTTATCGAAAATAAAGATGGATAAACTTCTCGAAAGTGAGATGCCAGTTATTGAAAATAAAGGTGGATAAGCTTCTCGAATGAGAGATGCCACTTATAGAAAATAAAGGTGGATAAGCTTCTCGAAAGAGAGATGCCACTTATCAAAAATAAAGGTGGATAAGCTTCTCGAAAGAGAGATGCCACTTATCAAAAATAAAGGTGGATAAGCTTCTCGAAAGAGAGATACCCTTTATCAAAAATAAAGGTGGATAAGCTTCCCGAAAGAGAGATGCCACTTATAGAAAAGCAAGGTGGATAAGCTTCTTGAAAGAGAGATGCCAGTTATCAAAAATAAAGGTGGATAGGCTTCTCGAAAGAGAGATGACACTTATCGAAAATAAAGGTGGATAGGCTTCTCAAAAGAGAGACGCCACTTATCGAAAATAAAGGTGGATAAGCAGCTCGAAAGAGAGATGCCACTTTCCGAAAATAAAGCTGGATAAGCTTCTCGAAAGAGAGATGCCACTTATCAAAAATAAAGGTGGATAAGCTTCTCGAAAGAGAGATGCCACTTATCGAAAATAAAGGTGGATAAGCTTCTCGAAAGAGAGATGCCACTTATCGAAAATAAAGGTGGATAAGCTTCTCGAAAGAGAGATGCCACATATCGAAACTAAAGGTGGATAAGCTTTACGAAAGATAGATGCCAGTTATCGAAAATAAAGGTGGATAAGCTTCTCGAAAGAGAGATGCCACTTATCGAAAATAAAGGTTTATAAGCTTCTCGAAAGAGATATGCCACTTATCGAAAATAAAGGTGGATAAGCTTCTCGAAAGAGAGATGCCACTTAACTAAAATAAAGGTGGATAAGCTTCTCGAAAGATAGATGCCACTTATCGAAAATAAAGGTTGATAAGCTTCTCGAAAGAGAGATGCCACTTATCGAAATTAAAGGTGGATAAGCTTCTCGGAAGAGAGATGCCACTTATCGAAAATAAAGGTGGATAAGCTTCTCGGAAGAGAGATGCCACTTATCGAAAATAAAGGTGGATAAGCTTTTCGAAAGAGAGATGCCACTTATCGAAAATAAAGGTGGATAAGCTTCTCGAAAGAGAGATGCCAGTTATCGAAAATAAAGGTGGATAAGCTTCTCGAAAGAGAGATGGCAGTTATCGAAAATAAAGGTGGATAAGCTTCTCGAAAGAGAGATGCCACTTATCGAAAATAAAGGTTTATAAGCTTCTCAAAAGAGAGATGCCACTTATCAAAAATAAAGGTGGATAAGCTTCTCGAAAGAGAGATGCAACTTAACAAAAATAAAGGTGGATAAGCTTCTCGAAAGAAAGATGCCACTTATCGAAAATAAATGTTGATAGGCTTCTCAAAAGAGAGATGCCACTTTTCAAAAATAAAGGTGGATAAGCTTCTCGAAAGAGAGATGCCACTTATCGAAAATAAAGGTGGATAAGCTTCTCGAGAGAGAGAGATACCACTTATCTAAAATAAAGGTGGATAAGCTTCGCGAAAGAGAGATGCCACTTATCGGAAATAAAGGTGGATAAGCTTCTCGAAAGAGAGATGCCACTTATCAAAAATAAAGGTGGATAAGCTTCTCGAAAGAGAGATACCCTTTATCAAAAATAAAGGTGGATAAGCTTCCCGAAAGAGAGATGCCACTTATAGAAAAGCAAGGTGGATAAGCTTCTTGAAAGAGAGATGCCAGTTATCAAAAATAAAGGTGGATAGGCTTCTCGAAAGAGAGATGACACTTATCGAAAATAAAGGTGGATAGGCTTCTCAAAAGAGAGACGCCACTTATCGAAAATAAAGGTGGATAAGCAGCTCGAAAGAGAGATGCCACTTTCCGAAAATAAAGCTGGATAAGCTTCTCGAAAGAGAGATGCCACTTATCAAAAATAAAGGTGGATAAGCTTCTCGAAAGAGAGATGCCACTTATCGAAAATAAAGGTGGATAAGCTTCTCGAAAGAGAGATGCCACTTATCGAAAATAAAGGTGGATAAGCTTCTCGAAAGAGAGATGCCACATATCGAAACTAAAGGTGGATAAGCTTTACGAAAGATAGATGCCAGTTATCGAAAATAAAGGTGGATAAGCTTCTCGAAAGAGAGATGCCACTTATCGAAAATAAAGGTTTATAAGCTTCTCGAAAGAGATATGCCACTTATCGAAAATAAAGGTGGATAAGCTTCTCGAAAGAGAGATGCCACTTAACTAAAATAAAGGTGGATAAGCTTCTCGAAAGATAGATGCCACTTATCGAAAATAAAGGTTGATAAGGTTCTCGAAAGAGAGATGCCACTTATCGAAATTAAAGGTGGATAAGCTTCTCGGAAGAGAGATGCCACTTATCGAAAATAAAGGTGGATAAGCTTCTCGGAAGAGAGATGCCACTTATCGAAAATAAAGGTGGATAAGCTTTTCGAAAGAGAGATGCCACTTATCGAAAATAAAGGTGGATAAGCTTCTCGAAAGAGAGATGCCAGTTATCGAAAATAAAGGTGGATAAGCTTCTCGAAAGAGAGATGGCAGTTATCGAAAATAAAGGTGGATAAGCTTCTCGAAAGAGAGATGCCACTTATCAAAAATAAAGGTTTATAAGCTTCTCAAAAGAGAGATGCCACTTATCAAAAATAAAGGTGGATAAGCTTCTCGAAAGAGAGATGCAACTTAACAAAAATAAAGGTGGATAAGCTTCTCGAAAGAAAGATGCCACTTATCGAAAATAAATGTTGATAGGCTTCTCAAAAGAGAGATGCCACTTTTCAAAAATAAAGGTGGATAAGCTTCTCGAAAGAGAGATGCCACTTATCGAAAATAAAGGTGGATAAGCTTCTCGAGAGAGAGAGATACCACTTATCTAAAATAAAGGTGGATAAGCTTCGCGAAAGAGAGATGCCACTTATCGGAAATAAAGGTGGATAAGCTTCTCGAAAGAGAGATGCCACTTATCGAAAATAAAGGTGGAAAAGTTTCTCGAAAGAGAGATGCCACTTATAAAAAATAAAAGAGGATAAGCTTCTCGAAAGAGAGATGCCACTTATCGAAAATAAAGGTGGATAAGCTTCTCGAAAGAGAGATACCACTTATCAATAATAAAGGCGGATAAGCTTCGCGAAAGAGAGATGCCACTTATCGAAAATAAAGGTGGATAAGATTCTCGAATGAGAGATTCCACTTATCGAAAATAAAGGTGGATAGGCTTCTCGAAAGAGAGATGCCACTTATCAAAAATAAAGATGGATAAGCTTCTCGGAAGAGAGATGCCACTTATCGAAAATAAAGGTGGATAAGCTTTTCGAAAGAGAGATGCCACTTATCGAAAATAAAGGTGGATAAGCTTCTCGAAAGAGAGATGCCAGTTATCGAAAATAAAGGTGGATAAGCTTCTCGAAAGAGAGATGGCAGTTATCGAAAATAAAGGTGGATAAGCTTCTCGAAAGAGAGATGCCACTTATCGAAAATAAAGGTTTATAAGCTTCTCAAAAGAGAGATGCCACTTATCAAAAATAAAGGTGGATAAGCTTCTCGAAAGAGAGATGAAACTTAACAAAAATAAAGGTGGATAAGCTTCTCGAAAGAGAGATGCCACTTATCGAAAATAAATGTTGATAGGCTTCTCAAAAGAGAGATGCCACTTTTCAAAAATAAAGGTGGATAAGCTTCTCGAAAGAGAGATGCCACTTATCGAAAATAAAGGTGGATAAGCTTCTCGAGAGAGAGATACCACTTATCTAAAATAGAGGTGGATAAGCTTCGCGAAAGAGAGATGCCACTTATCGGAAATAAAGGTGGATAAGCTTCTCGAAAGAGAGATGCCACTTATCGAAAATAAAGGTGGATAAGTTTCTCGAAAGAGAGATGCCACTTATAAAAAATAAAAGAGGATAAGCTTCTCGAAAGAGAGATGCCACTTATCGAAAATAAAGGTGGATAAGCTTCTCGAAAGAGAGATACCACTTATCAATAATAAAGGCGGATAAGCTTCACGAAAGAGAGATGCCACTTATCGAAAATAAAGGTGGATAAGATTCTCGAATGAGAGATTCCACTTATCGAAAATAAAGGTGGATAGGCTTCTCGAAAGAGAGATGCCACTTATCAAAAATAAAGATGGATAAGCTTCTCGGAAGAGAGATGCCACTTATCGAAAATAAAGGTGGATAAGCTTTTCGAAAGAGAGATGCCACTTATCAAAAATAAAGGTGGATAAGCTTCTCGAAAGAGAGATGCCAGTTATCGAAAATAAAGGTGGATAAGCTTCTCGAAAGAGAGATGGCAGTTATCGAAAATAAAGGTGGATAAGCTTCTCGAAAGAGAGATGCCACTTATCGAAAATAAAGGTTTATAAGCTTCTCAAAAGAGAGATGCCACTTATCAAAAATAAAGGTGGATAAGCTTCTCGAAAGAGAGATGAAACTTAACAAAAATAAAGGTGGATAAGCTTCTCGAAAGAGAGATGCCACTTATCGAAAATAAATGTTGATAGGCTTCTCAAAAGAGAGATGCCACTTTTCAAAAATAAAGGTGGATAAGCTTCTCGAAAGAGAGATGCCACTTATCGAAAATAAAGGTGGATAAGCTTCTCGAGAGAGAGATACCACTTATCGAAAATAAAGGTGGACAAGCTTCTCGAAAGAGAGATGCCACTTATCGAAAATAAAGGTGGATAAGCTTCTCGAAAGAGAGATGCCAGTTATCGAAAATAAAGGTGGATAAGCTTCTCGAAAGAGAGATGGCAGTTATCGAAAATAAAGGTGGATAAGCTTCTCGAAAGAGAGATGCCACTTATCGAAAATAAAGGTTTATAAGCTTCTCAAAAGAGAGATGCCACTTATAAAAAATAAAGGTGGATAAGCTTCTCGAAAGAGAGATGAAACTTAACAAAAATAAAGGTGGATAAGCTTCTCGAAAGAGAGATGCCACTTATCGAAAATAAATGTTGATAGGCTTCTCAAAAGAGAGATGCCACTTTTCAAAAATAAAGGTGGATAAGCTTCTCGAAAGAGAGATGCCACTTATCGAAAATAAAGGTGGATAAGCTTCTCGAGAGAGAGATACCACTTATCTAAAATAAAGGTGGATAAGCTTCGCGAAAGAGAGATGCCACTTATCGGAAATAAAGGTGGATAAGCTTCTCGAAAGAGAGATGCCACTTATCGAAAATAAAGGTGGATAAGTTTCTCGAAAGAGAGATGCCACTTATAAAAAATAAAAGAGGATAAGCTTCTCGAAAGAGAGATGCCACTTATCGAAAATAAAGGTGGATAAGCTTCTCGAAAGAGAGATACCACTTATCAAAAATAAAGGCGGATAAGCTTCGCGAAAGAGAGATGCCACTTATCGAAAATAAAGGTGGATAAGATTCTCGAATGAGAGATTCCACTTATCGAAAATAAAGGTGGATAGGCTTCTCGAAAGAGAGATGCCACTTATCAAAAATAAAGGTGGATAAGCTTCTCGAAAGAGAGATGCCACTTATCGAAAATAAAGGTGGACAAGCTTCTCGAAAGAGAGATGCCACTTATCGAAAATAAAGGTGGATAAGCTTCTCGAATGAGAGATGCCAGTTATCGAAAATAAAGGTGGATAAGCTTCTCGAAAGAGAGATGGCAGTTATCGAAAATAAAGGTGGATAAGCTTCTCGAAAGAGAGATGCCACTTATCGAAAATAAAGGTTTATAAGCTTCTCAAAAGAGAGATGCCACTTATCAAAAATAAATGTGGATAAGCTTCTCGAAAGAGAGATGAAACTTAACAAAAATAAAGGTGGATAAGCTTCTCGAAAGAGAGATGCCACTTATCGAAAATAAATGTTGATAGGCTTCTCAAAAGAGAGATGCCACTTTTCAAAAATAAAGGTGGATAAGCTTCTCGAAAGAGAGATGCCACTTATCGAAAATAAAGGTGGATAAGCTTCTCGAGAGAGAGATACCACTTATCTAAAATAAAGGTGGATAAGCTTCGCGAAAGAGAGATGCCACTTATCGGAAATAAAGGTGGATAAGCTTCTCGAAAGAGAGATGCCACTTATCGAAAATAAAGGTGGATACGTTTCTCGAAAGAGAGATGCCACTTATAAAAAATAAAAGAGGATAAGCTTCTCGAAAGAGAGATGCCACTTATCGAAAATAAAGGTGGATAAGCTTCTCGAAAGAGAGATACCACTTATCAAAAATAAAGGCGGATAAGCTTCGCGAAAGAGAGATGCCACTTATCGAAAATAAAGGTGGATAAGATTCTCGAATGAGAGATTCCACTTATCGAAAATAAAGGTGGATAGGCTTCTCGAAAGAGAGATGCCACTTATCAAAAATAAAGGTGGATAAGCTTCTCGAAAGAGAGATGCCACTTATCGAAAATAAAGGTGGACAAGCTTCTCGAAAGAGAGATGCCACTTATCGAAAATAAAGGTGGATAAGCTTCTCGAAAGAGAGATGCCAGTTATCGAAAATAAAGGTGGATAAGCTTCTCGAAAGAGAGATGGCAGTTATCGAAAATAAAGGTGGATAAGCTTCTCGAAAGAGAGATGCCACTTATCGAAAATAAAGGTTTATAAGCTTCTCAAAAGAGAGATGCCACTTATAAAAAATAAAGGTGGATAAGCTTCTCGAAAGAGAGATGAAACTTAACAAAAATAAAGGTGGATAAGCTTCTCGAAAGAGAGATGCCACTTATCGAAAATAAATGTTGATAGGCTTCTCAAAAGAGAGATGCCACTTTTCAAAAATAAAGGTGGATAAGCTTCTCGAAAGAGAGATGCCACTTATCGAAAATAAAGGTGGATAAGCTTCTCGAGAGAGAGATACCACTTATCTAAAATAAAGGTGGATAAGCTTCGCGAAAGAGAGATGCCACTTATCGGAAATAAAGGTGGATAAGCTTCTCGAAAGAGAGATGCCACTTATCGAAAATAAAGGTGGATAAGTTTCTTGAAAGAGAGATGCCACTTATAAAAAATAAAAGAGGATAAGCTTCTCGAAAGAGAGATGCCACTTATCGAAAATAAAGGTGGATAAGCTTCTCGAAAGAGAGATACCACTTATCAAAAATAAAGGCGGATAAGCTTCGCGAAAGAGAGATGCCACTTATCGAAAATAAAGGTGGATAAGATTCTCGAATGAGAGATTCCACTTATCGAAAATAAAGGTGGATAGGCTTCTCGAAAGAGAGATGCCACTTATCAAAAATAAAGGTGGATAAGCTTCTCGAAAGAGAGATACCACTTATCGAAAATAAAGGTGGACAAGCTTCTCGAAAGAGAGATGCCACTTATCGAAAATAAAGGTTGATAAGTTTCTCGAAAGAGAGATTCCACTTATCAAAAATAAAGGTGGATAAGTGTTGTACCCCAAAATTTGCCCAACATTTCTTTACCTAGCTTATGTTTCATTTCATTCACATTAGCATTATCATTGGCATTTCATTGACATGTATGCAGGAGATCAAGAGGTATGATTACCAATCAAGAGCTATACAAGACTATGAAGCTAGATAAGAAGGTTATTCAAGTGTTCAAGGGTTGATATCCTTGTCAGAGAAGTTAAAGGATTCTCAGAGTGAGTGGTTGAAACCAAGGTTGTGTGCCTCCTAACTTGAGAGTTGTGGGAAGTCCTCAGATGATTCTGAAGCCATGGAGTTAGACCTGAGGTCTTGAGAGAGCTCATGAGAAGTGTTGAAGATCACTTTGAGGCCTAGACAAGTCATTGTGCAGGAATAAGAAGCCTCAGCCATGATTGGTGCAGTTAGGGTTTGACTGGGTCAACCCTAGGCCAACTGATGATTTGAACAAGGTTGAGACCTAAATCAAAGGCCATGTGATCATGGATTGGCACATTAAGATATTCTAAGGATGATTCCAAGGCCAACTCATCATGATTGAAGAGTTTGAGAAGTTTCAAGCTAGGGTTTCTAAGGCTTGACAGTGTAAAATCCCCTAGTTTGATCCCTATCTTCAAGGCAATTTAGCTCAAGATGTGATTGTCATCTCATCTTTCCCCCAACATGAATGTTTTAGAGCATGGTCTTAGATTTAATTTGAGTGCTAGAATTCCTTGATAGGATTTGTAGAACTCAAGTTATGACTTTGACAAGTTATAGGTCATCTGAGGTATGTGAATTTGGGGGCTTGAAAGTTGTCCAACTTGCATGAAACGTTTTCCCTAGAAGGATGGTTCCTATGAACTTTTGGTTAACATGAATGTTTTTCCTTATCCTCTTAGCTTTCTAGAGAGTACTATAAGTCCTTGATAGAATTTGTAGAACTCAAGTTATGGCTTTGACAAGTCAAGGGCATTTTGGTCATTCGGAGATTATGGGTCATTTCAGCCATAAGGCCATAACTCCTATTTCCAAGCTCCAAATGGGAAAATGTTCAACATCAAACTTGTTCAAAATGATGTTTTAAGGCTAGTCAAGAGGCCATGAGAAGTTGAAAGTGCTTATATCTCAAAATCACAAAAATGGCCTAAAATAAGGAGGATTTTCAAATGAACCAAAGATGAAAATTGGTATTCTTGATCTACATGTCCAAACCAAGGCATGTAATATGTTATTTTGACTTTAAAACACATTTTAAGAACATTGGTTTAACCACAATTTTGAATTGAGTTTTAATTTGTGTACTTGCTTTGAAAAGTAGTTACTTACATCTTAAGTAACATTTGCCAAACCTAAATTCAAGGCATAATCAAGGTCCCTTTCAATCCAAACACATCCAAAATGTCATTAGGGGAGAAATTGGAAGGGAATGAGGGTGACTACAAGCTGTTAGCAGAATTATGCATACCATGGCATGAGATTGAAATTTCCATGACATGAGAAATTCAACTTCTCATTAGAAGGATCTAGAGCTTTCTAGATCATACCTACATGGTCTATATATTGAATAGAGATGATCCAAAGCCAAGGTTGGTGATGATTGAAGGAGAGAATAGAGATTGAGATTGAAACTTTCTTGTTTGCAACTGAATTCGGTTACACCAATTTCTTCACTTTCCATCCATTTTCTTGATTGCAATCTCTTCCATGGAGGCTAGTGAATGATTCCAGATCATAATCAAGGCAAATTCGTGGCTGATTGGTGTTCTTGATCTCAGTTTTTTCCACCTGTAACTCAGAGTTGGTTCCAAGAATTGAAGCCATTTCAATCAATTTTATTGCATACAGAAGCTTGGAAGTGATTCACTGAAGGAGTCTGGAGCATTTGAGGGCTTGATTTGAGGGCTTGCTACTTCTGTGCACACGAAATTTTCAGGTTGGTAACTTTCAATCTCCAGCTTGTTTTAGTTAGAATTAAGAAGAATTAGGATGTTAGATGCATTGAGGATTGATGTAGGAAGGTTTTCAGATCATTAATTTGAGAGTTAGTGACCAATTAGGGATGTTACCATTTTCGGGTGAGATGTGGTTCTTGCGAATCTTGAGGTTTCAGAGTGAATTAATGGTATGATTGAGTTCCTTGTGAAATTTGGGACAAGTTTGATCAAGGGAACGTGGCCTATGGTGGACTCTAGGGCAAGTTAGGGTTGTGGATTGGTGATCGGAAAATGTCACCGGCGGTGACTTTGGGCGCGCAGGTGGCCTGAGTTGCAGGGATTCAAAATGAAGAAGATGACTTGATAGCCATCAGATTGTGGTTGGACTTTGACTGGGAACCTCATCCAACGGCCACGCGAGCTTCTAATTTTGTGAAGGACTCTGAACTTAATGAAACGATGCGTTTCATTAATCAGCTGGTTTTGGGCTTAAGGATCCAATTGCTAATCACACCCCCTTCGTGGCCCAGTTTGTGAAATGAACTGATTTCTATTGCTTTCCACACCACGCATTTATCATTTTATTTGGATTTTCATATTATTTTTCATTTTATTCATGGTTAGTGATTAATTCATAAAAAATGGAAAAATGATTCAATTAATCCCATTCTTTTTGCATTGGATTCATAATAGGATCTAGTATTTTTTAGAAAAAAAATATTATTCTTTCATGCATTTTCTGATTTTATGGGAATTTTTACATTTTAATTGATATTAAAATAATCATGCTTGATGGTTGATTTTGTGGAATTTGGTATGATCATGTGATGATGATTTTGATCTTGAATTTTTGTGAGTAGTTAGC
Source organism: Lathyrus sativus (assembly GCA_963859935.3). Taxonomy (NCBI): domain Eukaryota; kingdom Viridiplantae; phylum Streptophyta; class Magnoliopsida; order Fabales; family Fabaceae; genus Lathyrus; species Lathyrus sativus. The sequence goes on along the minus strand of CAWUDS030002419.1, from coordinate 189,018 downwards.
ATAGATATGCATGCTCCCCATAGATTTTTATCACATTTTTGTGATGAACATAAGTGGTAGTTTAGGTTGAAACCTTTAGGTGCTCCATTTTTAGGGTTTATGGTTGATACCTTGTGGTGTAGATTTTATTTTTAGTACTTGGTGGATGATTCAACCTCTGATTTTTGTAGGGTAGATTCATGAATGAATTAGGATCCCTTAGGAATTTTTGTAGGATTTTTCAATTAAGTTTACTATTTTTGCTTGATTTTAGTTTAGGTGTTAGTTTTAGATGATTCTGAGGCACTAATCCAACTAGATTAACATCTTTAGTTCCCTTAGATTAGGGTGTTGCTTTGCTTGTCCTTCGATGATGATGAAGGCAAGTTGAAGATGCATTGGATTGCTTGAAGAGGCTTGGATGTGATGATCTTCCCTCCTTTTGGTGTAGTTTTGTTTAGGTGTTAAGATTAGGGTTTTGTAGGCAGAGCTTCTAGATAGATTCTCTTCCTTCATAAACATGGAAGATGTTGATCACTTCCATTCTTCCCTATGATGTAAGGTCCCCTTGTAAAGGCCTCATCCTTCCTTTGGTAGGATGTGTGGCTCTTTTCAAGTTGGTAGAACATTTGAGGGTCCCTTTCTCTGATGATAGGATGCTTAGTGGTGACCTTTGGTCTTCACTCTGCTACCAATCATCCAAACTTTGCTCTTGATGGATGCATCTTTCTCCCTTGTTAGAGGATGGAGTCCCTTGCTTGAAGAAGATTGAAGGATGAAGTTGATACTTCTTTGTGTTTGAAGGTTATTCTGAGAGGCTGAAGCTTGTAGAGGAAGAGGACCAAGTTGATACTGGTTAAGAAGAGAGAGCTGAAGCTTGAAGACCAAGTTGATACTGGTGAAGAAGAGAGAGCTGAAGCTTGAAGACCAAGTTGACACTTGTGAAGAAGATCAAATTGAGATTGAGTGAAGAGCTGAGGCTTGAGGAATAAAGGATAAGTTGATACTTATGTTGAGACATTGAGAGCCTGAAGGAGTCAAGTTGATACTTGATATTAGGGTTGAAGCCTGAAGGTGGAATTGACTGGAGAGCTGAAGCTTGAAGAAGGAAGAATAAGTTGATGTTTTTGTTTGATGTGTTAGAAGCAAGTTGATACTTGCTATTGAAGATGATAGCCTTGAAGAGCAGTTACAGACTGAGGTGTGAACTGCTGTCAGAGGAGAGCTTTGCTGTGAAGCTGTGTGGGGCTGTTGATCTGCTTTCTTTCTTGTCTGTTTGCTTGCTGTGTAAATGTATTGATGTGACTTGTTTGATTTGCCTGATGCATTAGAATAAGTTCATGTTTAGACTGACTTAAGCTAGGAGCATGATTGCACTAGAGGTTGAGTTGCTCCCTCTGCTTGTATTTTTACTGTATGGCTTTGCTTGCTGGTATTTGGTAGAGCCCAGCTCCCTTGCCTATGTGGTTTGTGTTTGCTTGATGGAATTTTCATTTCCTCTGTATGATTGCAGTTACTCACATTTTTCTTGATAGCATGTCATTGCCTCTGTATGATTGCAGTTATTCATATATGGCTTGAGGTCGAGATGAGCTTGTGGAGGCTGCTGCCCCACACACATTTCCTCCCTCACTTGCATTGCATGCATTTTACAGTCGTTTACTGTATATCTGTTTACTGTCTAAGCTAATGCTTTATCTGTTTCTGTTTACCATTGATATGATCCCCTAGGAATCTCACTCCCTTTGATAAGGAAGTGATGATTAGAACTTTAGGTTGAAACCTATGCATGATAACTTCTAGGAGTTCCCTATTTCAAACCTCAACCATAGGATGAATCCTTGGCATGACAACATTAGGACTTGATAGTCTCCCTTTAGTTGAGCCTGTCCGTTCTCTCTTCTCATCTCAAAACAAATTAAAATACAGTAATAAAGGTTAGTTGACGTCGTACGTTACGAGCCTTAAGCTATCTGAGAAAGGATTGTTGGAGAGTTTCTTTTCAACAGTCTGGATGTTTAGTATGGCACCCTTTGGGTGACATGCGACACATTCACTCTCAGGTCATAGTCTCTAGTGCGATATTGGTTGTAAACATCCATAAAAAACAGTTCTTCCGTAAAAAACAGAAAACAAACTTCAAACCTTTTTGCCCCATGGGCCCATAATTCAAAGGAAGCTTTTCTGAAGAAAAGAGTGTCGTTAACTCCCAGTTCTACCGCAAACGGTAACGCATAAGTCTCCAAGGGTCGAGCTGCGTACATCCAACTGCTGGAACTGTTTGTTAACCCTACTCGATAAAACAGATGAATCTGAATCCCTGTAATCCGTATTATCCCGAACTACGCCAGCTCTGATCTCTCAAGCCTGTTGAGAGTACATAGGCACAATACTGACGTATTGGCGAGCCACCTTCCCCCATTACCCGTAGTTATCCGAACTACGTCGACTCTGATTTCTCATTCTCTGATGAGAATACGTAGGCATAAAGTGCGACGCTTTGCCGAGTCATTTTTCTTTTGTTTTGTTTTAAGCCAGCCTTGATAGGTAGATAGTAAACCAACCCATCAGATAAACACAACAAGCATGGATCCCATCGAGTACGATGGACGTGAGGGGTGCTAATAACTTCCCCTTGCGTAACCGACTCCCGAACCCGGACAACGGTTGCGATGACCTTGTCTTATACCTTTTTCGTCAGGTTTTTCCGATCGTTTCCTTTCCCGTTCTGAGGGATAAATAACGAAAGGTGGCGACTCTTCTGTTTTGCCGGCACCTTATTTTCGCGGAAGCGACAGGTGGCGACTCTGCTGGGGACTTGATAGTTTCCTGGGATCCAATGTCCCGTATGCGAGTCAGTTTGGGGGATCCAACATCCCCTGCAAGAGTCAATCCTAGCGCTTGTATGTTTACTTGTTGGGTTGTGTTTGTTTATCGCATTTTATTTCCCGCATCTTTATTTTCAGTATGATATGATTACCTGTGCTGTTGTGGGAGGGGCATTCTGATGAGTGAGAAGCCAGACCTAGGTTTGAGTGTACTTAGCATTAGTTGTGGAAATTAGTGGGCGCGTGCTTGCTTTGCAGGCACTAGTGTCTCATGAAATCCACGCTCAGACGAGGTTCTCCCGATTGACTTCTTTTTCAACCCTTTGGGTTGAAGGGGTTGTTGGTTTGGAGGATTGTCGACTCTGGGGACCGATCATTTGGAATTCAGCTGAGTGAGGCCGCTTCAGGAGCTGGTGATGCCACACCTTCTGGGTATCGTATCACCCCTCTTGAATGTCTGTGACGCTGATGACCGCATAGGATGCCGAACTTGTGTCAGTTTAAGTCCATACCTGTGAGCAGGGTTGGGTTTGTTGCAGGAAACCTTAACCTTCAGATTACCTGGTTTTCTTGATAGTGAATCCGTTTTGTTGGTATCAGAGGTTCTCATCATCAGATGTATATGTTGTTCTTGATAGAGCAGATTTTTGGTCCTGTATCGGAGGTCCTTATTATCAGACGTGTGTTTGTTCTTGACAGAGCAGATTTTTGGTCTTGTATCGGAGGTCCTTATTATCAGACGTATGTTTGTTCTTGACAGAGCAGATTTTTGGTCCTGTATCAGAGGTCCTTGTCTTCAGATGTGTGTTTGTTCTTGACAGAGCAGATTTATGGTCCAATACCAGGGTTTTCTTCTTATCAGAGATAGTGGTTGTTCTTGACAGAGCAGTGTTGTGGTTTTGTTGATACAGAACCTTCATATCTTCAACAACACAGTTGCCTTGATCTCCTGCTGCATGATTGCATTTTACATTGCTTTGCATACTCATTTGCATTTCATTAACAGGTATCTGTGTTGCAGGTACCGTTTCCCCCCGATTCAGGATTTCTTGCCTTCTATTGTGCTATTATGGGTTCTCTGAGGAAGACTGTGGCTTACAAGCTCCCCACTCCTGATGTTGTTCAACTGACTGGTTTGATTGCTTTGGCAGATGATTCTGTGAGAGATGAATTCAGAAAGTCTTACGGTAAACTGCTCAGTTTGGTTCGTAAACCCTCTGTGTTTGAGTTGAATGGGTTGCACGCCTTGCTGCAGTTCTACCATCCTCCATTGAGATGCTTTACTTTCCAGGACTTTATTCTCGCACCTACACTAGAGGAGTATGTTGATTTGTTAGGTGTGCCTATCAAGAGTCAGATGCCCTTTGTTCATATGGATGCTGAGCCTAACCTGGCTAGTCTAGCTCCCTCACTTCATCTGGATGCCTCCGAGTTGGTCTTGTCTAGTTGGAACAAGGTTCCCGGTTTCTCCTTGCAGTTCTTAGTGGGAAAAGCTCAGCAGTGCGCCCAAGATGGATGTTGGGTTGTGTTCAACGCCATTCTCGCTCTGTGCATATACGACATCATTCTGTTCCCCAATATGCCCGACTTTGTAGACTTCGACGCCTTTCACATCTTTGCATCAGGGAATCCAGTCCCTACCTTGATAGGAGATGTCTACCATTCCGTCCACTACAAAAACGAGAACAGAAGGGGTAAGAACGTCTCGTGCTGTGTGCCCTTGCTCTATAGATGGCTTGATAGTCACCTACCCAAGAAGGGTCCCTTTGTTCCGTCTGCAGTCACAGCTGAGTGGTCTGAACGTTTAATAAGTCTATTAGTGGAGGATATTACCTGGTTTGATAGAGATAGATTAGGCACTGAGATCATCTTCAGCTGCAGCGGGTTTCCGAATGTGCCTTTGATAGGCAGGAAGGGTTGTATAAACTATAATCCATCTCTGCTGGTCCGACAGTTTGCTTATGCTTTGAGAGCTACGCCGAAGGATGAAGAGGTGCAGGAATCTCTGTACCTCACTGGTCTTCTAGAGGGGGACATGTTGTCTAAGCTTCAGCACGCTTGGAATGGTATCAGTAAGTGGGGAAAACCATTGCTGGGGAAAAGTAATAGCCAGAACTACGCTCTGTATATGACTTGGATCAGAGCCAGAGCAGATGCTGTAGGGATGTTGTTTCCTCCTGCCAAGCTAGAAAGCCCTCCAGTGATTGAAGAGCCTACCACCGTGCCTATTCAGCAGCATAATCAGGTGTTAGCTGAGAAAGATGAGCTGAAGAAGGCAAATGAAGAACTGGAGAAAGAATTGGCTCAACTCAGAAGCGAGAGAAGCGAAGTCGTTCATTCCTTCAGGAGGCAGACAGAGCTGGTGAACCAGCTGGGGACAGATTTGACTAAGCAGATGGCTGAGCGCGAGCGCATGGGTCGAGACTTCAAAGCTGTCAACGATGTACTGGCCACTAAGAAGCAGCACTTGGATGAAGCGTATCGGAGGATATCCAAGTTTAACCAGCATTGGAAGGCCACCCTAGCCAACGGGAAAGAACGGGAGGATAAGCTGAAGCAACAGATCTCCAAGTTGAAAGCCCAAGTGAAGGCTAGTGAGAAGAGGTTTGATGAAGAAACCGCTCGCAGATATGCCGCTGAAGGCCAGCTCAACAAAGCTCTTGCTAACCTGAAGGAGCGCAAACTGACGTTTGAGTCCAAGAAGCAGAAGTTAGAAGATTGTTTCGGAGAAGGAGCATGGGAAGATTCGGTCGAAGGTCTTCAATACACTGTTATGCAGAGGGAGTTACTTGTCGAAGGGTTGCTCAATCGGCCTGATAATTCAGAAACGAGGAATTTGTTAGAAGAGTTTCGCGCCCGTGGCCGTGCTTGACTATTTGTAATCCTTTTGTGTTGATCATTGTTGTATGCTGACCATCACCAGGCTTGTTGGTCGAGGTCATGCTATTGATTCAGCTTGTACTCAGTGACGTTGTGTACCGCCTTGATGGGCTTTCTTTATATATGAGATGCTATTTCCATGACTGGACTCAGACTTCTTATTATCGGCACTGGCACTCAGGCACTAGGATCGGGGGATACCTCCCTAACACACAGACACACGTTTGCATTTGCATAACGAGCACTTTGTCGTTTTTCTAACCCTTTTGTGTATACAGGTTGTTTCAGGTTGTTCCAGGATTGATCGGAGACCTATCCACCGCTATCCGACCAGAGCAAATCAAACCAGAATCATGGAGCAAGTGCAAACTAACGTTCAGGAACTCCGAGAAAGGATGGACCACTTCATGGAGCTCATGCAAGCGGTCGCCAACGGCCAGGATCAGCTCAGAACCTTGGTTCAGCCTCTGATTTCAAGGGTCGACAGCAATGGCGTACTCCATGGTGGGACTGTTCCAACCCCTCCACCTGTCGAAACTCCTCATAATGGCGTCGCCGTGACCGGGGGGAATGGCAGTGCCAACGAAAATGTGATAGCTAACGTGGGACTCAATGGTAATACGGCGGGCGTCAGTAATGCGAATTTTGAAGCTAACGTCAATGTTGGGCTGGGCAACGGCAATGCAGGTGTTGGAAATCTGTTTGGGCCTCACCCATGGTTAGAAGACCGTCAAGACGATGTGTTCTCTCAGAGAGGTGCTGAAGGGGAGCTGACTGCTGAAGCACGACTAAGGTTTAAGGCACTCGAGGACAAGATGAGGAATATCGAGAATCAGAACACCATGGGTGTTGATATGTCCAAGTTGGGACTGATTGCTGATTTCAAGGTGCCTCCCAAGTTCAAAGTACCTGACTTTGAAAAGTACAAGGGCACCACTTGCCCTCGCGCCCATCTGAGATCATACTACCGGAAAATGTCCCCTCATTCTGAGGACGAGAAGTTGCTGATGCACTTCTGTTGCACCCTAAAATTTGACCAACATTTATTTACCTAGCTTGTGTTCACTAGCATGATCATCTGCTTCTCATTGATATGTGTGCAGTAGATCAAGATGTATGATTACCCAGCAAGAGTTATGCAAGACTATGAAGCTAGCCAAGAAGGTTATTCAAGTGTTCAAAGGTTGATATCTTTGTCAGAGAACTCAAGAGATCCTTAGAGAGATTGGTTGAAACCAAGGTTGTGTGCCTCATAACTTGAGAGTTGTGGGAGCCCCTCAGATGATTCTGAGGCTATGAGGATGGACTTGAATTTTTGATAAGGCTTATGAGATGACTTGAAAGCCATCATGAAGCCTAGAGAGGTCATTGTACAAGAATACAGAAGACTCAGCCATGAGTGGTGGAATTAGGGTTTGACTGGGTCAACCCTAGGTCAACTGATGATTTGGAGAAGGTTGAGACCTAATCCAAGAGCCATGTGATCATGGATTGATGCATTGAGATGCTATAAGGATGATTCCTAGACCAACTCATCATGATTGAGGAGTTTGAGAAGTTTTAAGCTAGGGTTTCTAAGGCTTGACAGTGTAAAATCCCCTAGTTTGATCCCTATCTTCAAGGCAGTTTAGCTCAAGATGTGATTGTCATCTCATCTTCCCCACAACATGAATGTTGTAGAGCTTTTTCTTAGCTTTAATTTGAGTACTATAAGTCCTTGATAGGATTTGTAGAGCTCAAGTTATGACTTTGACAAGTTACAGGTCATCTGAGGTATGTGAATCTGGGTCCTTGAAAGTCACCCAACTTGCATCCAACTTTTGCCCTAGTAGGATGGTTCCTATGAAATCTTGGTCAACATGAATGTTTTTCCTCATATTCTTAGATTTCTATAGAGTACTAGAAGTCCTTGATAGGATTTGTAGAGCTCAAGTTATGGCTTTGACAAGTCAAGGGCATTTTGGTCATTTGGATATTATAGGTCATTTCAAGCATAAGGCCATATCTTCTATTTCTAAACTTCAAATGGAAAAATCTTCAACATCAAACTTGCTTAGAATGATGTTTTAAGGCTATTAAGGAGGTCATGAGGTGTTGAAAATGCTTGTAGGAAAAATTGATGAAAATGACCTAAAATGGAGGCATAAGTTAAATAAGTTGAAATTGGAAATTGGAAATCCCAAGTTACACATCCAAACCATGTCATATAATAGGTCATTTTGACTATAAAAGACATTATAAGAACAATGGTTCAGCCACAATTTTGATTTGAGGCCTAGATCATGGGGCTTCTTTGGAAATGGCTTGCTTGCATCTTAAGGTTCAAAGGCAAAACTTAAGAAAACTCAATGTACAAGTTAGTTAAGGGTTTTAACACATCCTATATCTCATTTAGGGATAATTTCAAGCCAAGGAAAGTTGCTGCAAGGACTATGGCATGAGATGATATGTGAGATGAGATGAATTCATAATATCATGACATGAGAATCCCAATTTCTCATGGGAAGGTTCTAGATGGTTCTAGATGATTCTAAACCACTCTATATAACCTATAGAACTTGCTCAGATGCAAGGTTGGTGTAAGATTTGAGAGAAGAGAGAGTTGGTCATTTCACTTGCCTCCATTGCAAGTTGAAAGTGAATTCCATATTCTGAACCATTTCCATTCCTTTTGTCAATCTAAACACACTCCATTGATCATATTGAAGCTGTGCAGACCAATTTGAGAGCAAAACCATGGTGAATTGAGGAATTGGCATTTGGATTTTCAAGGTTGCAAGTCAGAATCGGATTTTGAGATTCAAGCACTCTCCATCCAATCTTTTGCAAACAGAAGCTCTATCATCATCCAAGGAAGGTTTCTGAAGAATTACAAGGCTTGAAGTGAAGGTTTTCACCATCTGTTAATCAAGAAATACCAGGTTAGTAACTTTTCTTCTACACCATGATTTAGGCATGATTAGCAAGAATGGTTAGGTTAGAAATATTAGAGACCAATAGGAGATGGATTCTGAACAGTTTGAGAGCAATTGGTGAGGTTTCAGTTGGTGTCACCATTTTTGTTTGGACCAAGAACTCGAGTTATGGTGAGCTATAGAATGAATTAGATGTCAAGAATCAATCAGTGTGAGTTGGTGATTAATCTGAGGTAGTTAATTGCAAGAATGGTTGAAGTTGATGATTGAGCATATCTTTGATCTTGGATCGGGTTTGAGGATTTAGGATGATTCAATTGATTTTAAGATCTGTAAGAACAGAGTATGCCTAAGAGGGGGGGTGAATTAGGACTTTTGAAATTTTTCCGGTTTTTATATGGTTCTTGGAAATATACTGGATGGTGTTCTTGGTTATGGAAAGCAGTAAATCAACAGAAAGAAAGAAAGACACAGGATTTATAGTGGTTCCCCTCACAATCCGAGAGTACTCCACTCCCCTTTCAACATGAAAGAGAATTTTCACTATTGTTTAAAACAGTACAACCTATCACACCATCAACCGGTGAGGCCTACTATCAAACAATAAAATTCACAAGTGTACAAGAACAATCCTCTTGTAAACACTCACCCTTGTGTCCAACAATCCTGGATCACAAGTCAAAAAATAAAATAATTGTAATGAATTTGGATTGAGTATAACTGTCAAAGTGATCTTCTCCAATGAATCAAAATTCACTCTTTGTAATTTTTCAATACAAGTGTTCAATGAATATGAAATTTTCAATGCAAGTATGAACACTTTTGAAAATGAATTTGATTCCAAGACAATTTTAAAAATGAGTATTGGAGGTTGAAAGGTTTTGAGTTATGTTCTATTGGTTGTTTTTCAAAAATGAAAAACTCAGAATTTATATGAGTAAAATAACCTTTCACAAAAGGTATGATTTTAAAAGATTCAAACCATGAAAAGGTATGTTTTTTAAAATAATTTTTGAACTCAAAACAAAGCAATTTTTCACTGCACGTTCAGTGTTAATCGGTTAACCCATATGGTTAATCGGTTAACACTGGTACGTTAGCCCAAAAAATTCAAAATTCAAATTGGTTAACCGGTTAACCCATATGGTTAATCAGTTAACACTGCTAATTTTCAGAAAAATGCTTTTTAAAATTAATGTTATACCATTTTTAAGGTTTCAAAAACATGCTTATGTATTTTGCACAAATGATTGATGTTTTTGAACACTTGTATATCAAATTATAAAGGTGGATTTGATATACCAGTAATGCAGCCAAGTCTGGAAGAATCAGTTCCATATGTAGCTTGACTTGAAAGATAGCTTGATGACTTTATCTTGATGACTTTGAACGGCTTGTCTTTTTGCAATCAAGAGATGATCTTGAGTAGTATTGACATCATCAAAACTTGAGACTGAAGCATGCTTCTACATTCTCCCCCTTTTTGATGATGGCAATCAAAAAAATGTTGTGCGATATCTCTTGGTTCTTGATCTGGTTCTCCCCCTATGTCTAGAAACTCCCCCTATCTTAACAGAGGAAAAAAAATCTGCACACAGAGAGATATTAACAGAACCAAGCTCTTCTCCCCCTTTGACATCAGCAAAAAGGAAGAGCTTTCAAAGAAATCACAAGATAGCAGCATATATAGTAAAAAGCACATGCAAAGCCAAGTAAACACAAAACACAAACAGTAGTACATATAAGATGCAACAAATGGAAATTGTACTTGTTACAATAAAACATAGTTCAAATGAAAGCATAAAAACTTATAACTAGAAAGCAAAGCAATAAAAACAACAGCAGCAGCATATTCTCTAAAAATCCTCATCCGCCATATCCTCCTCCTCTTCTTCCTCTTCATTTTCTTCATCAGATACAACAGGGCTGTCAGGGTTGGTATGGTGAGAAGAAAGGACAAGGTTCCGGAGGGAAGCAATGGCCCGGGAGGTTTCTCTATGCTGAGTCATGATAGTTTGGTAAAGGAACTCGTTGGTGATGCCTCCTGCAGGTACGGGAAAGGCCTGGTTAGCATTGGCTCCTTCTTCTGAGTACTTGTAAGTACCGTCATTATCCTTAAAAATTCCAGTATTCTTGACAATTGTAATCTCGTTGATCTCATTGGTGGTTGATTTCATCTTGATGGTTGGTTCACGGTTAAGATCCAAAGTAGTCAATTCCAAAATTCTTGATATCAGCCGTGCATAAGGAAGACGGGTCGACAGAGATAGTTGTTGTTGAAGGTGATACATGATGGTCAGAATCCAATTGACACGTATCTTGTTCTTGATGGCGAAAAGAAGTTGCATTTCCAGATCATTAATTTGTGCATGATTCGAATCCTTGGGAATCAGCACATAGCAGATTATGTAGTGAAGCATCCGATCAGAGACGGTAAGATTCTTTGCATAGTACAACAGACGAGCAGTACGTTGGTTGGCGATAATCATCTCCTTTGGAAATCTGCAGATCTGATAATAGAACTCCATCTTGTCGTAGTTGGACCACGGCCCTTCCACGTGGTTAACTCCCTTTCTCAGAAAATACCCAGATGATGGTATGTTCAGCATTGCAGCAACATCAGACAGATTTTCTTCAACAACACAGTCTCTAACAATTGTTTTCATAATATGCTCATCATTTGCATTTAGAAACACAGACAGTTTATGCAAAAAGGATTTGACAAGATCCGGGTAGCAGTTTCCAGAATCAGACACAAATTTATCGATCCTCTGATATTTGAGCAAAGCAGGAAAATCAAAAGATGATGCAGGAAAAGCCTTAAGATTCACATACTTTACCGGAAGGATAGACCGAACTCGGACTTTGAAATCCATTCTGCGCTTCTTGGTTGTTTCCATAGGAATATCTTCATCAGATGCAGAGTGATGTTCTGGAAGTTTTCCCTTGCCGCGGTTTGATGCTGAAGCCATGGATGGAGGTTTGAGAGAACTGGGGTTGTGGGTTCTGAGGAAGTTAGGGTTTGAGAAGTTATGGGGAGTTTTTCTAACTTTTAAGAGTGGGAGAGAGAAGTTAGGATTTAAGAGGAAATGTGGATTTTGGATATGGATGTGGATATTTAAGAGAATATGGACCACACAAAATATATAAAGAAAAATATAAAATTTTCAAAAATTTAATTAATTTTCGTTTCTGATTTTTTGAAAAATTAACAGTGTTAATCGGTTAACCATATAGGTTAATCGGTTAACACATTAAAATATTTAATCAGAATTGAAAATTCAACAGTGTTAATAGGTTAACCCATATAGTTAATCGATTGACATGCTCGAATTTTTGAAAAATACATAAAAACAGAATGCATACACATGAAAACATATCACAATTAATGCATACATATAATAGAGACAAGGATCAGATGTCACCTTCATCAAGAATCCCAAGTTCTCTCCGAATTTTGTAGAATGATTCTTTTGCCAAAGGCTTGGTGAAGATGTCGGCGAGTTGGTTGTGTGTGTCGACGAAAGTAACATCAACATCTCTGTTTAATACGTGATCTCGAAGGAAATGATGTTGGATATCGATGTGCTTTGTTCTGGAATGCATAACCGGATTCTTTGTGATATTTATGGCACTAGTATTGTCACATCGTAGAGGAATGCATCCGAGGTCAACACCATAATCCAGAAGTTGTTGTTTCAGCCATAAAATCTGTGCACAGCAACTTCCTGCGGCGATGTATTCTGCTTCGGCGGTGCTGAGTGCTACACAAGCTTGCTTCTTGCAGGCCCATGATACTAGAGCATTTCCGAGAATATGACATGTACCACTTGTACTTTTTCTATCGGTTTTGCATCCTGCATAGTCAGCGTCAGAATAACCAACTAAAGAAAAAATACTACCTTTAGGATACCATAATCCGACGTTGGTCGTTCCTTTGAGATACTTGATAATTCTCTTCACAGCAGTGAGATGCGATTCCTTCGGATTTTCTTGGAAGCGCGCACACAAACAAACACTAAACATGATGTCAGGACGGCTTGCCGTTAAATATAGTAATGAACCAATCATACCTCGATATTTAGTAATATCAATTGGAGTACCAGATTCATCTTGATCAACATACGTTCCGGTTCCCATAGGAGTAGACATCATCTTGCAACTATCCATATCGAATTTCTTTATTAATTCCTTACAGTACTTGGATTGGTTGAGGAAGATTCCATCCTTGGTTTGCTTGATTTGTAGTCCAAGAAAATAATTTAACTTTCCCATCATGGACATCTCGAATTCTTCTCACATCATGAGTGAGAATTCTTCGCACAGTTCTTTGTTTGTTGATCCAAATATGATGTCGTCGACGTAGACTTGTACTAACAAGGTGTTACCCTTGATCTTCTTTATAAACAGCGTCTTGTCAACCTTTCCTTTTGTAAATCCTTTCTCACATAAGAAGTTGCTAAGGCGATCATACCATGCTCGTGGTGCTTGTTTTAAACCGTAGAGAGCCTTCTTCAGTTTGAAAACATGTGAGGGATTTTTGAAGTCTTCAAAACCCGGAGGTTGTTTGACGTAGACTTCCTCATTAATGTACCCATTCAGGAAAGCGCTTTTGACATCCATCTGGAATAACTGAAAATTCATAGAACATGCGTAAGCAAGTAGTAATCTAATTGCTTCTAACCTTGCTACCGGAGCGAATGTTTCATCAAAATCAATTCCTTCCTCCTGGTTGTAGCCTTGTGCGACCAATCTTGCCTTGTTACGAACTATAATCCCATTCTCGTCAAGTTTGTTCTTGAACACCCATCTGGTTCCTATAATATGCTTATTGTCCGGTCTTGGTACAAGGGTCCAAACTTGATTTCTTTCAAATTGATTAAGTTCTTCTTGCATTGCTATAATCCATTGATCGTCTCCTAAAGCTTCATCGATCTTTGATGGTTCAATTTGAGATACAAACGCCATGTTGAGACAAGCATCCTTTAAATTAAGTCGAGTTGCAACGCCTTGACTAATATCACCAATAACTTTATCAATTGGGTGATCTCTGTGTGTTCTCCATTCTTTCGGAAGATCTTGATTTTCTTGAGTAACATCTTCTTGTAAAGTTGTTTGATCTTTTGAAACAATTTCTTCATTTTGTGAAGTATCTACAAAATCATCATCATCATCCAAAACAATATTATCCTCTTTCGAGGGGTTAGTCTCATCAAACGAAACATGAATGGACTCTTCAATGGTAAGAGTTCTTTTATTAAAAATTCTAAAAGCTTTACTATAAAGAGAGTAACCAAGAAATATACCTTCGTCGGACTTCTCATCAAACTTACCGAGATTGTCCTTATTGTTGTTGAGAACGAAGCATTTGCAGCCAAATATGTGGAAAAATGATATATTCGGTTTCCTTCCCTTGAACAACTCATACGGAGTCTTTTTGAGTAACGGTCGAATATTCACGCGGTTGCTTACAAAGCATGCCGTGCTTACTGCTTCTGCCCAGAAAAATTTTGGAAGATTTGTGTCGCTGAGCATTGTTCTAGCAAGTTCAACTAGTGAACGATTCTTCCGTTCTACGACGCCGTTTTGTTGAGGAGTTCTTGGTGCCGAAAAATTATGAGAAATTCCATGTTCTTCGCAAAATTCTTCAAAGTCTGAATTTTGAAATTCTCCACCGTGGTCGCTTCTTATGGAGGCTATAGTGAGTGACTTCTCGTTTTGAATTTGTTTTGCATACTTTTTTGAATGCTTTAAACGCATCATTTTTCTGCACTAAAAACATTGTCCAGGTATATCGAGAAAAATCATCAACAATAACTAAAGCATAAATACTACCTCCAAAGCTCTTCGTTCTTGATGGACGAAAAAGATCCATGTGCAACAATTGAAGTGGTCTTGATGTAGAAACCACTTGCTTGGATTTGAAAGTTGTCTTGGTCTGTTTTCCCTTTTGACATGCATCGCATAATTTATCCTTGATGAATTTTATCTTCGGAAGCCCAACAACCAGATCATGCTTGATTAATTTGTTTAAATGCTCCATGTGAATGTGAGCAAATCTCTTATGCCAAAGCCATGCCTCGTTGTTGTTCGCCATAAGACACTTTACCTTCAAGGAAGAGTCATCAAAAGAGATCATAAAAATATTATTATATCTTTTACCTTTTAGCAGAATCTCATGAGTGACTTCTTGTTCGATCAAGCATTCCTCTTTTGTGAAGTTGATTTTGAACCCTTTGTCACACAATTGACTGATGCTAAGCAGGTTATGCTTAAGGCCTTCAACAAAAAGAACGTCTTCGATGATTGTACATGGAGGTGCACCAATGGTTCCAACTCCAAGAATTTTTCCTTTATTATCATCACCGTAAGTGACGTATCCTTTGGCCTTTAATGATAGACTTGAAAATTTGTTTATATCTCCCGTCATATGCTTCGAGCAGCCACTATCAAGATACCATTGATTTGTGGTTGTCTTCAAGCATACCTACAAAACAAAATTAGGTAGTGTTAGGTACCTAAGTTGCTTTGGGTCCTTGATAGTTAGTACCTTTTTCCACCCACACATAATGCCCCTTTGCAACACCAATATTACGTACATAGCAGGCATTAGGTGTGTGCCCTTTAATACCACAATAAAAACATGTAGGTTGAAAATGACTTCTATATCTAGGAATATAATTCTTTTTCTTATTAATTCTTTTCTTGTTATGATTTTGATGTTGAGTCTTAGAAGTGCTTGTCTCTTTCTTCACAGTTTGTTCACTTGCTCTTACAAAAATGGTCTTATTGGTGCTTGGTTTTGAAAATTTAGAATATCCCAATCCACTTTTATCATTAGGATACCTTTGATGTTTAAGAATCTCTTCCAAGCCAATTTGACCTTTTTCGTATCTTTCTAAAACTCTTTTAAGTTGAACAATTTGAAAAGACAAAGACTCACAATTCTTACATACAAGACTTTGTTCTTCATCCATCACTTTTTGTTTTTCATCTTCAATATTTTTCAAGAAATCAGAATTTTGTTTTTCTAAAAGTAAAATTCTTTTCTTTTGTGATGAGATGTCTTTATACAAAGTCTTGCACTCTTTTAGAAGTTCATCTATAACTTCTTGTGTATCATTATCATAGACAGAAAAATTACTACTAACCTCATTTTCGTCATCGGAATGGTGAGAGGCCATTAAGGCAATATTTGCACATTCATCGCTATCTGATTCTGATGATGAACTCACTTCGTTGTCGTCCCATGCGACATAAGCCTTCTTTGTTTTGAAATCCTTCTTGCCCTTGAATTTTCCTTTATTTGCGAGTTTTGGGCAGTCTGGCTTTATGTGACCTTGTTTTCCACATTCATAACATGTAATTTCTTGGTTTGATGTGGATGCCTCCTTTTTCCTGAAATGTTTATTCTTTTTAGAAAAAGAAGAAGTTTTATTATTATTGAAAAACTTACCAAGCTTCTTCACTAGAAGCATGAAATTTTTGTCTTCGGAAGATTCATCAATTTTGTCATCCTTTGTGTCAGTCTTCAAGGCAATTCCTTTGGACTTCTTGTCTTGACTTTCATGTTTCTCAAGCCTTCCAAGTTCCAGTTCATGCTCTTGAAGTTTCCCGAATAATGAAGCGGATGTCATCGTTGAAAGACTTTTCTTTTCCGAAATGGCAGTCACTTTTGGTTGCCATTCTCTTGTCAAGGATCTTAGGACTTTTAAGTTGAGATCATCGTTGGTGAAGGTCTTCCCAAGAGCAATCAGGTGATTTGTTAGATGAACGAACCTCTTTTGCAAGGCAACAATAGATTCACCGGGCTGCATACGGAACATCTCATATTCTTGACTTAACGTGTTAAGTCTTGATCTTTTTACTTCTGCTGTTCCTTCATGCGTTTCTACCAAGGTATCCCAAATCTGTTTTGCCGATTTACACTGTGATATGCGAAAGAATTCATCCATACTGAGAGCGCTTTGAAGTATGTTGATTGCTTTCTTCTCATTCAAGATTCTCTTCTTGTCATCTTCATCATATGAGGATTTGATCTTTGGGGTTCCAACACCATTTACCACACTTGTAGGAACATGTGGACCAGTTTCAACGGTTTCCCATATACCATCTCCTTGAGCCTCAAGATGTGCCTTCATACGGATTTTCCAAAAATCAAAGTATTCTCCAGAAAAGAGTGGTGGTTTGTTACTACTTCCACCATCTTTGAAAACCGGGTTGGTACTTGCGGAAGCCATACTGAATCGTTAGGAACAGGTTACCTTAACCTGCTCTGATACCAATTGTAAGAACAGAGTATGCCTAAGAGGGGGGGTGAACAGGTTACCGAAAGAGAGATGCCACTTATCAAAAATAAAGGTGGATAAGCTTCGCGAAAGAGAGATGCCACTTATAGAAAATAAAGATGGATAAGCTTCTCGAAAGAGAGATGCCACTTATCGAAAATAAAGGTGGATAAGCTTCTCGAATGAGAGATGCCACTTATCGAAAATAAAGGTGGATAAGCCTCTCGAAAGAGAGATGCCACTTATCAAAAATAAAGGTGGATAAGCTTCTCGAAAGAGAGATACCACTAATCAAAAATAAAGGTGGATAAGCTTCTCGAAAGAGAGATGCCACTTATCAAAAATAAAGGCGGATAAGCTTCTCGAAAGAGAGATGCCACTTATCAAAAATAAAGGTGGATAAGCTTCTCGAAAGAGAGATGCCACTAATCAAAAATAAAGGTGGATAAGCCTCTCGAAAGAGAGATGCCACATATCAAAAATAAAGGTGGATAAGCTTCTCGAAAGAGAGATGCCACTAATCAAAAATAAAGGTGGATAAGCTTCTCGAAAGAGAGATACCACTTATCAAAAATAAAGGTGGATAAGCTTCGCGAAAGAGAGATGCCACTTATCAAAAATAAAGGCGGATAAGCTTCTCGAAAGAGAGTTGCCACTTATCAAAAATAAAGGTGGATAAGCTTCTCGAAAGGGAGATGCCACTTATCGAAAATAAAGGTGGATAAGCTTCTCGAATGAGAGATGCCACTTATCGAAAATAAAGGTGGATAAGCTTCTCGAAAGAGAGATGCCACTTATTGAAAATAAAGGTGGATAAGCTTCTCGAAATAGAGATGCCGCTTATCGAAAATCAAGGTGGATAAGCTTCTCGAAAAAGAGATGCCACTAATCAAAAATAAAAGTGGATAAGCTTCTCGAAAGAGAGATGCCACTTATCAAAAATAAAGGTGAATAAGCTTCGCGAAAGAGAGATGCCACTTATAGAAAATAAAGATGGATAAGCTTCTCGAAATAGAGATGCCACTTATCGAAAATAAAGGTGGATAAGCTTCTCGGGTGAGAGATGCCACTTATCGAAAATAAAGGTGGATAAGCTTCTCGAAAGAGAGATGCCACTTATCGAAAATAAAGGTGGATAAGCCTCTCGAAAGAGAGATGCCACTTATCAAAAATAAAGGTGGATAAGCTTCTCGAAAGAGAGATGCCACTTATCAAAAATAAAGGTGGATAAGCTTCGCGAAAGAGAGATACCACTTATCAAAAATAAAGGTGGATAAGCTTCGCGAAAGAGAGATGCCACTTATAGAAAATAAAGATGGATAAGCTTCTCGAAAGAGAGATGCCACTTATCGAAAATAAAGGTGGATAAGCTTCTCGAATGAGAGATGCCACTTATCGAAAATAAAGGTGGATAAGCCTCTCGAAAGAGAGATGCCACTTATCAAAAATAAAGGTGGATAAGCTTCTCGAAAGAGAGATGCCACTAATCAAAAATAAAGGTGGATAAGCTTCTCGAAAGAGAGATGCCACTTATCAAAAATAAAGGCGGATAAGCTTCTCGAAAGAGAGATGCCACTTATCAAAAATAAAGGTGGATAAGCTTCTCGAAAGGGAGATGCCACTTATCGAAAATAAAGGTGGATAAGCTTCTCGAATGAGAGATGCCGCTTGTCGAAATAAAAGGTGGATAAGCTTCTCGAAAGAGAGATGCCACTTATCGAAAATAAAGGAGGATAAGCCTCTCGAAAGAGAGATGCCACTTATCGAAAATAAAGGTGGATAAGCTTCTCGAAAGAGAGATGCCACTAATCAAAAATAAAAGTGGATAAGCTTCTCGAAAGAGAGATACCACTTATCAAAAATAAAGGCGGATAAGCTTTGCGAAAGAGAGATGTCACTTATAGAAAATAAAGATGGATAAGCTTCTCGAAAGAGAGATGCCACTTATCGAAAATAAAGGTGGATAAGCTTATCGAATGAGAGATGCCACTTATCGAAAATAAAGGTGGATAAGCTTCTCGAAAGAGAGATGCCACTTATTGAAAATAAAGGTGGATAAGCTTCTCGAAATAGAGATGCCGCTTATCGAAAATCAAGGTGGATAAGCTTCTCGAAAAAGAGATGCCACTAATCAAAAATAAAAGTGGATAAGCTTCTCGAAAGAGAGATGCCACTTATCAAAAATAAAGGTGGATAAGCTTCGCGAAAGAGAGATGCCACTTATAGAAAATAAAGATGGATAAGCTTCTCGAAATAGAGATGCCACTTATCGAAAATAAAGGTGGATAAGCTTCTCGGGTGAGAGATGCCACTTATCGAAAATAAAGGTGGATAAGCTTCTCGAAAGAGAGATGCCACTTATCGAAAATAAAGGTGGATATGCCTCTCGAAAGAGAGATGCCACTTATCAAAAATAAAGGTGGATAAGCTTCTCGAAAGAGAGATGCCACTAATCAAAAATAAAGGTGGATAAGCTTCTCGAAAGAGAGATACCACTTATCAAAAATAAAGGTGGATAAGCTTCGCGAAAGAGAGATGCCACTTATAGAAAATAAAGATGGATAAGCTTCTCGAAAGAGAGATGCCACTTATCGAAAATAAAGGTGGATAAGCTTCTCGAATGAGAGATGCCACTTATCGAAAATAAAGGTGGATAAGCCTCTCGAAAGAGAGATGCCACTTATCAAAAATAAAGGTGGATAAGCTTCTCGAAAGAGAGATGCCACTAATCAAAAATAAAGGTGGATAAGCTTCTCGAAAGAGAGATGCCACTTATCAAAAATAAAGGCGGATAAGCTTCTCGAAAGAGAGATGCCACTTATCAAAAATAAAGGTGGATAAGCTTCGCGAAAGAGAGATGCCACTTATAGAAAATAAAGATGGATAAGCTTCTCGAAAGAGAGATGCCACTTATCGAAAATAAAGGTGGATAAGCTTATCGAATGAGAGATGCCACTTATCTAAAATAAAGGTGGATAAGCTTCTCGAGAGAGAGATGCCACTTATCGAAAATAAAGGTGGATAAGCTTCTCGAAAGAGAGATGCCACTTATCGAAAATAAAGGTGGATAAGCTTCTCGAAAGAGAGATGCCACTAATCAAAAATAAAGGTGGATAAGCTTCTCGAAAGAGAGATACCACTTATCAAAAATAAAGGTGGATAAGCTTCGCGAAAGAGAGATGCCACTTATTAAAAATAAAGGCGGATAAGCTTCTCGAAAGAGAGATGCCACTTATAAAAAATAAAGGTGGATAAGCTTCTCGAAAGAGAGATGCCGCTTATCAAAAATAAAGGAGGATAAGCTTCTCGAAAGAGAGATGCCAGTTATCGAAAATAAAGGTGGATAAGCTTCTCGAAAGAGAGATGCCACTTATCGAAAATAAAGGTTTATATGCTTCTCGAAAGAGGGATGCCACTTATCGAAAATAAAGGTGGATAAGCTTCTCGAAAGAGAGATGCCACTTAACAAAAATAAAGGTGGATAAGCTTCTCGAAAGAGAGATACCACTTATCGAAAATAAAGATGGATAAAGTTCTCGAAAGAGAGATGCCACTTATCGAAAATAAAGGTGGATAAGCTTCTCGAATGAGAGATGCCTCTTATCGAAAATAAAGGTGGATAAGCTTCTCGAAAGAGAGATGCCACTTATCTAAAATAAAGGTGGATAAGCTTCTCGAAAGAGAGATGCCACTTATCGAGAATAAAGGTGGATAAGCTTCTCGAAAGAGAGATGCCACTTAACAAAAATAATGGTGGATAAGCTTCTCGAAAGAGAGATGCCACTTATCGAAAATAAAGATGGATAAGCTTCTCGAAAGAGAGATGCCACTTATCGAAAATAAAGATGGATAAGCTTCTCGAAAGAGAGATGCCACTTAACAAAAATAAAGGTGGTTAAGCTTCTCGAAAGAGAGATGCCACTTAACAAAAATAAAGATGGATAAGCTTCTCGGAAGAGAGATGCCACTTATCCAAAATAAAGGTGGATAAGCTTCTCAAATGAGAGATGCCACTTATCAAAAATAAAGGTGGATAAGCTTCTCGGAAAAGAGATGCCACTTAACAAAAATAAAGATGGATAAGCTTCTCGAAAGAGAGATGCCACTTATCGAAAATAAAGGTGGATAAGCTTCTCGAATGAGAGATGCCACTTATCGAAAATAAAGGTGGATAAGCCTCTCGAAAGAGAGATGCCACTTATCAAAAATAAAGGTGGATAAGCTTCTCGAAAGAGAGATACCACTAATCAAAAATAAAGGTGGATAAGCTTCTCGAAAGAGAGATGCCACTTATCAAAAATAAAGGCGGATAAGCTTCTCGAAAGAGAGATGCCACTTATCAAAAATAAAGGTGGATAAGCTTCTCGAAAGAGAGATGCCACTAATCAAAAAAAAAGGTGGATAAGCCTCTCGAAAGAGAGATGCCACATATCAAAAATAAAGGTGGATAAGCTTCTCGAAAGAGAGATGCCACTAATCAAAAATAAAGGTGGATAAGCTTCTCGAAAGAGAGATACCACTTATCAAAAATAAAGGTGGATAAGCTTCGCGAAAGAGAGATGCCACTTATCAAAAATAAAGGCGGATAAGCTTCTCGAAAGAGAGTTGCCACTTATCAAAAATAAAGGTGGATAAGCTTCTCGAAAGGGAGATGCCACTTATCGAAAATAAAGGTGGATAAGCTTCTCGAATGAGAGATGCCACTTATCGAAAATAAAGGTGGATAAGCTTCTCGAAAGAGAGATGCCACTTATCGAAAATAAAGGTGGATAAGCCTCTCGAAAGAGAGATACCACTTATCGAAAATAAAGGTGGATAAGCTTCTCGAAAGAGAGATGCCACTAATCAAAAGTAAAAGTGGATAAGCTTCTCGAAAGAGAGATGCCACTTATCAAAAATAAAGGTGGATAAGCTTCGCGAAAGAGAGATGCCACTTATAGAAAATAAAGATGGATAAGCTTCTCGAAATAGAGATGCCACTTATCGAAAATAAAGGTGGATAAGCTTCTCGGGTGAGAGATGCCACTTATCGAAAATAAAGGTGGATAAGCTTCTCGAAAGAGAGATGCCACTTATCGAAAATAAAGGTGGATAAGCCTCTCGAAAGAGAGATGCCACTTATCAAAAATAAAGGTGGATAAGCTTCTCGAAAGAGAGATGCCACTAATCAAAAATAAAGGTGGATAAGCTTCTCGAAAGAGAGATACCACTTATCAAAAATAAAGGTGGATAAGCTTCTCGAAAGAGAGATGCCACTTATAGAAAATAAAGATGGATAAGCTTCTCGAAAGAGAGATGCCACTTATCGAAAATAAAGGTGGATAAGCTTCTCGAATGAGAGATGCCACTTATCGAAAATAAAGGTGGATAAGCCTCTCGAAAGAGAGATGCCACTTATCAAAAATAAAGGTGGATAAGCTTCTCGAAAGAGAGATGCCACTAATCAAAAATAAAGGTGGATAAGCTTCTCGAAAGAGAGATGCCACTTATCAAAAATAAAGGCGGATAAGCTTCTCGAAAGAGAGATGCCACTTATCAAAAATAAAGGTGGATATGCTTCTCGAAAGGGAGATGCCACTTATCGAAAATAAAGGTGGATAAGCTTCTCGAATGAGAGATGCCGCTTGTCGAAATAAAAGGTGGATAAGCTTCTCGAAAGAGAGATGCCACTTATCGAAAATAAAGGAGGATAAGCCTCTCGAAAGAGAGATGCCACTTATCGAAAATAAAGGTGGATAAGCTTCTCGAAAGAGAGATGCCACTAATCAAAAATAAAAGTGGATAAGCTTCTCGAAAGAGAGATACCACTTATCAAAAATAAAGGTGGATAAGCTTCGCGAAAGAGAGATTCCACTTATAGAAAATAAAGATGGATAAGCTTCTCGAAAGAGAGATGCCACTTATCGAAAATAAAGGTGGATAAGCTTATCGAATGAGAGATGCCACTTATCGAAAATAAAGGTGGATAAGCTTCTCGAGAGAGAGATGCCACTTATCGAAAATAAAGGTGGATAAGCTTCTCGAAAGAGAGATGCCACTTATCGAAAATAAAGGTGGATAAGCTTCTCGAAAGAGAGATGCCACTAATCAAAAATAAAGGTGGATAAGCTTCTCGAAAGAGAGATACCACTTATCAAAAATAAAGGTGGATAAGCTTCGCGAAAGAGAGATGCCACTTATTAAAAATAAAGGCGGATAAGCTTCTCGAAAGAGAGATGCCACTTATCAAAAATAAAGGTGGATAAGCTTCTCGAAAGAGAGATGCCGCTTATCGAAAATAAAGGAGGATAAGCTTCTCGAAAGAGAGATGCCAGTTATCGAAAATAAAGGTGGATAAGCTTCTCGAAAGAGAGATGCCACTTATCGAAAATAAAGGTTTATATGCTTCTCGAAAGAGGGATGCCACTTATCGAAAATAAAGGTGGATAAGCTTCTCGAAAGAGAGATGCCACTTAACAAAAATAAAGGTGGATAAGCTTCTCGAAAGAGAGATACCACTTATCGAAAATAAAGATGGATAAAGTTCTCGAAAGAGAGATGCCACTTATCGAAAATAAAGGTGGATAAGCTTCTCGAATGAGAGATGCCTCTTATCGAAAATAAAGGTGGATAAGCTTCTCGAAAGAGAGATGCCACTTATCTAAAATAAAGGTGGATAAGCTTCTCGAAAGAGAGATGCCACTTATCGAGAATAAAGATGGATAAGCTTCTCGAAAGAGAGATGCCACTTATCGAAAATAAAGATGGATAAGCTTCTCGAAAGAGAGATGCCACTTAACAAAAATAAAGGTGGTTAAGCTACTCGAAAGAGAGATGCCACTTAACAAAAATAAAGATGGATAAGCTTCTCGGAAGAGAGATGCCACTTATCGAAAATAAAGGTGGATAAGCTTCTCGAATGAGAGATGCCACTTATCAAAAATAAAGGTGGATAAGCTTCTCGGAAGAGAGATGCCACTTAACAAAAATAAAGATGGATAAGCTTCTCGAAAGAGAGATGCCACTTATCGAAAATAAAGGTGGATAAGCTTCTCGAATGAGAGATGCCACTTTTCGAAAATAAAGGTGGATAAGCCTCTCGAAAGAGAGATGCCACTTATCAAAAATAAAGGTGGATAAGCTTCTCGAAAGAGAGATACCACTTTTCAAAAATAAAGGTGGATAAGCTTCTCGAAAGAGAGATGCCACTTATCAAAAATAAAGGAGGATAAGCTTCTCGAAAGAGAGATGCCACTTATCAAAAATAAAGGTGGATAAGCTTCTCGAAAGAGAGATGCCACTAATAAAAAATAAAGGTGGATAAGCCTCTCGAAAGAGAGATGCCACATATCAAAAATAAAGGTGGATAAGCTTCTCGAAAGAGAGATGCCACTAATCAAAAATAAAGGTGGATAAGCTTCTCGAAAGAGAGATACCACTTATCAAAAATAAAGGTGGATAAGCTTCGCGAAAGAGAGATGCCACTTATCAAAAATAAAGGCGGATAAGCTTCTCGAAAGAGAGTTGCCACTTATCATAAATAAAGGTGGATAAGCTTCTCGAAAGGGAGATGCCACTTATCGAAAATAAAGGTGGATAAGCTTCTCGAATGAGAGATGCCACTTATCGAAAATAAAGGTGGATAAGCTTCTCGAAAGAGAGATGCCACTTATCGAAAATAAAGGTGGATAAGCCTCTCGAAAGAGAGATGCCACTTATCGAAAATAAAGGTGGATAAGCTTCTCGAAAGAGAGATGCCACTAATCAAAAGTAAAAGTGGATAAGCTTCTCAAAAGAGAGATGCCACTTATCAAAAATAAAGGTGGATAAGCTTCGCGAAAGAGAGATGCCACTTATAGAAAATAAAGATGGATAAGCTTCTCGAAATAGAGATGCCACTTATCGAAAATAAAGGTGGATAAGCTTCTCGGGTGAGAGATGCCACTTATCGAAAATAAAGGTGGATAAGCTTCTCGAAAGAGAGATGCCACTTATCGAAAATAAAGGTGGATAAGCCTCGCGA
Source organism: Lathyrus sativus (assembly GCA_963859935.3). Lineage (NCBI taxonomy): Eukaryota > Viridiplantae > Streptophyta > Magnoliopsida > Fabales > Fabaceae > Lathyrus > Lathyrus sativus. The sequence continues at coordinate 164,126 of CAWUDS030002419.1, read as the reverse complement.
AAGAGAGATGCCAATTATCAAAAATAAAGGTGGATAAGCTTCTCGAAAGAGAGATGCCACTAATCAAAAAGAAAGGTGGATAAGCTTCTCGAAAGAGAGATACCACTTATCAAAAATAAAGGTGGATAAGCTTCGCGAAAGAGAGATGCCACTTATAGAAAATAAAGATGGATAAGCTTCTCGAAAGAGAGATGCCACTTATCGAAAATAAAGGTGGATAAGCTTCTCGAATGAGAGATGCCACTTATCGAAAATAAAGGTGGATAAGCCTCTCGAAAGAGAGATGCCACTTATCAAAAATAAAGGTGGATAAGCTTCTCGAAAGAGAGATGCCACTAATCAAAAATAAAGGTGGATAAGCTTCTCGAAAGAGAGATGCCACTTATCAAAAATAAAGGCGGATAAGCTTCTCGAAAGAGAGATGCCACTTATCAAAAATAAAGGTGGATAAGCTTCTCGAAAGGGAGATGCCACTTATCGAAAATAAAGGTGGATAAGCTTCTCGAATGAGAGATGCCACTTGTCGAAATAAAAGGTGGATAAGCTTCTCGAAAGAGAGATGCCACTTATCGAAAATAAAGGAGGATAAGCCTCTCGAAAGAGAGATGCCACTTATCGAAAATAAAGGTGGATAAGCTTCTCGAAAGAGAGATGCCACTAATCAAAAATAAAAGTGGATAAGCTTCTCGAAAGAGAGATACCACTTATCAAAAATAAAGGTGGATAAGCTTCGCGAAAGAGAGATGCCACTTATAGAAAATAAAGATGGATAAGCTTCTCGAAAGAGAGATGCCACTTATCGAAAATAAAGGTGGATAAGCTTCTCGAATGAGAGATGCCACTTATCGAAAATAAAGGTGGATAAGCTTCTCGAGAGAGAGATGCCACTTATCGAAAATAAAGGTGGATAAGCTTCTCGAAAGAGAGATGCCACTTATCGAAAATAAAGGTGGATAAGCTTCTCGAAAGAGAGATGCCACTAATCAAAAATAAAGGTGGATAAGCTTCTCGAAAGAGAGATACCACTTATCAAAAATAAAGGTGGATAAGCTTCGCGAAAGAGAGATGCCACTTATTAAAAATAAAGGCGGATAAGCTTCTCGAAAGAGAGATGCCACTTATCAAAAATAAAGGTGGATAAGCTTCTCGAAAGAGAGATGCCGCTTATCGAAAATAAAGGAGGATAAGCTTCTCGAAAGAGAGATGCCAGTTATCAAAAATAAAGGTGGATAAGCTTCTCGAAAGAGAGATGCCACTTATCGAAAATAAAGGTTTATAAGCTTCTCGAAAGAGGGATGCCACTTATCGAAAATAAAGGTGGATAAGCTTCTCGAAAGAGAGATGCCACTTAACAAAAATAAAGGTGGATAAGCTTCTCGAAAGAGAGATACCACTTATCGAAAATAAAGATGGATAAGCTTCTCGAAAGAGAGATGCCACTTATCGAAAATAAAGGTGGATAAGCTTCTCGGGTGAGAGATGCCACTTATCGAAAATAAAGGTGGATAAGCTTCTCGAAAGAGAGATGCCACTTATCGAAAATAAAGGTGGATAAGCCTCTCGAAAGAGAGATGCCACTTATCAAAAATAAAGGTGGATAAGCTTCTCGAAAGAGAGATGCCACTAATCAAAAATAAAGGTGGATAAGCTTCTCGAAAGAGAGATATCACTTATCAAAAATAAAGGTGGATAAGCTTCGCGAAAGAGAGATGCCACTTATAGAAAATAAAGATGGATAAGCTTCTCGAAAGAGAGATGCCACTTATCGAAAATAAAGGTGGATAAGCTTCTCGAATGAGAGATGCCACTTATCGAAAATAAAGGTGGATAAGCCTCTCGAAAGAGAGATGCCACTTATCAAAAATAACGATGGATAAGCTTCTCGAAAGAGAGATGCCACTAATCAAAAATAAAGGTGGATAAGCTTCTCGAAAGAGAGATGCCACTTATCAAAAATAAAGGCGGATAAGCTTCTCGAAAGAGAGATGCCACTTATCAAAAATAAAGGTGGATAAGCTTCTCGAAAGGGAGATGCCACTTATCGAAAATAAAGGTGGATAAGCTTCTCGAATGAGAGATGCCACTTGTCGAAATAAAAGGTGGATAAGCTTCTCGAAAGAGAGATGCCACTTATCGAAAATAAAGGAGGATAAGCCTCTCGAAAGAGAGATGCCACTTATCGAAAATAAAGGTGGATAAGCTTCTCGAAAGAGAGATGCCACTAATCAAAAATAAAAGTGGATAAGCTTCTCGAAAGAGAGATACCACTTATCAAAAATAAAGGTGGATAAGCTTCGCGAAAGAGAGATGCCACTTATAGAAAATAAAGATGGATAAGCTTCTCGAAAGAGAGATGCCACTTATCGAAAATAAAGATGGATAAGCTTCTCGAATGAGAGATGCCACTTATCGAAAATAAAGGTGGATAAGCTTCTCGAGAGAGAGATGCCACTTATCGAAAATAAAGGTGGATAAGCTTCTCGAAAGAGAGATGCCACTTATCGAAAATAAAGGTGGATAAGCTTCTCGAAAGAGAGATGCCACTAATCAAAAATAAAGGTGGATAAGCTTCTCGAAAGAGAGATACCACTTATCAAAAATAAAGGTGGATAAGCTTCGCGAAAGAGAGATGCCACTTATTAAAAATAAAGGCGGATAAGCTTCTCGAAAGAGAGATGCCACTTATCAAAAATAAAGGTGGATAAGCTTCTCGAAAGAGAGATGCCGCTTATCGAAAATAAAGGAGGATAAGCTTCTCGAAAGAGAGATGCCAGTTATCAAAAATAAAGGTGGATAAGCTTCTCGAAAGAGAGATGCCACTTATCGAAAATAAAGGTTTATAAGCTTCTCGAAAGAGGGATGCCACTTATCGAAAATAAAGGTGGATAAGCTTCTCGAAAGAAAGATGCCACTTAACAAAAATAAAGGTGGATAAGCTTCTCGAAAGAGAGATACCACTTATCGAAAATAAAGATGGATAAGCTTCTCGAAAGAGAGATGCCACTTATCGAAAATAAAGGTGGATAAGCTTCTCGAATGAGAGATGCCACTTATCGAAAATAAAGGTGGATAAGCTTCTCGAAAGAGAGATGCCACTTATCTAAAATAAAGGTGGATAAGCTTCTCGAAAGAGAGATGCCACTTATCGAGAATAAAGGTGGATAAGCTTCTCGAAAGAGAGATGCCACTTAACAAAAATAATGGTGGATAAGCTTCTCGAAAGAGAGATGCCACTTATCGAAAATAAAGATGGATAAGCTTCTCGAAAGAGAGATGCCACTTATCGAAAATAAAGATGGATAAGCTTCTCGAAAGAGAGATGCCACTTAACAAAAATAAAGGTGGTTAAGCTTCTCGAAAGAGAGATGCCACTTAACCAAAATAAAGATGGATAAGCTTCTCGGAAGAGAGATGCCACTTATCGAAAATAAAGGTGGATAAGCTTCTCGAATGAGAGATGCCACTTATCGAAAATAAAGGTGGATAAGCTTCTCGGAAGAGAAATGCCACTTAACAAAAATAAAGGTGGATAAGCTTCTCGGAAGAGAGATGCCACTTATCGAAAATAAAGGTGGATAAGCTTCTCGAAAGAGAGATGCCCGTTATCGAAAATAAAGGAGGATAAGCTTCTCGAAAGAGAGATGCCAGTTATAAAAAATAAAGGTGGATAAGCTTCTCGAAAGAGAGATGCCATTTATCGAATATAAAGGTTTATAAGCTTCTCGAAAGAGAGATGCCACTTATCTAAAATAAAGGTGGATAAGCTTCTCGAAAGAGAGATACTTCTTAATGAAAATAAAGATGGATAAGCTTCTCGAAAGAGTGATGCCACTTATCGAAAATAAAGGTGGATAAGCTTCTCGAAAGAGTGATGCCACTAATCGAAAATAAAGGTGGATAAGCTTCTCGAAAGAGAGATGTCACTAATCAAAAATAAAGGTGGATAAGCTTCTCGAAAGAGAGATACCACTTATCAAAAATAAAGGTGGATAAGCTTCGCGAAAGAGAGATGCCACTTATCAAAAATAAAGGCGGATAAGCTTCTCGAAAGAGAGTTGCCACTTATCAAAAATAAAGGTGGATAAGCTTCTCGAAAGGGAGATGCCACTTATCGAAAATAAAGGTGGATAAGCTTCTCGAATGAGAGATGCCACTTATCGAAAATAAAGGTGGATAAGCTTCTCGGGTGAGAGATGCCACTTATCGAAAATAAAGGTGGATAAGCTTCTCGAAAGAGAGATGCCACTTATCGAAAATAAAGGTGGATAAGCCTCTCGAAAGAGAGATGCCACTAATCAAAAATAAAGGTGGATAAGCTTCTCGAAAGAGAGATGCCACTTATCAAAAATAAAGGTGGATAAGCTTCTCGAAAGAGAGATACCACTTATCAAAAATAAAGGTGGATAAGCTTCGCGAAAGAGAGATGCCACTTATAGAAAATAAAGATGGATAAGCTTCTCTAAAGAGAGATGCCACTTATCGAAAATAAAGGTGGATAAGCTTCTCGAAAGAGAGATGCCACTTATCGAAAATAAAGGTGGATAAGCCTCTCGAAAGAGAGATGCCACTTATCAAAAATAAAGGTGGATAAGCTTCTCGAAAGAGAGATGCCACTAATCAAAAATAAAGATGGATAAGCCTCTCGAAAGAGAGATGCCACTTATCAAAAATAAAGGTGGATAAGCTTCTCGAATGAGAGATGCCACTTATCGAAAATAAAGGTGGATAAGCTTCTCGAAAGAGAGATACCACTTATCAAAAATAAAGGTGGATAAGCTTCGCGAAAGAGAGATGTCACTTATTAAAAATAAAGGCGGATAAGCTTCTTGAAAGAGAGATGCCACTTATCAAAAATAATGGTGGATAAGCTTCTCGAGAGAGAGATGCCACTTATCGAAAATAAAGGTGAATAAGCTTCTCGAAAGAGAGATGCCACTTATCGAAAATAAAGGTGGATAAGCTTCCAGAAAGAGAGATGCCACTAATCAAAAATAATGGTGGATAAGCTTTTCGAAAGAGAGATACCACTTATCAAAAATAAAGGTGGATAAGCTTCGCGAAAGAGAGATGCCACTTATTAAAAATAAAGGCGGATAAGCTTCTTGAAAGAGAGATGCCACTTATCAAAAATAAAGGCGGATAAGCTTCTCGAAAGAGAGATGCCACTTATCAAAAATAAAGGTGGATAAGCTTCTCGAAAGAGAGATGCCGCTTATCGAAAATAAAGGAGGATAAGCTTCTCGAAAGAGAGATGCCAGTTATCGAAAATAAAGGTGGATAAGCTTCTCGAAAGAGAGATGCCACTTATCGAAAATAAAGGTTTATAAGCTTCTCGAAAGAGGGATGCCACTTATCGAAAATAAAGGTGGATAAGCTTCTCGAAAGAGAGATGCCACTTAACAAAAATAAAGGTGGATAAGCTTCTCGAAAGAGAGATACCACTTATCGAAAATAAAGATGGATAAGCTTCTCGAAAGAGAGATGCCACTTATCGAAAATAAAGGTGGATAAGCTTCTCGAATGAGAGATGCCACTTATCGAAAATAAAGGTGGATAAGCTTCTCGAAAGAGAGATGCCACTTATCTAAGATAAAGGTGGATAAGCTTCTCGAAAGAGAGATGCCACTTATCGAGAATAAAGGTGGATAAGCTTCTCGAAAGAGAGATGCCACTTAACAAAAATAATGGTGGATAAGCTTCTCGAAAGAGAGATGCCACTTATCGAAAATAAAGATGGATAAGCTTCTCGAAAGAGAGATGCCACTTATCGAAAATAAAGATGGATAAGCTTCTCGAAAGAGAGATGCCACTTAACAAAAATAAAGGTGGATAAGCTTCTCGAAAGAGAGATGCCACTTATCGAAAATAAAGGTGGATAAGCTTCTCGAAAGAGAGATGCCACTTATCAAAAATAAAGATGGATAATCTTCGCGAAAGAGAGATGCCACTTATAGAAAATAAAGATGGATAAGCTTCTCGAAATAGAGATGCCACTTATCGAAAATAAAGGTGGATAAGCTTCTCGGGTGAGAGATGCCACTAATCGAAAATAAAGGTGGATAAGCTTCTCGAAAGAGAGATGCCACTTATCGAAAATAAAGGTGGATAAGCCTCTCGAAAGAGGGATGCCACTTATCAAAAATTAAGGTGGATAAGCTTCTCGAAAGAGAGATGCCACTAATCAAAAATAAAGGTGGATAAGCCTCTCGAAAGAGAGATGCCACTTATCAAAAATAAAGGTGGATACGCTTCTCGAAAGAGAGATGCCACTAATCAAAAATAAAGGTGGATAAGCTTCTCGAAAGAGAGATACCACCTATCAAAAATAAAGGTGGATAAGCTTCGCGAAAGAGAGATGCCACTTATCAAAAATAAAGGCGGATAAGCTTCTCGAAAAAGAGTTGCCACTTATCAAAAATAAAGGTGGATAAGCTTCTCGAAAGGGAGATGCCACTTATCGAAAATAAAGGTGGATAAGCTTCTCGAATGAGAGATGCCACTTATCGAAAATAAAGGTGGATAAGCTTCTCGAAAGAGAGATGCCACTTATCGAAAATAAAGGTGGATAAGCCTCTCGAAAGAGAGATGCCACTTATCGAAAATAAAGGTGGATAAGCTTCTCGAAAGAGAGATGCCACTAATCAAAAATAAAAGTGGATAAGCTTCTCGAAAGAGAGATGCCACTTATCAAAAATAAAGGTGGATAAGCTTCGCGAAAGAGAGATGCCACTTATAGAAAATAAAGATGGATAAACTTCTCGAAATAGAGATGCCACTTATCGAAAATAAAGGTGGATAAGCTTCTCGGGTGAGAGATGCCACTTATCGAAAATAAAGGTGGATAAGCTTCTCGAAAGAGAGATGCCACTTATCGAAAATAAAGGTGGATAAGCCTCTCGAAAGAGAGATGCCACTTATCAAAAATAAAGGTGGATAAGCTTCTCGAAAGAGAGATGCCACTAATCAAAAATAAAGGTGGATAAGCTTCTCGAAAGTGAGATACCACTTATCAAAAATAAAGGTGGATAAGCTTCGCGAAAGAGAGATGCCACTTATAGAAAATAAAGGTGGATAAGCTTCTCGAAAGAGAGATGCCACTTATCGAAAATAAAGGTGGATAAGCTTCTCGAATGAGAGATGCCACTTATCGAAAATAAAGGTGGATAAGCCTCTCGAAAGAGAGATGCCACTTATCAAAAATAAAGGTGGATAAGCTTCTCGAAAGAGAGATGCCACTAATCAAAAATAAAGGTGGATAAGCTTCTCGAAAGACAGATGCCACTTATCAAAAATAAAGGCGGATAAGCTTCTCGAAAGAGAGATGCCACTTATCAAAAATAAAGGTGGATAAGCTTCTCGAAAGGGAGATGCCACTTATCGAAAATAAAGGTGGATAAGCTTCTCGAATGAGAGATGCCACTTGTCGAAATAAAAGGTGGATAAGCTTCTCGAAAGAGAGATGCCACTTATCGAAAATAAAGGAGGATAAGCCTCTCGAAAGACAGATGCCACTTATCGAAAATAAAGGTGGATAAGCTTCTCGAAAGAGAGATGCCACTAATCAAAAATAAAAGTGGATAAGCTTCTCGAAAGAGAGATACCACTTATCAAAAATAAAGGTGGATAAGCTTCGCGAAAGAGAGATGCCACTTATAGAAAATAAAGATGGATAAGCTTCTCGAAAGAGAGATGCCACTTATCGAAAATAAAGGTGGATAAGCTTCTCGAATGAGAGATGCCACTTATCGAAAATAAAGGTGGATAAGCTTCTCGAGAGAGAGATGCCACTTATCGAAAATAAAGGTGGATAAGCTTCTCGAAAGAGAGATGCCACTTATCGAAAATAAAGGTGGATAAGCTTCTCGAAAGAGAGATGCCACTAATCAAAAATAAAGGTGGATAAGCTTCTCGAAAGAGAGATACCACTTATCAAAAATAAAGGTGGATAAGCTTCGCGAAAGAGAGATGCCACTTATTAAAAATAAAGGCAGATAAGCTTCTCGAAAGAGAGATGCCACTTATCAAAAATAAAGGTGGATAAGCTTCTCGAAATAGAGATGCCGCTTATCGAAAATAAAGGAGGATAAGCTTCTCGAAAGAGAGATGCCAGTTATCGAAAATAAAGGTGGATAAGCTTCTCGAAAGAGAGATGCCACTTATCGAAAATAAAGGTTTATAAGCTTCTCGAAAGAGGGATGCCACTTATCGAAAATAAAGGTGGATAAGCTTCTCGAAAGAGAGATGCCACTTATCAAAAATAAAGGTGGATAAGCTTCTCGAAAGAGAGATACCACTTATCGAAAATAAAGATGGATAAGCTTCTCGAAAGAGAGATGCCACTTATCGAAAATAAAGGTGGATAAGCTTCTCGAATGAGAGATACCACTTATCGAAAATAAAGGTGGATAAGCTTCTCGAAAGAGAGATGCCACTTATCTAAAATAAAGGTGGATAAGCTTCTCGAAAGAGAGATGCCACTTATCGAGAATAAAGGTGGATAAGTTTCTCGAAAGAGAGATGCCACTTAACAAAAATAATGGTGGATAAGCTTCTCGAAAGAGAGATGCCACTTATCGAAAATAAAGATGGATAAGCTTCTCGAAAGAGAGATGCCACTTATCGAAAATTAAGATGGATAAGCTTCTCGAAAGAGAGATGCCACTTAACAAAAATAAAGGTGGATAAGCTTCTCGAAAGAGAGATGCCACTTATCGAAAATAAAGATGGATAAGCTTCTCGGAAGAGAGATGCCACTTATCGAAAATAAAGGTGGATAAGCTTCTCGAATGAGAGATGCCACTTATCGAAAATAAAGGTGGATAAGCTTCTCGGAAGAGAGATGCCACTTAACAAAAATAAAGGTGGATAAGCTTCTCGGAAGAGAGATGCCACTTATCGAAAATAAAGGTGGATAAGCTTCTCGAAAGAGAGATGCCCGTTATCGAAAATAAAGGAGGATAAGCTTCTCGAAAGAGAGATGCCAGTTATCGAAAATAAAGGTGGATAAGCTTCTCGAAAGAGAGATGCCATTTATCGAAAATAAAGGTTTATAAGCTTCTCGAAAGAGAGATGCCACTTATCGAAAATAAAGGTGGATAAGCTTCTCGAAAGAGAGATGCCACTTAACAAAAACAAAGGTGGATAAGCTTCTCGAAAGAGAGATACTTCTTATTGAAAATAAAGATGGATAAGCTTCTCGAAAGAGTGATGCCACTTATCGAAAATAAAGGTGGATAAGCTTCTCGAAAGAGTGATGCCACTAATCGAAAATAAAGGTGGATAAGCTTCTCGAATGAGAGATGCCACTAATCAAAAATAAAGGTGGATAAGCTTCTCGAAAGAGAGATACCACTTATCAAAAATAAAGGTGGATAAGCTTCGCGAAAGAGAGATGCCACTAATCAAAAATAAAGGCGGATAAGCTTCTCGAAAGAGAGTTGCCACTTATCAAAAATAAAGGTGGATAAGCTTCTCGAAAGGGAGATGCCACTTATCGAAAATAAAGGTGGATAAGCTTCTCGAATGAGAGATGCCACTTATCGAAAATAAAGGTGGATAAGCTTCTCGAAAGAGAGATGCCACTTATCGAAAATAAAGGTGGATAAGCTTCTCGAATGAGAGATGCCACTTATCGAAAATAAAGGTGGATAAGCTTCTCGAAAGAGAGATGCCACTTATCGAAAATAAAGGTGGATAAGCCTCTCGAAAGAGAGATGCCACTTATCGAAAATAAAGGTGGATAAGCTTCTCGAAAGAGAGATGCCACTAATCAAAAATAAAAGTGGATAAGCTTCTCGAAAGAGAGATGCCACTTATCAAAAATAAAGGTGGATAAGCTTTTCGGGTGAGAGATGCCACTTATCGAAAATAAAGGTGGATAAGCTTCTCGAAAGAGAGATGCCACTTATCGAAAATAAAGGTGGATAAGCCTCTCGAAAGAGAGATGCCACTTATAAAAAATAAAGGTGGATAAGCTTCTCGAAAGAGAGATGCCACTAATCAAAAATAAAGGTGGATAAGCTTCTCGAAAGAGAGATACCACTTATCAAAAATAAAGGTGGATAAGCTTCGCGAAAGAGAGATGCCACTTATAGAAAATAAAGATGGATAAGCTTCTCGAAAGAGAGATGCCACTTATCGAAAATAAAGGTGGATAAGCTTCTCGAATGTGAGATGCAACTTATCGAAAATAAAGGTGGATAAGCTTCTCGAAAGAGAGATGCCACTTATCGAAAATAAAGGTGGATAAGCTTCTCGAAAGAGAGATGCCACTAATCAAAAATAAAGGTGGATAAGCTTCTCGAAAGAGAGATGCCACTTATCAAAAATAAAGGTGGATAAGCTTCTCGAAAGAGAGATGCCACTTATCAAAAATAAAGGTGGATAAGCTTCTCGAAAGGGAGATGCCACTTATCGAAAATAAAGGTGGATAAGCTTCTCGAATGAGAGATGCCACTTATCGAAAATAAAGGTGGATAAGCTTCTCGAAAGAGAGATGCCACTTATCGAAAATAAAGGAGGATAAGCCTCTCGAAAGAGAGATGCCACTTATCGAAAATAAAGGTGGATAAGCTTCTCGAAAGAGAGATGCCACTAATCAAAAATAAAACTGGATAAGCTTCTCGAAAGAGAGATACCACTTATCAAAAATAAAGGTGGATAAGCTTCGCGAAAGAGAGATGCCACTTATAGAAAATAAAGATGGATAAGCTTCTCGAAAGAGAGATGCCACTTATCGAAAATAAAGGTGGATAAGCTTCTCGAATGAGAGATGCCACTTATCAAAAATAAAGGTGGATAAGCTTCTCGAAAGAGAGATGCCACTTATCGAAAATAAAGGTGGATAAGCTTCTCTAAAGAGAGATGCCACTAATCAAAAATAAAGGTGGATAAGCTTCTCGAAAGAGAGATGCCATTTATCAAAAATAAAGGCGGATAAGCTTCTCGAAAGAGAGATGCCACTTATCAAAAATAAAGGTGGATAAGCTTCTCGAAAGGGAGATGCCACTTATCGAAAATAAAGGTGGATAAGCTTCTCGAATGAGAGATGCCACTTGTCGAAATAAAAGGTGGATAAGCTTCTCGAAAGAGAGATGCCACTTATCGAAAATAAAGGAGGATAAGCCTCTCGAAAGAGAGATGCCACTTATCGAAAATAAAGGTGGATAAGCTTCTCGAAAGAGAGATGCCACTAATCAAAAATAAAAGTGGATAAGCTTCTCGAAAGAGAGATACCACTTATCAAAAATAAAGGTGGATAAGCTTCGCGAAAGAGAGATGCCACTTATAGAAAATAAAGATGGATAAGCTTCTCGAAAGAGAGATGCCACTTATCGAAAATAAAGGTGGATAAGCTTCTCGAATGAGAGATGCCACTTATCGAAAATAAAGGTGGATAAGCTTCTCGAAAGAGAGATGCCACTTATCGAAAATAAAGATGGATAAGCTTCTCGAAAGAGAGATGCCACTAATCAAAAATAAAGGTGGATAAGCTTCTCGAAAGAGAGATACCACTTATCAAAAATAAAGGTGGATAAGCTTTGCGAAAGAGAGATGCCACTTATTAAAAATAAAGGCGAATAAGCTTCTCGAAAGAGAGATGCCACTTATCAAAAATAAAGGTGGATAAGCTTCTCGAAAGAGAGATGCCGCTTATCGAAAATAAAGGAGGATAAGCTTCTCGAAAGAGAGATGCCAGTTATCGAAAATAAAGGTGGATAAGCTTCTCGAAAGAGAGATGCCACTTATCGAAAATAAAGGTTTATAAGCTTCTCGAAAGAGGGATGCCACTTATCGAAAATAAAGGTGGATAAGCTTCTCGAAAGAGAGATGCCACTTAACAAAAATAAAGGTGGATAAGCTTCTCGAAAGAGAGATACCACTTATCGAAAATAAAGATGGATAAGCTTCTCGAAAGAGAGATGCCACTTATCGAAAATAAAGGTGGATAAGCTTCTCGAATGAGAGATGCCACTTATCGAAAATAAAGATGGATAAGCTTCTCGAAAGAGAGATGCCACTTATCTAAAATAAAGGTGGATAAGCTTCTCGAAAGAGAGATGCCACTTATCGAGAATAAAGGTGGATAAGCTTCTCGAAAGAGAGATGCCACTTAACAAAAATAATGGTGGATAAGCTTCTCGAAAGAGAGATGCCACTTATCGAAAATAAAGATGGATAAGCTTCTCGAAAGAGAGATGCCACTTATCGAAAATAAAGATGGATAAGCTTCTCGAAAGAGAGATGCCACTTAACAAAAATAAAGGTGGATAAGCTTCTCGAAAGAGAGATGCCACTTATCGAAAATAAAGATGGATAAGCTTCTCGGAAGAGAGATGCCACTTATCGAAAATAAAGGTGGATAAGCTTCTCGAATGAGAGATGCCACTTATCGAAAATAAAGGTGGATAAGCTTCTCGGAAGAGAGATGCCACTTAACAAAAATAAAGGTGGATAAGCTTCTCGGAAGAGAGATGCCACTTATCGAAAATAAAGGTGGATAAGCTTCTCGAAAGAGAGATGCCGCTTATCGAAAATAAAGGAGGATAAGCTTCTCGAAAGAGAGATGCCAGTTATCGAAAATAAAGGTGGATAAGCTTCGCGAAAGAGAGATGACACTTATTAAAAATAAAGGCGGATAAGCTTCTCGAAAGAGAGATGCCACTTATCAAAAATAAAGGTGGATAAGCTTCTCGAAAGAGAGATGCCGCTTATCGAAAATAAAGGTGGATAAGCTTCTCGAATGAGAGATGCCACTTATCGAAAATAAAGGTGGATAAGCTTCTCGAAAGAGAGATGCCACTTTTCGAAAATAAAGGTGGATAAGCTTCTCGAAAGAGATATGCTACTAATCAAAAATAAAGGTGGATAAGCTTCTCGAAAGAGAGGTACAACTTATCAAAAATAAAGGTGGATAAGCTTCACGAAAGAGAGATGCCACTTATAGAAAATAAAGGTGGATAAGCTTCTCGAAAGAGAGATGCCAGTTATTGAAAATAAAGGTGGATAGGCTTCTCGAAAGAGAGATACCACTTATCGAAAATCAAGGTGGATAGGCTTCTGAAATGAGAGATACGACTTATCAAAAATAAAGTTGGATAGGCTTCTCGAAAGAGAGATGCCACTTATCAAAAATAAAGGTGGATAAGCTTCTCGAGAGAGAGATGCCACTTATCGAAAATAAAGGTGGATAAACTTCTCGGAAGAGAGATGCCACTTATCGAAAATAAAGGTGGATAAGCTTCTCGAAAGAGAGACGCCGCTTATCGAAAATAATGGTGGATAAGCTTCTCGAAAGAGAGATGCCATTTATCGAAAATAAAGGTGGATAAGCTTCTCGAAAGAGAGATGCCACTTATCGAAAATAAAGGTTGATAAGCTTCTCGAAAGAGAGATGCCACTTATCGAAAATAAAGGTTGATAAGCTTCTCGAAAGAGAGATGCCACTTAACAAAAATAAAGGTGGATAAGCTTCTCGAAAGAGAGATGCCACTTATCGAAAATAAAGATGGATAAGCTTCTCGAAAGAGAGATGCCACTTATCAAAAATAAAGGTGGATAAGCTTCTCGAATGAGAGATGCCACTTATCAAAAATAAAGGTGGATAAGCTTCTCGAAAGAGAGATGCCACTTATCAAAAATAAAGTTGGATAAGCTTCTCGAAAGAGAGATGCCACTTATCGAAAATAAAGGTTGATAAGCTTCTTGAAAGAGAGATGCCACTTATCGAAAATAAAGGTGGATAAGCTTCTCGAAAGAGAGATGCCACTTAACAAAAATAAAGGTGGATAAGCTTCTCGAAAGAGAGATGCCACTTATCGAAGATAAAGATGGATAAGCTTCTCGAAAGAGAGATGCCACTTATCTAAAATAAAGGTGGATAAGCTTCTCGAAAGAGAGATGCCAGTTATCGAAAATAAAGGTGGATAAGCTTCTCGAAAGAGAGATGCCACTAGTCAAAAATAAAGGTGGATAAGCTTCTCGAAAGAGAGGTACCACTTATCAAAAATAAAGGTGGATAAGCTTCGCGAAAGAGAGATGTCACTTATAGAAAATAAAGGCGGATAAGCTTCCCGAAAGAGAGACGCCACTTATCGAAAATAAAGGTAGATAAGCTTCTCGAATGAGAGATGCCACTTATCAAAAATTAAGGTGGATAAGCTTCTCGATTGAGAGATGCCACTAATCAAAAATAAAGGTGGATAAGCTTCGCGAAAGAGAGATGCCACTTATAGAAAATAAAGGTGGATAAGCTTCTCGAAAGAGAGATGCCAGTTATTGAAAATAAAGGTGGATAGGCTTCTCGAAAGAGAGATACCACTTATCGAAAATCAAGGTGGATAGGCTTCTGAAATGAGAGATACGACTTATCAAAAATAAAGTTGGATAGGCTTCTCGAAAGAGAGATGCCACTTATCAAAAATAAAGGTGGATAAGCTTCTCGAGAGAGAGATGCCACTTATCGAAAATAAAGGTGGATAAACTTCTCGGAAGAGAGATGCCACTTATCGAAAATAAAGGTGGATAAGCTTCTCGAAAGAGAGACGCCGCTTATCGAAAATAATGGTGGATAAGCTTCTCGAAAGAGAGATGCCATTTATCGAAAATAAAGGTGGATAAGCTTCTCGAAAGAGAGATGCCACTTATCGAAAATAAAGGTTGATAAGCTTCTCGAAAGAGAGATGCCACTTATCGAAAATAAAGGTTGATAAGCTTCTCGAAAGAGAGATGCCACTTAACAAAAATAAAGGTGGATAAGCTTCTCGAAAGAGAGATGCCACTTATCGAAAATAAAGATGGATAAGCTTCTCGAAAGAGAGATGCCACTTATCAAAAATAAAGGTGGATAAGCTTCTCGAATGAGAGATGCCACTTATCAAAAATAAAGGTGGATAAGCTTCTCGAAAGAGAGATGCCACTTATCAAAAATAAAGTTGGATAAGCTTCTCGAAAGAGAGATGCCACTTATCGAAAATAAAGGTTGATAAGCTTCTTGAAAGAGAGATGCCACTTATCGAAAATAAAGGTGGATAAGCTTCTCGAAAGAGAGATGCCACTTAACAAAAATAAAGGTGGATAAGCTTCTCGAAAGAGAGATGCCACTTATCGAAGATAAAGATGGATAAGCTTCTCGAAAGAGAGATGCCACTTATCTAAAATAAAGGTGGATAAGCTTCTCGAAAGAGAGATGCCAGTTATCGAAAATAAAGGTGGATAAGCTTCTCGAAAGAGAGATGCCACTAGTCAAAAATAAAGGTGGATAAGCTTCTCGAAAGAGAGGTACCACTTATCAAAAATAAAGGTGGATAAGCTTCGCGAAAGAGAGATGTCACTTATAGAAAATAAAGGCGGATAAGCTTCCCGAAAGAGAGACGCCACTTATCGAAAATAAAGGTAGATAAGCTTCTCGAATGAGAGATGCCACTTATCAAAAATTAAGGTGGATAAGCTTCTCGATTGAGAGATGCCACTAATCAAAAATAAAAGTGGATAAGCTTCTCCAAAGAGAGATACCACTTATCAAAAATAAAGTGGGATAAGCTTCGCGAAAGAGAGATGCCACTTATAGAAAATAAAGATGGATAAGCTTCTCGAAAGAGAGATGCCACTTATCGAAAATAAAGGTGGATAAGCTTCTCGAATGAGAGATGCCACTTATCGAAAATTAAGGTGGGTAAGCTTCACGAAAGAGAGATGCCACTTATCTAAAATAAAGGTGGATAAGCTTCTCGAATGAGAGATGCCACTTATCGAAAATAAAGGTGGATAAGCATCTCGAAAGAGAGATGCCACTTATTAAAAATAAAGGCGGATAAGCTTCTCGAAAGAGAGATGCCACTTATTAAAAATAAAGGTGGATAAGCTTCTCGAAAGAGAGATGTCGCTTATCAAAAATAAAGGTGGATAAGCTTCTCGAGAGAGAGATGCCACTTATCGAAAATAAAGGTGGATAAACTTCTCGGAAGAGAGATGCCACTTATCAAAAATAAAGGTGGATAAGATTCTCGAGAGAGAGATGCCACTTATCGAAAATAAAGGTGGATAAACTTCTCGGAAGAGAGATGCCACTTATCGAAAATAAAGGTGGATAAGCTTCTCGAAAGAGAGACGCCGCTTATCGAAAATAATGGTGGATAAGCTTCTCGAAAGAGAGATGCCATTTATCGAAAATAAAGGTGGATAAGCTTCTCGAAAGAGAGATGCCACTTATCGAAAATAAAGGTTGATAAGCTTCTCGAAAGAGAGATGCCACTTATCGAAAATAAAGGTTGATAAGCTTCTCGAAAGAGAGATGCCACTTAACAAAAATAAAGGTGGATAAGCTTCTCGAAAGAGAGATGCCACTTATCGAAAATAAAGATGGATAAGCTTCTCGAAAGAGAGATGCCACTTATCAAAAATAAAGGTGGATAAGCTTCTCGAATGAGAGATGCCACTTATCAAAAATAAAGGTGGATAAGCTTCTCGAAAGAGAGATGCCACTTATCAAAAATAAAGTTGGATAAGCTTCTCGAAAGAGAGATGCCACTTATCAAAAATAAAGGTTGATAAGCTTCTTGAAAGAGAGATGCCACTTATCGAAAATAAAGGTGGATAAGCTTCTCGAAAGAGAGATGCCACTTAACAAAAATAAAGGTGGATAAGCTTCTCGAAAGAGAGATGCCACTTATCGAAGATAAAGATGGATAAGCTTCTCGAAAGAGAGATGCCACTTATCTAAAATAAAGGTGGATAAGCTTCTCGAAAGAGAGATGCCAGTTATCGAAAATAAAGGTGGATAATCTTCTCGAAAGAGAGATGCCACTAGTCAAAAATAAAGGTGGATAAGCTTCTCGAAAGAGAGGTACCACTTATCAAAAATAAAGGTGGATAAGCTTCGCGAAAGAGAGATGTCACTTATAGAAAATAAAGGCGGATAAGCTTCCCGAAAGAGAGACGCCACTTATCGAAAATAAAGGTAGATAAGCTTCTCGAATGAGAGATGCCAATTATCAAAAATTAAGGTGGATAAGCTTCTCGATTGAGAGATGCCACTAATCAAAAATAAAAGTGGATAAGCTTCTCCAAAGAGAGATACCACTTATCAAAAATAAAGTGGGATAAGCTTCGCGAAAGAGAGATGCCACTTATAGAAAATAAAGATGGATAAGCTTCTCGAAAGAGAGATGCCACTTATCGAAAATAAAGGTGGATAAGCTTCTCGAATGAGAGACGCCACTTATCGAAAATTAAGGTGGGTAAGCTTCACGAAAGAGAGATGCCACTTATCTAAAATAAAGGTGGATAAGCTTCTCGAATGAGAGATGCCACTTATCGAAAATAAAGGTGGATAAGCATCTCGAAAGAGAGATGCCACTTATTAAAAATAAAGGCGGATAAGCTTCTCGAAAGAGAGATGCCACTTATCAAAAATAAAGGTGGATAAGCTTCTCGAAAGTGAGATGTCGCTTATCGAAAATAAAGGTGGATAAGCTTCTCGAAAGAGAGATGCCACTTATAAAAAATAAAGGTGGATAAGCTTCTCGAAAGAGAGGTACAACTTATCAAAAATAAAGATGGATAAGCTTCTCGAAAGAGAGATGCCACTTATCGAAAATAAAGGTGGATAAGCTTCTCGAATGAGAGATGCCACTTATCGAAAATAAAGGTGGATAAGCTTCTCGAAAGAGAGATGCCACTTATCAAAAATCAAGGTGGATAGGCTTCTGAAAAGAGAGATACCACTTATCAAAAATAAAGTTGGATAGGCTTCTCGAAAGAGAGATGCCACTTATCAAAAATAAAGGTGGATAAGCTTCTCGAGAGAGAGATGCCACTTATCGAAAATAAAGGTGGATAAACTTCTCGGAAGAGAGATGCCACTTATCGAAAATAAAGGAGGATAAGCTTCTCGAAAGAGAGACGCCGCTTATCGAAAATAATGGTGGATAAGCTTCTCGAAAGAGAGATGCCATTTATCGAAAATAAAGGTGGATAAGCTTCTCGAAAGAGAGATGCCACTTATCGAAAATAAAGGTTGATAAGCTTCTCGAAAGAGAGATGCCACTTATCGAAAATAAAGGTTGATAAGCTTCTCGAAAGAGAGATGCCACTTAACAAAAATAAAGGTGGATAAGCTTCTCGAAAGAGAGATGCCACTTATCGAAAATAAAGATGGATAAGCTTCTCGAAAGAGAGACGCCACTTATCAAAAATAAAGGTGGATAAGCTTCTCGAATGAGAGATGCCACTTATCAAAAATAAAGGTGGATAAGCTTCTCGAAAGAGAGATGCCACTTATCAAAAATAAAGTTGGATAAGCTTCTCGAAAGAGAGATGCCACTTATCGAAAATAAAGGTTGATAAGCTTCTTGAAAGAGAGATGCCACTTATCGAAAATAAAGGTGGATAAGCTTCTCGAAAGAGAGATGCCACTTAACAAAAATAAAGGTGGATAAGCTTCTCGAAAGAGAGATGCCACTTATCGAAGATAAAGATGGATAAGCTTCTCGAAAGAGAGATGCCACTTATCTAAAATAAAGGTGGATAAGCTTCTCGAAAGAGAGATGCCAGTTATCGAAAATAAAGGTGGATAAGCTTCTCGAAAGAGAGATGCCACTAGTCAAAAATAAAGGTGGATAAGCTTCTCGAAAGAGAGGTACCACTTATCAAAAATAAAGGTGGATAAGCTTCGCGAAAGAGAGATGTCACTTATAGAAAATTAAGGCGGATAAGCTTCTCAAAAGAGAGACGCCACTTATCGAAAATAAAGGTAGATAAGCTTCTCGAATGAGAGATGCCACTTATCAAAAATTAAGGTGGATAAGCTTCTCGATTGAGAGATGCCACTAATCAAAAATAAAAGTGGATAAGCTTCTCCAAAGAGAGATACCACTTATCAAAAATAAAGGTGGATAAGCTTCGCGAAAGAGAGATGCCACTTATAGAAAATAAAGATGGATAAGCTTCTCGAAAGAGAGATGCCACTTATCGAAAATAAAGGTGGATAAGCTTCTCGAATGAGACATGCCACTTATCGAAAATTAAGGTGGGTAAGCTTCACGAAAGAGAGATGCCACTTATCTAAAATAAAGGTGGATAAGCTTCTCGAAAGAGAGATGCCACTTATCGAAAATAAAGGTGGATAAGCATCTCGAAAGAGAGATGCCACTAATCAAAAATAAAGGTGGATAAGCTTCTCGAAAGAGAGATACCACTTATCAAAAATAAAGGTGGATAAGCTTCGCGAAAGAGAGATGCCACTTATAAAAAATAAAGGCGGATAAGCTTCTCGAAAGAGAGATGCCACTTATCGAAAATAAAGGTGGATAAGCTTCTCGAAAGAGAGATGCCACTAATCAAAAATAAAAGTGGATAAGCTTCTCGAAAGAGAGATACCACTTATAAAAAATAAAGGTGGATAAGCTTCGCGAAAGAGAGATGCCACTTATAGAAAATAAAGATGGATAAGCTTCTCGAAAGAGAGATGCCACTTATCGAAAATAAAGGTGGATAAGCTTCTCGAATGAGAGATGCCACTTATCGAAAATAAAGGTGGATAAGCTTCTCGAAAGAGAGATGCCACTTATCGAAAATAAAGGTGGATAAGCTTCTCGAAAGAGAGATGCCACTTATCGAAAATAAAGGTGGATAAGCTTCTCGAAAGAGAGATGCCACTAATCAAAAATAAAGGTGGATAAGCTTCTCGAAAGAGAGATACCACTTATCAAAAATAAAGGTGGATAAGCTTCTCGAAAGAGAGATGCCGCTTATCGAAAATAAAGGAGGATAAGCTTCTCAAAAGAGAGATGCCAGTTATCGAAAATAAAGATGGATAAGCTTCTCGAAAGAGAGATGCCACTTATTGAAAATAAAGGTTTATAAGCTTCTCGAAAGAGAGATGCCACTTATCGAAAATAAAGGTGGATAAGCTTTTCGAAAGAGAGATGCCACTTAACAAAAATAAAGGTGGATAAGCTTCTCGAAAGAGAGATACCACTTATCGAAAATAAAGATGGATAAGCTTCTCGAAAGAGAAATACCACTTATCGAAAATAAAGATTGATAAGCTTCTCGAAAGAGAGATGCCACTTATCGAAAATAAAGGTGGATAAGCTTCTCGAATGAGAGATGCCACTTATCGAAAATAAAGGTGGATAAGCTTCTCGAAAGAGAGATGCCACTTATCTAAAATAAAGGTGGATAAGCTTCTCGAAAGAGAGATGCCACTTATCGAGAATAAAGGTGGATAAGCTTCTCGAAAGAGAGATGCCACTTAACAAAAATAATGGTGGATAAGCTTCTCGAAAGAGAGATGCCACTTATCGAAAATAAAGATGGATAAGCTTCTCGAAAGAGAGATGCCACTTATCGAAAATAAAGATGG
Source organism: Lathyrus sativus (assembly GCA_963859935.3). Taxonomy (NCBI): domain Eukaryota; kingdom Viridiplantae; phylum Streptophyta; class Magnoliopsida; order Fabales; family Fabaceae; genus Lathyrus; species Lathyrus sativus. Next base: position 143,761 of record CAWUDS030002419.1, on the reverse strand, counting down.
ATAAGCTTCTCGAAAGAGAGATGCCACTTATCGAAAATAAAGGTGGATAAGCTTCTCGAAAGAGAGATGCCACTTATCGAAAATAAAGGTGGATAAGCATCTCGAAAGAGAGATGCCACTAATCAAAAATAAAGGTGGATAAGCTTCTCGAAAGAGAGATACCACTTATCAAAAATAAAGGTGGATAAGCTTCGCGAAAGAGAGATGCCACTTATCAAAAATAAAGGCGGATAAGCTTCTCGAAAAAGAGATGCCACTTATCGAAAATAAAGGTGGATAAGCTTCTCGAAAGAGAGATGCCACTAATAAAAAATAAAAGTGGATAAGCTTCTCGAAAGAGAGATACCACTTATAAAAAATAAAGGTGGATAAGCTTCGCGAAAGAGAGATGCCACTTATAGAAAATAAAGATGGATAAGCTTCTCGAAAGAGAGATGCCACTTATCGAAAATAAAGGTGGATAAGCTTCTCGAATGAGAGATGCCACTTATCGAAAATAAAGGTGGATAAGCTTCTCGAAAGAGAGATGCCACTTATCGAAAATAAAGGTGGATAAGCTTCTCGAAAGAGAGATGCCACTTATCGAAAATAAAGGTGGATAAGCTTCTCGAAAGAGAGATGCCACTAATCAAAAATAAAGGTGGATAAGCTTCTCGAAAGAGAGATACCACTTATCAAAAATAAAGGTGGATAAGCTTCTCGAAAGAGAGATGCCGCTTATCGAAAATAAAGGAGGATAAGCTTCTCGAAAGAGAGATGCCAGTTATCGAAAATAAAGATGGATAAGCTTCTCGAAAGAGAGATGCCACTTATTGAAAATAAAGGTTTATAAGCTTCTCGAAAGAGAGATGCCACTTATCGAAAATAAAGGTGGATAAGCTTTTCGAAAGAGAGATGCCACTTAACAAAAATAAAGGTGGATAAGCTTCTCGAAAGAGAGATACCACTTATCGAAAATAAAGATGGATAAGCTTCTCGAAAGAGAGATACCACTTATCGAAAATAAAGATTGATAAGCTTCTCGAAAGAGAGATGCCACTTATCGAAAATAAAGGTGGATAAGCTTCTCGAATGAGAGATGCCACTTATCGAAAATAAAGGTGGATAAGCTTCTCGAAAGAGAGATGCCACTTATCTAAAATAAAGGTGGATAAGCTTCTCGAAAGAGAGATGCCACTTATCGAGAATAAAGGTGGATAAGCTTCTCGAAAGAGAGATGCCACTTAACAAAAATAATGGTGGATAAGCTTCTCGAAAGAGAGATGCCACTTAACGAAAATAAAGATGGATAAGCTTCTCGAAAGAGAGATGCCACTTATCGAAAATAAAGATGGATAAGCTTCTCGAAAGAGAGATGCCACTTAACAAAAATAAAGGTGGATAAGCTTCTCGAAAGAGAGATGCCACTTATCGAAAATAAAGATGGATAAGCTTCTCGGAAGAGAGATGCCACTTATCGAAAATAAAGGTGGATAAGCTTCTCGAATGAGAGATGCCACTTATCGAAAATAAAGGTGGATAAGCTTCTCGGAAGAGAGATGCCACTTAACAAAAATAAAGGTGGATAAGCTTCTCAGAAGAGAGATGCCACTTATCGAAAATAAAGGTGGATAAGCTTCTCGAAAGAGAGATGCCGCTTATCAAAAATAAAGGAGGATAAGCTTCTCGAAAGAGAGATGCCAGTTATCGAAAATAAAGGTTTATAAGCTTCTCGAAAGAGAGATGCCACTTATCGAAAATAAAGGTGGATAAGCTTCTCGAAAGAGAGATGCCACTTAACAAAAACAAAGGTGGATAAGCTTCTCGAAAGAGAGATACTTCTTATTGAAAATAAAGATGGATAAGATTCTCGAAAGAGAGATGCCGCTTATCGAAAATAAAGGTGGATAAGCTTCTCGAAAGAGATATGCCACTAATCAAAAATAAAGGTGGATAAGCTTCTCGAAAGAGAGGTACCACTTATCAAAAATAAAGGTGGATAAGCTTCGCGAAAGAGAGATGCCACTTATAGAAAATAAAGGTGGATAAGCTTCTCGAAAGAGAGATGCCAGTTATTGAAAATAAAGGTGGATAGGCTTCTCGAAAGAGAGATGCCACTTATCGAAAATCAAGGTGGATAGGCTTCTGAAAAGAGAGATACCACTTATCAAAAATAAAGTTGGATAGGCTTCTAAAAAGAGAGATGCCATTTATCGAAAATAAAGGTGGATAAGCTTCTCGAAAGAGAGATGCCACTTATCGAAAATACAGGTGGATAAACTTCTCGGAAGAGAGATGCCACTTATCGAAAATAAAGGTGGATAAGCTTCTCGAAAGAGAGATGCCGCTTATCGAAAATAATGGTGGATAAGCTTCTCGAAAGAGAGATGCCATTTATCGAAAATAAAGGTTTATAAGCTTCTCGAAAGAGAGATGCCACTTATCGAAAATAAAGGTGGATAAGCTTCTCGAAAGAGAGATGCCACTTAACAAAAACAAAGGTGGATAAGCTTCTTGAAAGAGAGATACTTCTTATTGAAAATAAAGATGGATAAGCTTCTCGAAAGAGAGATGCCGCTTATCGAAAATAAAGGTGGATAAGCTTCTCGAATGAGAGATGCCACTTATCGAAAATAAAGGTGGATAAGCTTCTCGAAAGAGAGATGCCACTTTTCGAAAATAAAGGTGGATAAGCTTCTCGAAAGAGATATGCCACTAATCAAAAATAAAGGTGGATAAGCTTCTCGAAAGAGAGGTACCACTTATCAAAAATAAAGGTGGATAAGCTTCGCGAAAGAGAGATGCCACTTATAGAAAATAAAGGTGGATAAGCTTCTCGAAAGAGAGATGCCAGTTATTGAAAATCAAGGTGGATAGGCTTCTCGAAAGAGAGATGCCACTTATCGAAAATCAAGGTGGATAAGCTTCTGAAAAGAGAGATACCACTTATCAAAAATAAAGTTGGATAGGCTTCTCGAAAGAGAGATGCCACTTATCAAAAATAATGGTGGATAAGCTTCTCGAAAGAGAGATGCCACTTATCGAAAATAAAGGTGGATAAACTTCTCGGAAGAGAGATGCCACTTATCGAAAATAAAGGTGGATAAGCTTCTCGAAAGAGAGATGCCGCTTATCGAAAATAATGGTGGATAAGCTTCTCGAAAGAGAGATGCCATTTATCGAAAATAAAGGTGGATAAGCTTCTCGAAAGAGAGATGCCACTTATCGAAAATAAAGGTTGATAAGCTTCTCGAAAGAGAGATGCCACTTATCGAAAATAAAGGTTGATAAGCTTCTCGAAAGAGAGATGCCACTTAACAAAAATAAAGGTGGATAAGCTTCTCGAAAGAGAGATGCCACTTATCGAAAATAAAGATGGATAAGCTTCTCGAAAGAGAGATGCCACTTATTAAAAATAAAGGTGGATAAGATTCTCGAATGAGAGATGCCACTTATCAAAAATAAAGGTGGATAAGCTTCGCGAAAGAGAGATGCCACTTATAGAAAATAAAGATGGATAAGCTTCTCGAAAGAGAGATGCCACTTATCGAAAATAAAGGTGGATAAGCTTCTCGAATGAGAGATGCCACTTATCGAAAATTAAGGTGGGTAAGCTTCTCGAAAGAGAGATGCCACTTATCTAAAATAAAGGTGGATAAGCTTCTCGAAAGAGAGATGCCACTTATCGAAAATAAAGGTGGATAAGCTTCTCGAAAGAGAGATGCCACTTAACAAAAATAATGGTGGATAAGCTTCTCGAAAGAGAGATGCCACTTATCGAAAATAAAGGTTGATAAGCTTCTCGAAAGAGAGATGCCACTTATCTAAAATAAAGGTGGATAAGCTTCTCGAAAGAGAGATGCCACTTATCGAGAATAAAGGTGGATAAGCTTCTCGAAAGAGAGATGCCACTTAACAAAAATAATGGTGGATAAGCTTCTCGAAAGAGAGATGCCACTTATCGAAAATAAAGATGGATAAGCTTCTCGAAAGAGAGATGCCACTTATCGAAAATAAAGGTGGATAAGCTTCTCGAATGAGAGATGCCACTTATCGAAAATAAAGGTGGATAAGCTTCTCGAAAGAGAGATGCCACTTATCTAAAATAAAGGTGGATAAGCTTCTCGAAAGAGAGATGCCACTTATCGAGAATAAAGGTGGATAAGCTTCTCGAAAGAGAGATGCCACTTAACAAAAATAATGGTGGATAAGCTTCTCGAAAGAGAGATGCCACTTATCGAAAATAAAGATGGATAAGCTTCTCGAAAGAGAGATGCCACTTATCGAAAATAAAGATGGATAAGCTTCTCGAAAGAGAGATGCCACTTATCGAAAATAAAGGTTGATAAGCTTCTCGAAAGAGAGATGCCACTTAACAAAAATAAAGGTGGATAAGCTTCTCGAAAGAGAGATGCCACTTATAGAAAATAAAGATGGATAAGCTTCTCGAAAGAGAGATGCCACTTATCGAAAATAAAGGTGGATAAGCTTCTCGAATGAGAGATGCCACTTATCGAAAATAAAGGTGGATAAGCTTCTCGAAAGAGAGATGCCACTTATCAAAAATAAAGGTGGATAAGCTTCTCGAAAGAGAGATGCCACTTATCGAAAATAAAGGTGGATAAGCTTCTCGAAAGAGAGATGCCACTAATCAAAAATAAAGGTGGATAAGCTTCTCGAAAGAGAGATACCACTTATCAAAAATAAAGGTGGATAAGCTTCTCGAAAGAGAGATGCCGCTTATCGAAAATAAAGGAGGATAAGCTTCTCGAAAGAGAGATGCCAGTTATCGAAAATAAAGATGGATAAGCTTCTCGAAAGAGAGATGCCACTTATTGAAAATAAAGGTTTATAAGCTTCTCGAAAGAGAGATGCCACTTATCGAAAATAAAGGTGGATAAGCTTTTCGAAAGGGAGATGCCACTTATCAAAAATAAAGTTGGATAGGCTTCTCGAAAGAGAGATGCCACTTATCAAAAATAAAGGTGGATAAGTTTCTCGAAAGAGAGATGCCACTTAACAAAAATAAAGGTGAATAGGCTTCTCGAAAGAGAGATGCCACTTATCGAAAATAAAGATGGATAAGCTTCTCGAATGAGAGATGCCACTTATCGAAAATAAAGGCGGATAAGCTTCTCGAAAGAGAGATGCCACTTAACAAAAATAAAGGTGGATAAGCTTCTCGAATGAGAGATGCCACTTATCGAAAATAAAGGTGGATAAGCTTCTCGAAAGAGAGATGCCACTTATCGAAAATAAAGGTGGATAAGCTTCTCGAAAGAGTGATGCCACTTATCGAAAATAAAGGTGGATAAGCTTCTCGAAACAGAGATGCCACTAATCAAAAATAAAGGTGGATAAGCTTATCGAAAGAGAGATACCACTTATCAAAAATAAAGGTGGATAAGCTTCGCGAAAGAGAGATGCCACTTATCAAAAATAAAGGCGGATAAGCTTCTCGAAAGAGAGTTACCACTTATCGAAAATAAAGATGGATAAGCTTCTCGAAAGAGAGATGCCACTTATCAAAAATAAAGGTGGATAAGCTTCTCGAATGAGAGATGCCACTTATCGAAAATAAAGATGGATAAGCTTCTCGAAAGAGAGATGCCACTTATCAAAAATAAAGGTGGATAAGCTTCTCGAAAGAGAGATGCCACTTATCGAAAATAAAGGTGGATAAACTTCTCGGAAGAGAGATGCCACTTATCGAAAATAAAGGTGGATAAGCTTCTCGAAAGAGAGATGCCGCTTATCGAAAATAATGGTGGATAAGCTTCTTGAAAGAGAGATCCCATTTATCGAAAATAAAGGTGGATAAGCTTCTCGAAAGAGAGATGCCACTTATCGAAAATAAAGGTTGATAAGCTTCTCGAAAGAGAGATTCCACTTATCGAAAATAAAGGTTGATAAGCTTCTCGAAAGAGAGATGCCACTTAACAAAAATAAAGGTGGATAAGCTTCTCGAAAGAGAGATGCCACTTATCAAAAATAAAGGTGGATAAGCTTCTCGAAAGAGAGATGCCACTTATCGAAAATAAAGTTTGATAAGCTTCTCGAAAGAGAGATGCCACTTATCGAAAATAAAGGTGGATAAGATTCTCGAAAGAGAGATGCCACTTAACAAAAATAATGGTGGATAAGCTTCTCGAAAGAGAGATGCCACTTATCGAAAATAAAGGTGGATAAGTTTCTCGAAAGAGATATGCCACTAATCAAAAATAAAGGTGGATGAGCTTCTCGAAAGAGAGGTACCACTTATCAAAAATAAAGGTGGATAAGCTTCGCGAAAGAGAGATGCCACTTATAGAAAATAAAGGTGGATAAGCTTCTCGAAAGAGAGATGCCAGTTATTGAAAATAAAGGTGGATAGGCTTCTCGAAAGAGAGATGCCACTTATCGAAAATCAAGGTGGATAGTCTTCTGAAAAGAGAGATACCACTTATCAAAAATAAAGTTGGATAGGCTTCTCGAAAGAGAGATGCCACTTATCAAAAATAAAGGTGGATAAGCTTCTCGAAAGAGAGATGCCACTTATCGAAAATAAAGGTGGATAAACTTCTCGGAAGAGAGATGCCACTTATCGAAAATAAAGGTGGATAAGCTTCTCGAAAGAGAGATGCCGCTTATCGAAAATAATGGTGGATAAGCTTCTCGAAAGAGAGATGCCATTTATCGAAAATAAAGGTGGATAAGCTTCTCGAAAGAGAGATGCCACTTATCGAAAATAAAGGTTGATAAGCTTCCCGAAAGAGAGATTCCACTTATCGAAAATAAAGGTTGATAAGCTTCTCGAAAGAGAGATGCCACTTAACAAAAATAAAGGTGGATAAGCTTCTCGAAAGAGAGATACCACTTATCAAAAATAAAGGTGGATAAGCTTCTCGAAAGAGAGATGCCACTTATCGAAAATAAAGGTGGATAAACTTCTCGGAAGAGAGATGCCACTTATCGAAAATAAAGGTGGATAAGCTTCTCGAAAGAGAGATGCCGCTTATCGAAAATAATGGTGGATAAGCTTCTCGAAAGAGAGATGCCATTTATCGAAAATAAAGGTGGATAAGCTTCTCAAAAGAGAGATGCCACTTATCGAAATTAAAGGTTGATAAGCTTCTCGAAAGAGAGATGCCACTTATCGAAAATAAAGGTTGATAAGCTTCTCGAAAGAGAGATGCCACTTAACAAAAATAAAGGTGGATAAGCTTCTCAAAAGAGAGATGCCACTTATCGAAAATAAAGATGGATAAGCTTCTCAAAAGAGAGATGCCACTTACCAAAAATAAAGGTGGATAAGCTTCTCGAATGAGAGATGCCACTTATCAAAAATAAAGGTGGATAAGCTTCTCGAAAGAGAGATGCCACTTATCAAAAATAAACAAGGATAAGCTTCTCGAAAGAGAGATGCCACTTATCGAAAATAAAGGTTGATAAGCTTCTCGAAAGAGAGATGCCACTTATCGAAAATAAAGGTGGATAAGCTTCTCAAAAGAGAGATACCACATAACAAAAATAAAGGTGGATAACCTTCTCGAAAGAGAGATGCCACTTATAGAAAATAAAGGTGGATAAGCTTCTCGAAAGAGAGATGCCAGTTATTGAAAATAAAGGTGGATAGGCTTCTCGAAAGAGAGATGCCACTTATCGAAAATCAAGGTGGATAGGCTTCTGAAAAGAGAGATACCACTTATCAAAAATAAAGTTGGATAGGCTTCTCGAAAGAGAGATGCCACTTATCAAAAATAAAGGTGGATAAGCTTCTCGAAAGAGAGATGCCACTTATCGAAAATAAAGGTGGATAAACTTCTCGGAAGAGAGATGCCACTTATCGAAAATAAAGGTGGATAAGCTTCTCGAAAGAGAGATGCCGCTTATCGAAAATAATGGTGGATAAGCTTCTCGAAAGAGAGATGCCATTTATCGAAAATAAAGGTGGATAAGCTTCTCGAAAGAGAGATGCCACTTATCGAAAATAAAGGTTGATAAGCTTCTCGAAAGAGAGATTCCACTTATCGAAAATAAAGGTTGATAAGCTTCTCGAAAGAGAGATGCCACTTAACAAAAATAAAGGTGGATAAGCTTCTCGATAGAGAGATGCCACTTATCAAAAATAAAGGTGGATAAGCTTCTCGAAAGAGAGATGCCACTTATCGAAAATAAAATTTGATAAGCTTCTCGAAAGAGAGATGCCACTTATCGAAAATAAAGGTGGATAAGATTCTCGAAAGAGAGATGCCACTTAACAAAAATAATGGTGGATAAGCTTCTCGAAAGAGAGATGCCACTTATCGAAAATAAAGGTGGATAAGTTTCTCGAAAGAGATATGCCACTAATCAAAAATAAAGGTGGATAAGCTTCTCGAAAGAGAGGTACCACTTATCAAAAATAAAGGTGGATAAGCTTCGCGAAAGAGAGATGCCACTTATAGAAAATAAAGGTGGATAAGCTTCTTGAAAGAGAGATGCCAGTTATTGAAAATAAAGGTGGATAGGCTTCTCGAAAGAGAGATGCCACTTATCGAAAATCAAGGTGGATAGGCTTCTGAAAAGAGAGATACCACTTATCAAAAATAAAGTTGGATAGGCTTCTCGAAAGAGAGATGCCACTTATCAAAAATAAAGGTGGATAAGCTTCTCGAAAGAGAGATGCCACTTATCGAAAATAAAGGTGGATAAACTTCTCGGAAGAGAGATGCCACTTATCGAAAATAAAGGTGGATAAGCTTCTCGAAAGAGAGATGCCGCTTATCGAAAATAATGGTGGATAAGCTTCTCGAAAGAGAGATGCCATTTATCGAAAATAAAGGTGGATAAGCTTCTCGAAAGAGAGATGCCACTTATCGAAAATAAAGGTTGATAAGCTTCTCGAAAGAGAGATTCCACTTATCGAAAATAAAGGTTGATAAGCTTCTCGAAAGAGAGATGCCACTTAACAAAAATAAAGGTGGATAAGCTTCTCGAAAGAGAGATACCACTTATCAAAAATAAAGGTGGATAAGCTTCTCGAAAGAGAGATGCCACTTATCGAAAATAAAGGTGGATAAACTTCTCGGAAGAGAGATGCCACTTATCGAAAATAAAGGTGGATAAGCTTCTCGAAAGAGAGATGCCGCTTATCGAAAATAATGGTGGATAAGCTTCTCGAAAGAGAGATGCCATTTATCGAAAATAAAGGTGGATAAGCTTCTCGAAAGAGAGATGCCACTTATCGAAAATAAAGGTTGATAAGCTTCTCGAAAGAGAGATTCCACTTATCGAAAATAAAGGTTGATAAGCTTCTCGAAAGAGAGATGCCACTTAACAAAAATAAAGGTGGATAAGCTTCTCGATAGAGAGATGCCACTTATCAAAAATAAAGGTGGATAAGCTTCTCGAAAGAGAGATGCCACTTATCGAAAATAAAATTTGATAAGCTTCTCGAAAGAGAGATGCCACTTATCGAAAATAAAGGTGGATAAGATTCTCGAAAGAGAGATGCCACTTAACAAAAATAATGGTGGATAAGCTTCTCGAAAGAGAGATGCCACTTATCGAAAATAAAGGTGGATAAGTTTCTCGAAAGAGATATGCCACTAATCAAAAATAAAGGTGGATAAGCTTCTCGAAAGAGAGGTACCACTTATCAAAAATAAAGGTGGATAAGCTTCGCGAAAGAGAGATGCCACTTATAGAAAATAAAGGTGGATAAGCTTCTTGAAAGAGAGATGCCAGTTATTGAAAATAAAGGTGGATAGGCTTCTCGAAAGAGAGATGCCACTTATCGAAAATCAAGGTGGATAGGCTTCTGAAAAGAGAGATACCACTTATCAAAAATAAAGTTGGATAGGCTTCTCGAAAGAGAGATGCCACTTATCAAAAATAAAGGTGGATAAGCTTCTCGAAAGAGAGATGCCACTTATCGAAAATAAAGGTGGATAAACTTCTCGGAAGAGAGATGCCACTTATCGAAAATAAAGGTGGATAAGCTTCTCGAAAGAGAGATGCCGCTTATCGAAAATAATGGTGGATAAGCTTCTCGAAAGAGAGATGCCATTTATCGAAAATAAAGGTGGATAAGCTTCTCGAAAGAGAGATGCCACTTATCGAAAATAAAGGTTGATAAGCTTCTCGAAAGAGAGATTCCACTTATCGAAAATAAAGGTTGATAAGCTTCTCGAAAGAGAGATGCCACTTAACAAAAATAAAGGTGGATAAGCTTCTCGAAAGAGAGATACCACTTATCAAAAATAAAGGTGGATAAGCTTCTCGAAAGAGAGATGCCACTTATCGAAAATAAAGGTGGATAAACTTCTCGGAAGAGAGATGCCACTTATCGAAAATAAAGGTGGATAAGCTTCTCGAAAGAGAGATGCCGCTTATCGAAAATAATGGTGGATAAGCTTCTCGAAAGAGAGATGCCATTTATCGAAAATAAAGGTGGATAAGCTTCTCGAAAGAGAGATGCCACTTATCGAAAATAAAGGTTGATAAGCTTCTCGAAAGAGAGATTCCACTTATCGAAAATAAAGGTTGATAAGCTTCTCGAAAGAGAGATGCCACTTAACAAAAATAAAGGTGGATAAGCTTCTCGATAGAGAGATGCCACTTATCAAAAATAAAGGTGGATAAGCTTCTCGAAAGAGAGATGCCACTTATCGAAAATAAAGTTTGATAAGCTTCTCGAAAGAGAGATGCCACTTATCGAAAATAAAGGTGGATAAGATTCTCGAAAGAGAGATGCCACTTAACAAAAATAATGGTGGATAAGCTTCTCGAAAGAGAGATGCCACTTATCGAAAATAAAGGTGGATAAGTTTCTCGAAAGAGATATGCCACTAATCAAAAATAAAGGTGGATAAGCTTCTCGAAAGAGAGGTACCACTTATCAAAAATAAAGGTGGATAAGCTTCGCGAAAGAGAGATGCCACTTATAGAAAATAAAGGTGGATAAGCTTCTCGAAAGAGAGATGCCAGTTATTGAAAATAAAGGTGGATAGGCTTCTCGAAAGAGAGATGCCACTTATCGAAAATCAAGGTGGATAGGCTTCTGAAAAGAGAGATACCACTTATCAAAAATAAAGTTGGATAGGCTTCTCGAAAGAGAGATGCCACTTATCAAAAATAAAGGTGGATAAGCTTCTCGAAAGAGAGATGCCACTTATCGAAAATAAAGGTGGATAAACTTCTCGAAAGAGAGATGCCACTTATCGAAAATAAAGGTGGATAAGCTTCTCGAAAGAGAGATGCCGCTTATCGAAAATAATGGTGGATAAGCTTCTCGAAAGAGAGATGCCATTTATCGAAAATAAAGGTGGATAAGCTTCTCGAAAGAGAGATGCCACTTATCGAAAATAAAGGTGGATAAGCTTCTCGAAAGAGAGATGCCACTTATCTAAAATAAAGGTGGATAAGCTTCTCGAAAGAGAGATGCCACTTATCGAGAATAAAGGTGGATAAGCTTCTCGAAAGAGAGATGCCACTTAACAAAAATAATGGTGGATAAGCTTCTCGAAAGAGAGATGCCACTTATCGAAAATAAAGATGGATAAGCTTCTCGAAAGAGAGATGCCACTTATCGAAAATAAAGATGGATAAGCTTCTCGAAAGAGAGATGCCACTTATCGAAAATAAAGGTTGATAAGCTTCTCGAAAGAGAGATGCCACTTAACAAAAATAAAGGTGGATAAGCTTCTCGAAAGAGAGATGCCACTTATAGAAAATAAAGATGGATAAGCTTCTCGAAAGAGAGATGCCACTTATCGAAAATAAAGGTGGATAAGCTTCTCGAATGAGAGATGCCACTTATCGAAAATAAAGGTGGATAAGCTTCTCGAAAGAGAGATGCCACTTATCGAAAATAAAGGTGGATAAGCTTCTCGAAAGAGAGATGCCACTTATCGAAAATAAAGGTGGATAAGCTTCTCGAAAGAGAGATGCCACTAATCAAAAATAAAGGTGGATAAGCTTCTCGAAAGAGAGATACCACTTATCAAAAATAAAGGTGGATAAGCTTCTCGAAAGAGAGATGCCGCTTATCGAAAATAAAGGAGGATAAGCTTCTCGAAAGAGAGATGCCAGTTATCGAAAATAAAGATGGATAAGCTTCTCGAAAGAGAGATGCCACTTATTGAAAATAAAGGTTTATAAGCTTCTCGAAAGAGAGATGCCACTTATCGAAAATAAAGGTGGATAAGCTTTTCGAAAGGGAGATGCCACTTATCAAAAATAAAGTTGGATAGGCTTCTCGAAAGAGAGATGCCACTTATCAAAAATAAAGGTGGATAAGTTTCTCGAAAGAGAGATGCCACTTAACAAAAATAAAGGTGAATAGGCTTCTCGAAAGAGAGATGCCACTTATCGAAAATAAAGATGGATAAGCTTCTCGAATGAGAGATGCCACTTATTGAAAATAAAGGCGGATAAGCTTCTCGAAAGAGAGATGCCACTTAACAAAAATAAAGGTGGATAAGCTTCTCGAATGAGAGATGCCACTTATCGAAAATAAAGGTGGATAAGCTTCTCGAAAGAGAGATGCCACTTATCAAAAATAAAGGTGGATAAGCTTCTCGAAAGAGAGATGCCACTTATCAAAAATAAAGGTGGATAAGCTTCTCGAAAGAGAGATGCCACTTATCGAAAATAAAGGTGGATAAACTTCTCGAAAGAGAGATGCCACTTATCGAAAATAAAGGTTGATAAGCTTCTCGAAAGAGAGATGCCACTTAACAAAAATAAAGGTGGATAAGCTTCTCGAAAGAGAGATGCCACTTATAGAAAATAAAGATGGATAAGCTTCTCGAAAGAGAGATGCCACTTATCGAAAATAAAGGTGGATAAGCTTCTCGAATGAGAGATGCCACTTATCGAAAATAAAGGTGGATAAGCTTCTCGAAAGAGAGATGCCACTTATCGAAAATAAAGGTGGATAAGCTTCTCGAAAGAGAGATGCCACTTATCGAAAATAAAGGTGGATAAGCTTCTCGAAAGAGAGATGCCACTAATCAAAAATAAAGGTGGATAAGCTTCTCGAAAGAGAGATACCACTTATCAAAAATAAAGGTGGATAAGCTTCTCGAAAGAGAGATGCCGCTTATCGAAAATAAAGGAGGATAAGCTTCTCGAAAGAGAGATGCCAGTTATCGAAAATAAAGATGGATAAGCTTCTCGAAAGAGAGATGCCACTTATTGAAAATAAAGGTTTATAAGCTTCTCGAAAGAGAGATGCCACTTATCGAAAATAAAGGTGGATAGGCTTCTCGAAAGAGAGATGCCACTTATCAAAAATAAAGGTGGATAAGTTTCTCGAAAGAGAGATGCCACTTAACAAAAATAAAGGTGAATAGGCTTCTCGAAAGAGAGATGCCACTTATCGAAAATAAAGATGGATAAGCTTCTCGAATGAGAGATGCCACTTATCGAAAATAAAGGCGGATAAGCTTCTCGAAAGAGAGATGCCACTTAACAAAAATAAAGGTGGATAAGCTTCTCGAATGAGAGATGCCACTTATCGAAAATAAAGGTGGATAAGCTTCTCGAAAGAGAGATGCCACTTATCGAAAATAAAGGTGGATAAGCTTCTCGAAAGAGTGATGCCACTTATCGAAAATAAAGGTGGATAAGCTTCTCGAAACAGAGATGCCACTAATCAAAAATAAAGGTGGATAAGCTTATCGAAAGAGAGATACCACTTATCAAAAATAAAGGTGGATAAGCTTCGCGAAAGAGAGATGCCACTTATCAAAAATAAAGGCGGATAAGCTTCTCGAAAGAGAGTTACCACTTATCGAAAATAAAGATGGATAAGCTTCTCGAAAGAGAGATGCCACTTATCAAAAATAAAGGTGGATAAGCTTCTCGAATGAGAGATGCCACTTATCGAAAATAAAGATGGATAAGCTTCTCGAAAGAGAGATGCCACTTATCAAAAATAAAGGTGGATAAGCTTCTCGAAAGAGAGATGCCACTTATCGAAAATAAAGGTGGATAAACTTCTCGGAAGAGAGATGCCACTTATCGAAAATAAAGGTGGATAAGCTTCTCGAAAGAGAGATGCCGCTTATCGAAAATAATGGTGGATAAGCTTCTCGAAAGAGAGATCCCATTTATCGAAAATAAAGGTGGATAAGCTTCTCGAAAGAGAGATGCCACTTATCGAAAATAAAGGTTGATAAGCTTCTCGAAAGAGAGATTCCACTTATCGAAAATAAAGGTTGATAAGCTTCTCGAAAGAGAGATGCCACTTAACAAAAATAAAGGTGGATAAGCTTCTCGAAAGAGAGATGCCACTTATCGAAAATAAAGGTGGATAAGCTTTTCGAAAGGGAGATGCCACTTATCAAAAATAAAGTTGGATAGGCTTCTCGAAAGAGAGATGCCACTTATCAAAAATAAAGGTGGATAAGTTTCTCGAAAGAGAGATGCCACTTAACAAAAATAAAGGTGAATAGGCTTCTCGAAAGAGAGATGCCACTTATCGAAAATAAAGATGGATAAGCTTCTCGAATGAGAGATGCCACTTATCGAAAATAAAGGCGGATAAGCTTCTCGAAAGAGAGATGCCACTTAACAAAAATAAAGGTGGATAAGCTTCTCGAATGAGAGATGCCACTTATCGAAAATAAAGGTGGATAAGCTTCTCGAAAGAGAGATGCCACTTATCGAAAATAAAGGTGGATAAGCTTCTCGAAAGAGTGATGCCACTTATCGAAAATAAAGGTGGATAAGCTTCTCGAAACAGAGATGCCACTAATCAAAAATAAAGGTGGATAAGCTTATCGAAAGAGAGATACCACTTATCAAAAATAAAGGTGGATAAGCTTCGCGAAAGAGAGATGCCACTTATCAAAAATAAAGGCGGATAAGCTTCTCGAAAGAGAGTTACCACTTATCGAAAATAAAGATGGATAAGCTTCTCGAAAGAGAGATGCCACTTATCAAAAATAAAGGTGGATAAGCTTCTCGAATGAGAGATGCCACTTATCGAAAATAAAGATGGATAAGCTTCTCGAAAGAGAGATGCCACTTATCAAAAATAAAGGTGGATAAGCTTCTCGAAAGAGAGATGCCACTTATCGAAAATAAAGGTGGATAAACTTCTCGAAAGAGAGATGCCACTTAACAAAAATAATGGTGGATAAGCTTCTCGAAAGAGAGATGCCACTTATCGAAAATAAAGATGGATAAGCTTCTCGAAAGAGAGATGCCACTTATCGAAAATAAAGATGGATAAGCTTCTCGAAAGAGAGATGCCACTTATCGAAAATAAAGGTTGATAAGCTTCTCGAAAGAGAGATGCCACTTAACAAAAATAAAGGTGGATAAGCTTCTCGAAAGAGAGATGCCACTTATAGAAAATAAAGATGGATAAGCTTCTCGAAAGAGAGATGCCACTTATCGAAAATAAAGGTGGATAAGCTTCTCGAATGAGAGATGCCACTTATCGAAAATAAAGGTGGATAAGCTTCTCGAAAGAGAGATGCCACTTATCGAAAATAAAGGTGGATAAGCTTCTCGAAAGAGAGATGCCACTTATCGAAAATAAAGGTGGATAAGCTTCTCGAAAGAGAGATGCCACTAATCAAAAATAAAGGTGGATAAGCTTCTCGAAAGAGAGATACCACTTATCAAAAATAAAGGTGGATAAGCTTCTCGAAAGAGAGATGCCGCTTATCGAAAATAAAGGAGGATAAGCTTCTCGAAAGAGAGATGCCAGTTATCGAAAATAAAGATGGATAAGCTTCTCGAAAGAGAGATGCCACTTATTGAAAATAAAGGTTTATAAGCTTCTCGAAAGAGAGATGCCACTTATCGAAAATAAAGGTGGATAAGCTTTTCGAAAGGGAGATGCCACTTATCAAAAATAAAGTTGGATAGGCTTCTCGAAAGAGAGATGCCACTTATCAAAAATAAAGGTGGATAAGTTTCTCGAAAGAGAGATGCCACTTAACAAAAATAAAGGTGAATAGGCTTCTCGAAAGAGAGATGCCACTTATCGAAAATAAAGATGGATAAGCTTCTCGAATGAGAGATGCCACTTATCGAAAATAAAGGCGGATAAGCTTCTCGAAAGAGAGATGCCACTTAACAAAAATAAAGGTGGATAAGCTTCTCGAATGAGAGATGCCACTTATCGAAAATAAAGGTGGATAAGCTTCTCGAAAGAGAGATGCCACTTATCGAAAATAAAGGTGGATAAGCTTCTCGAAAGAGTGATGCCACTTATCGAAAATAAAGGTGGATAAGCTTCTCGAAACAGAGATGCCACTAATCAAAAATAAAGGTGGATAAGCTTATCGAAAGAGAGATACCACTTATCAAAAATAAAGGTGGATAAGCTTCGCGAAAGAGAGATGCCACTTATCAAAAATAAAGGCGGATAAGCTTCTCGAAAGAGAGTTACCACTTATCGAAAATAAAGATGGATAAGCTTCTCGAAAGAGAGATGCCACTTATCAAAAATAAAGGTGGATAAGCTTCTCGAATGAGAGATGCCACTTATCGAAAATAAAGATGGATAAGCTTCTCGAAAGAGAGATGCCACTTATCAAAAATAAAGGTGGATAAGCTTCTCGAAAGAGAGATGCCACTTATCGAAAATAAAGGTGGATAAACTTCTCGGAAGAGAGATGCCACTTATCGAAAATAAAGGTGGATAAGCTTCTCGAAAGAGAGATGCCGCTTATCGAAAATAATGGTGGATAAGCTTCTCGAAAGAGAGATCCCATTTATCGAAAATAAAGGTGGATAAGCTTCTCGAAAGAGAGATGCCACTTATCGAAAATAAAGGTTGATAAGCTTCTCGAAAGAGAGATTCCACTTATCGAAAATAAAGGTTGATAAGCTTCTCGAAAGAGAGATGCCACTTAACAAAAATAAAGGTGGATAAGCTTCTCGAAAGAGAGATGCCACTTATCAAAAATAAAGGTGGATAAGCTTCTCGAAAGAGAGATGCCACTTATCGAAAATAAAGTTTGATAAGCTTCTCGAAAGAGAGATGCCACTTATCGAAAATAAAGGTGGATAAGATTCTCGAAAGAGAGATGCCACTTAACAAAAATAATGGTGGATAAGCTTCTCGAAAGAGAGATGCCACTTATCGAAAATAAAGGTGGATAAGTTTCTCGAAAGAGATATGCCACTAATCAAAAATAAAGGTGGATGAGCTTCTCGAAAGAGAGGTACCACTTATCAAAAATAAAGGTGGATAAGCTTCGCGAAAGAGAGATGCCACTTATAGAAAATAAAGGTGGATAAGCTTCTCGAAAGAGAGATGCCAGTTATTGAAAATAAAGGTGGATAGGCTTCTCGAAAGAGAGATGCCACTTATCGAAAATCAAGGTGGATAGGCTTCTGAAAAGAGAGATACCACTTATCAAAAATAAAGTTGGATAGGCTTCTCGAAAGAGAGATGCCACTTATCAAAAATAAAGGTGGATAAGCTTCTCGAAAGAGAGATGCCACTTATCGAAAATAAAGGTGGATAAACTTCTCGGAAGAGAGATGCCACTTATCGAAAATAAAGGTGGATAAGCTTCTCGAAAGAGAGATGCCGCTTATCGAAAATAATGGTGGATAAGCTTCTCGAAAGAGAGATGCCATTTATCGAAAATAAAGGTGGATAAGCTTCTCGAAAGAGAGATGCCACTTATCGAAAATAAAGGTTGATAAGCTTCTCGAAAGAGAGATTCCACTTATCGAAAATAAAGGTTGATAAGCTTCTCGAAAGAGAGATGCCACTTAACAAAAATAAAGGTGGATAAGCTTCTCGATAGAGAGATGCCACTTATCAAAAATAAAGGTGGATAAGCTTCTCGAAAGAGAGATGCCACTTATCGAAAATAAAATTTGATAAGCTTCTCGAAAGAGAGATGCCACTTATCGAAAATAAAGGTGGATAAGATTCTCGAAAGAGAGATGCCACTTAACAAAAATAATGGTGGATAAGCTTCTCGAAAGAGAGATGCCACTTATCGAAAATAAAGGTGGATAAGTTTCTCGAAAGAGATATGCCACTAATCAAAAATAAAGGTGGATAAGCTTCTCGAAAGAGAGGTACCACTTATCAAAAATAAAGGTGGATAAGCTTCGCGAAAGAGAGATGCCACTTATAGAAAATAAAGGTGGATAAGCTTCTTGAAAGAGAGATGCCAGTTATTGAAAATAAAGGTGGATAGGCTTCTCGAAAGAGAGATGCCACTTATCGAAAATCAAGGTGGATAGGCTTCTGAAAAGAGAGATACCACTTATCAAAAATAAAGTTGGATAGGCTTCTCGAAAGAGAGATGCCACTTATCAAAAATAAAGGTGGATAAGCTTCTCGAAAGAGAGATGCCACTTATCGAAAATAAAGGTGGATAAACTTCTCGGAAGAGAGATGCCACTTATCGAAAATAAAGGTGGATAAGCTTCTCGAAAGAGAGATGCCGCTTATCGAAAATAATGGTGGATAAGCTTCTCGAAAGAGAGATGCCATTTATCGAAAATAAAGGTGGATAAGCTTCTCGAAAGAGAGATGCCACTTATCGAAAATAAAGGTTGATAAGCTTCTCGAAAGAGAGATTCCACTTATCGAAAATAAAGGTTGATAAGCTTCTCGAAAGAGAGATGCCACTTAACAAAAATAAAGGTGGATAAGCTTCTCGAAAGAGAGATACCACTTATCAAAAATAAAGGTGGATAAGCTTCTCGAAAGAGAGATGCCACTTATCGAAAATAAAGGTGGATAAACTTCTCGGAAGAGAGATGCCACTTATCGAAAATAAAGGTGGATAAGCTTCTCGAAAGAGAGATGCCGCTTATCGAAAATAATGGTGGATAAGCTTCTCGAAAGAGAGATGCCATTTATCGAAAATAAAGGTGGATAAGCTTCTCGAAAGAGAGATGCCACTTATCGAAAATAAAGGTTGATAAGCTTCTCGAAAGAGAGATTCCACTTATCGAAAATAAAGGTTGATAAGCTTCTCGAAAGAGAGATGCCACTTAACAAAAATAAAGGTGGATAAGCTTCTCGATAGAGAGATGCCACTTATCAAAAATAAAGGTGGATAAGCTTCTCGAAAGAGAGATGCCACTTATCGAAAATAAAGTTTGATAAGCTTCTCGAAAGAGAGATGCCACTTATCGAAAATAAAGGTGGATAAGATTCTCGAAAGAGAGATGCCACTTAACAAAAATAATGGTGGATAAGCTTCTCGAAAGAGAGATGCCACTTATCGAAAATAAAGGTGGATAAGTTTCTCGAAAGAGATATGCCACTAATCAAAAATAAAGGTGGATAAGCTTCTCGAAAGAGAGGTACCACTTATCAAAAATAAAGGTGGATAAGCTTCGCGAAAGAGAGATGCCACTTATAGAAAATAAAGGTGGATAAGCTTCTCGAAAGAGAGATGCCAGTTATTGAAAATAAAGGTGGATAGGCTTCTCGAAAGAGAGATGCCACTTATCGAAAATCAAGGTGGATAGGCTTCTGAAAAGAGAGATACCACTTATCAAAAATAAAGTTGGATAGGCTTCTCGAAAGAGAGATGCCACTTATCAAAAATAAAGGTGGATAAGCTTCTCGAAAGAGAGATGCCACTTATCGAAAATAAAGGTGGATAAACTTCTCGGAAGAGAGATGCCACTTATCGAAAATAAAGGTGGATAAGCTTCTCGAAAGAGAGATGCCGCTTATCGAAAATAATGGTGGATAAGCTTCTCGAAAGAGAGATGCCATTTATCGAAAATAAAGGTGGATAAGCTTCTCGAAAGAGAGATGCCACTTATCGAAAATAAAGGTTGATAAGCTTCTCGAAAGAGAGATTCCACTTATCGAAAATAAAGGTTGATAAGCTTCTCGAAAGAGAGATGCCACTTAACAAAAATAAAGGTGGATAAGCTTCTCGATAGAGAGATGCCACTTATCAAAAATAAAGGTGGATAAGCTTCTCGAAAGAGAGATGCCACTTATCGAAAATAAAATTTGATAAGCTTCTCGAAAGAGAGATGCCACTTATCGAAAATAAAGGTGGATAAGATTCTCGAAAGAGAGATGCCACTTAACAAAAATAATGGTGGATAAGCTTCTCGAAAGAGAGATGCCACTTATCGAAAATAAAGGTGGATAAGTTTCTCGAAAGAGATATGCCACTAATCAAAAATAAAGGTGGATAAGCTTCTCGAAAGAGAGGTACCACTTATCAAAAATAAAGGTGGATAAGCTTCGCGAAAGAGAGATGCCACTTATAGAAAATAAAGGTGGATAAGCTTCTTGAAAGAGAGATGCCAGTTATTGAAAATAAAGGTGGATAGGCTTCTCGAAAGAGAGATGCCACTTATCGAAAATCAAGGTGGATAGGCTTCTGAAAAGAGAGATACCACTTATCAAAAATAAAGTTGGATAGGCTTCTCGAAAGAGAGATGCCACTTATCAAAAATAAAGGTGGATAAGCTTCTCGAAAGAGAGATGCCACTTATCGAAAATAAAGGTGGATAAACTTCTCGGAAGAGAGATGCCACTTATCGAAAATAAAGGTGGATAAGCTTCTCGAAAGAGAGATGCCGCTTATCGAAAATAATGGTGGATAAGCTTCTCGAAAGAGAGATGCCATTTATCGAAAATAAAGGTGGATAAGCTTCTCGAAAGAGAGATGCCACTTATCGAAAATAAAGGTTGATAAGCTTCTCGAAAGAGAGATTCCACTTATCGAAAATAAAGGTTGATAAGCTTCTCGAAAGAGAGATGCCACTTAACAAAAATAAAGGTGGATAAGCTTCTCGAAAGAGAGATACCACTTATCAAAAATAAAGGTGGATAAGCTTCTCGAAAGAGAGATGCCACTTATCGAAAATAAAGGTGGATAAACTTCTCGGAAGAGAGATGCCACTTATCGAAAATAAAGGTGGATAAGCTTCTCGAAAGAGAGATGCCGCTTATCGAAAATAATGGTGGATAAGCTTCTCGAAAGAGAGATGCCATTTATCGAAAATAAAGGTGGATAAGCTTCTCGAAAGAGAGATGCCACTTATCGAAAATAAAGGTTGATAAGCTTCTCGAAAGAGAGATTCCACTTATCGAAAATAAAGGTTGATAAGCTTCTCGAAAGAGAGATGCCACTTAACAAAAATAAAGGTGGATAAGCTTCTCGATAGAGAGATGCCACTTATCAAAAATAAAGGTGGATAAGCTTCTCGAAAGAGAGATGCCACTTATCGAAAATAAAGTTTGATAAGCTTCTCGAAAGAGAGATGCCACTTATCGAAAATAAAGGTGGATAAGATTCTCGAAAGAGAGATGCCACTTAACAAAAATAATGGTGGATAAGCTTCTCGAAAGAGAGATGCCACTTATCGAAAATAAAGGTGGATAAGTTTCTCGAAAGAGATATGCCACTAATCAAAAATAAAGGTGGATAAGCTTCTCGAAAGAGAGGTACCACTTATCAAAAATAAAGGTGGATAAGCTTCGCGAAAGAGAGATGCCACTTATAGAAAATAAAGGTGGATAAGCTTCTCGAAAGAGAGATGCCAGTTATTGAAAATAAAGGTGGATAGGCTTCTCGAAAGAGAGATGCCACTTATCGAAAATCAAGGTGGATAGGCTTCTGAAAAGAGAGATACCACTTATCAAAAATAAAGTTGGATAGGCTTCTCGAAAGAGAGATGCCACTTATCAAAAATAAAGGTGGATAAGCTTCTCGAAAGAGAGATGCCACTTATCGAAAATAAAGGTGGATAAACTTCTCGGAAGAGAGATGCCACTTATCGAAAATAAAGGTGGATAAGCTTCTCGAAAGAGAGATGCCGCTTATCGAAAATAATGGTGGATAAGCTTCTCGAAAGAGAGATGCCATTTATCGAAAATAAAGGTGGATAAGCTTCTCGAAAGAGAGATGCCACTTATCGAAAATAAAGGTTGATAAGCTTCTCGAAAGAGAGATTCCACTTATCGAAAATAAAGGTTGATAAGCTTCTCGAAAGAGAGATGCCACTTAACAAAAATAAAGGTGGATAAGCTTCTCGATAGAGAGATGCCACTTATCAAAAATAAAGGTGGATAAGCTTCTCGAAAGAGAGATGCCACTTATCGAAAATAAAATTTGATAAGCTTCTCGAAAGAGAGATGCCACTTATCGAAAATAAAGGTGGATAAGATTCTCGAAAGAGAGATGCCACTTAACAAAAATAATGGTGGATAAGCTTCTCGAAAGAGAGATGCCACTTATCGAAAATAAAGGTGGATAAGTTTCTCGAAAGAGATATGCCACTAATCAAAAATAAAGGTGGATAAGCTTCTCGAAAGAGAGGTACCACTTATCAAAAATAAAGGTGGATAAGCTTCGCGAAAGAGAGATGCCACTTATAGAAAATAAAGGTGGATAAGCTTCTTGAAAGAGAGATGCCAGTTATTGAAAATAAAGGTGGATAGGCTTCTCGAAAGAGAGATGCCACTTATCGAAAATCAAGGTGGATAGGCTTCTGAAAAGAGAGATACCACTTATCAAAAATAAAGTTGGATAGGCTTCTCGAAAGAGAGATGCCACTTATCAAAAATAAAGGTGGATAAGCTTCTCGAAAGAGAGATGCCACTTATCGAAAATAAAGGTGGATAAACTTCTCGGAAGAGAGATGCCACTTATCGAAAATAAAGGTGGATAAGCTTCTCGAAAGAGAGATGCCGCTTATCGAAAATAATGGTGGATAAGCTTCTCGAAAGAGAGATGCCATTTATCGAAAATAAAGGTGGATAAGCTTCTCGAAAGAGAGATGCCACTTATCGAAAATAAAGGTTGATAAGCTTCTCGAAAGAGAGATTCCACTTATCGAAAATAAAGGTTGATAAGCTTCTCGAAAGAGAGATGCCACTTAACAAAAATAAAGGTGGATAAGCTTCTCGAAAGAGAGATACCACTTATCAAAAATAAAGGTGGATAAGCTTCTCGAAAGAGAGATGCCACTTATCGAAAATAAAGGTGGATAAACTTCTCGGAAGAGAGATGCCACTTATCAAAAATAAAGGTGGATAAGCTTCTCGAAAGAGAGATGCCGCTTATCGAAAATAATGGTGGATAAGCTTCTCGAAAGAGAGATGCCATTTATCGAAAATAAAGGTGGATAAGCTTCTCGAAAGAGAGATGCCACTTATCGAAAATAAAGGTTGATAAGCTTCTCGAAAGAGAGATTCCACTTATCGAAAATAAAGGTTGATAAGCTTCTCGAAAGAGAGATGCCACTTAACAAAAATAAAGGTGGATAAGCTTCTCGATAGAGAGATGCCACTTATCAAAAATAAAGGTGGATAAGCTTCTCGAAAGAGAGATGCCACTTATCGAAAATAAAGTTTGATAAGCTTCTCGAAAGAGAGATGCCACTTATCGAAAATAAAGGTGGATAAGATTCTCGAAAGAGAGATGCCGCTTATCGAAAATAATGGTGGATAAGCTTCTCGAAAGAGAGATGCCATTTATCGAAAATAAAGGTGGATAAGCTTCTCGAAAGAGAGATGCCACTTATCGAAAATAAAGGTTGATAAGCTTCTCGAAAGAGAGATTCCACTTATCGAAAATAAAGGTTGATAAGCTTCTCGAAAGAGAGATGCCACTTATAGAAAATAAAGGTGGATAAGCTTCTCGAAAGAGAGATGCCAGTTATTGAAAATAAAGGTGGATAGGCTTCTCGAAAGAGAGATGCCACTTATCGAAAATCAAGGTGGATAGTCTTCTGAAAAGAGAGATACCACTTATCAAAAATAAAGTTGGATAGGCTTCTCGAAAGAGAGATGCCACTTATCAAAAATAAAGGTGGATAAGCTTCTCGAAAGAGAGATGCCACTTATCGAAAATAAAGGTGGATAAACTTCTCGGAAGAGAGATGCCACTTATCGAAAATAAAGGTGGATAAGCTTCTCGAAAGAGAGATGCCGCTTATCGAAAATAATGGTGGATAAGCTTCTCGAAAGAGAGATGCCATTTATCGAAAATAAAGGTGGATAAGCTTCTCGAAAGAGAGATGCCACTTATCGAAAATAAAGGTTGATAAGCTTCCCGAAAGAGAGATTCCACTTATCGAAAATAAAGGTTGATAAGCTTCTCGAAAGAGAGATGCCACTTAACAAAAATAAAGGTGGATAAGCTTCTCGAAAGAGAGATACCACTTATCAAAAATAAAGGTGGATAAGCTTCTCGAAAGAGAGATGCCACTTATCGAAAATAAAGGTGGATAAACTTCTCGGAAGAGAGATGCCACTTATCGAAAATAAAGGTGGATAAGCTTCTCGAAAGAGAGATGCCGCTTATCGAAAATAATGGTGGATAAGCTTCTCGAAAGAGAGATGCCATTTATCGAAAATAAAGGTGGATAAGCTTCTCAAAAGAGAGATGCCACTTATCGAAATTAAAGGTTGATAAGCTTCTCGAAAGAGAGATGCCACTTATCGAAAATAAAGGTTGATAAGCTTCTCGAAAGAGAGATGCCACTTAACAAAAATAAAGGTGGATAAGCTTCTCAAAAGAGAGATGCCACTTATCGAAAATAAAGATGGATAAGCTTCTCAAAAGAGAGATGCCACTTACCAAAAATAAAGGTGGATAAGCTTCTCGAATGAGAGATTCCACTTATCAAAAATAAAGGTGGATAAGCTTCTCGAAAGAGAGATGCCACTTATCAAAAATAAACAAGGATAAGCTTCTCGAAAGAGAGATGCCACTTATCGAAAATAAAGGTTGATAAGCTTCTCGAAAGAGAGATGCCACTTATCGAAAATAAAGGTGGATAAGCTTCTCAAAAGAGAGATACCACATAACAAAAATAAAGGTGGATAACCTTCTCGAAAGAGAGATGCCACTTATAGAAAATAAAGGTGGATAAGCTTCTCGAAAGAGAGATGCCAGTTATTGAAAATAAAGGTGGATAGGCTTCTCGAAAGAGAGATGCCACTTATCGAAAATCAAGGTGGATAGGCTTCTGAAAAGAGAGATACCACTTATCAAAAATAAAGTTGGATAGGCTTCTCGAAAGAGAGATGCCACTTATCAAAAATAAAGGTGGATAAGCTTCTCGAAAGAGAGATGCCACTTATCGAAAATAAAGGTGGATAAACTTCTCGGAAGAGAGATGCCACTTATCGAAAATAAAGGTGGATAAGCTTCTCGAAAGAGAGATGCCGCTTATCGAAAATAATGGTGGATAAGCTTCTCGAAAGAGAGATGCCATTTATCGAAAATAAAGGTTGATAAGCTTCTCGAAAGAGAGATTCCACTTATCGAAAATAAAGGTTGATAAGCTTCTCGAAAGAGAGATGCCACTTAACAAAAATAAAGGTGGATAAGCTTCTCGAAAGAGAGATACCACTTATCAAAAATAAAGGTGGATAAGCTTCTCGAAAGAGAGATGCCACTTATCGAAAATAAAGGTGGATAAACTTCTCGGAAGAGAGATGCCACTTATCAAAAATAAAGGTGGATAAGCTTCTCGAAAGAGAGATGCCGCTTATCGAAAATAATGGTGGATAAGCTTCTCGAAAGAGAGATGCCATTTATCGAAAATAAAGGTGGATAAGCTTCTCGAAAGAGAGATGCCACTTATCGAAAATAAAGGTTGATAAGCTTCTCGAAAGAGAGATTCCACTTATCGAAAATAAAGGTTGATAAGCTTCTCGAAAGAGAGATGCCACTTAACAAAAATAAAGGTGGATAAGCTTCTCGATAGAGAGATGCCACTTATCAAAAATAAAGGTGGATAAGCTTCTCGAAAGAGAGATGCCACTTATCGAAAATAAAGTTTGATAAGCTTCTCGAAAGAGAGATGCCACTTATCGAAAATAAAGGTGGATAAGATTCTCGAAAGAGAGATGCCGCTTATCGAAAATAATGGTGGATAAGCTTCTCGAAAGAGAGATGCCATTTATCGAAAATAAAGGTGGATAAGCTTCTCGAAAGAGAGATGCCACTTATCGAAAATAAAGGTTGATAAGCTTCTCGAAAGAGAGATTCCACTTATCGAAAATAAAGGTTGATAAGCTTCTCGAAAGAGAGATGCCACTTATAGAAAATAAAGGTGGATAAGCTTCTCGAAAGAGAGATGCCAGTTATTGAAAATAAAGGTGGATAGGCTTCTCGAAAGAGAGATGCCACTTATCGAAAATCAAGGTGGATAGTCTTCTGAAAAGAGAGATACCACTTATCAAAAATAAAGTTGGATAGGCTTCTCGAAAGAGAGATGCCACTTATCAAAAATAAAGGTGGATAAGCTTCTCGAAAGAGAGATGCCACTTATCGAAAATAAAGGTGGATAAACTTCTCGGAAGAGAGATGCCACTTATCGAAAATAAAGGTGGATAAGCTTCTCGAAAGAGAGATGCCGCTTATCGAAAATAATGGTGGATAAGCTTCTCGAAAGAGAGATGCCATTTATCGAAAATAAAGGTGGATAAGCTTCTCGAAAGAGAGATGCCACTTATCGAAAATAAAGGTTGATAAGCTTCCCGAAAGAGAGATTCCACTTATCGAAAATAAAGGTTGATAAGCTTCTCGAAAGAGAGATGCCACTTAACAAAAATAAAGGTGGATAAGCTTCTCGAAAGAGAGATACCACTTATCAAAAATAAAGGTGGATAAGCTTCTCGAAAGAGAGATGCCACTTATCGAAAATAAAGGTGGATAAACTTCTCGGAAGAGAGATGCCACTTATCGAAAATAAAGGTGGATAAGCTTCTCGAAAGAGAGATGCCGCTTATCGAAAATAATGGTGGATAAGCTTCTCGAAAGAGAGATGCCATTTATCGAAAATAAAGGTGGATAAGCTTCTCAAAAGAGAGATGCCACTTATCGAAATTAAAGGTTGATAAGCTTCTCGAAAGAGAGATGCCACTTATCGAAAATAAAGGTTGATAAGCTTCTCGAAAGAGAGATGCCACTTAACAAAAATAAAGGTGGATAAGCTTCTCAAAAGAGAGATGCCACTTATCGAAAATAAAGATGGATAAGCTTCTCAAAAGAGAGATGCCACTTACCAAAAATAAAGGTGGATAAGCTTCTCGAATGAGAGATTCCACTTATCAAAAATAAAGGTGGATAAGCTTCTCGAAAGAGAGATGCCACTTATCAAAAATAAACAAGGATAAGCTTCTCGAAAGAGAGATGCCACTTATCGAAAATAAAGGTTGATAAGCTTCTCGAAAGAGAGATGCCACTTATCGAAAATAAAGGTGGATAAGCTTCTCAAAAGAGAGATACCACATAACAAAAATAAAGGTGGATAACCTTCTCGAAAGAGAGATGCCACTTATAGAAAATAAAGGTGGATAAGCTTCTCGAAAGAGAGATGCCAGTTATTGAAAATAAAGGTGGATAGGCTTCTCGAAAGAGAGATGCCACTTATCGAAAATCAAGGTGGATAGGCTTCTGAAAAGAGAGATACCACTTATCAAAAATAAAGTTGGATAGGCTTCTCGAAAGAGAGATGCCACTTATCAAAAATAAAGGTGGATAAGCTTCTCGAAAGAGAGATGCCACTTATCGAAAATAAAGGTGGATAAACTTCTCGGAAGAGAGATGCCACTTATCGAAAATAAAGGTGGATAAGCTTCTCGAAAGAGAGATGCCGCTTATCGAAAATAATGGTGGATAAGCTTCTCGAAAGAGAGATGCCATTTATCGAAAATAAAGGTGGATAAGCTTCTCGAAAGAGAGATGCCACTTATCGAAAATAAAGGTTGATAAGCTTCCCGAAAGAGAGATTCCACTTATCGAAAATAAAGGTTGATAAGCTTCTCGAAAGAGAGATGCCACTTAACAAAAATAAAGGTGGATAAGCTTCTCGAAAGAGAGATACCACTTATCAAAAATAAAGGTGGATAAGCTTCTCGAAAGAGAGATGCCACTTATCGAAAATAAAGGTGGATAAACTTCTCGGAAGAGAGATGCCACTTATCGAAAATAAAGGTGGATAAGCTTCTCGAAAGAGAGATGCCGCTTATCGAAAATAATGGTGGATAAGCTTCTCGAAAGAGAGATGCCATTTATCGAAAATAAAGGTGGATAAGCTTCTCAAAAGAGAGATGCCACTTATCGAAATTAAAGGTTGATAAGCTTCTCGAAAGAGAGATGCCACTTATCGAAAATAAAGGTTGATAAGCTTCTCGAAAGAGAGATGCCACTTAACAAAAATAAAGGTGGATAAGCTTCTCAAAAGAGAGATGCCACTTATCGAAAATAAAGATGGATAAGCTTCTCAAAAGAGAGATGCCACTTACCAAAAATAAAGGTGGATAAGCTTCTCGAATGAGAGATGCCACTTATCAAAAATAAAGGTGGATAAGCTTCTCGAAAGAGAGATGCCACTTATCAAAAATAAACAAGGATAAGCTTCTCGAAAGAGAGATGCCACTTATCGAAAATAAAGGTTGATAAGCTTCTCGAAAGAGAGATGCCACTTATCGAAAATAAAGGTGGATAAGCTTCTCGAAAGAGAGATACCACATAACAAAAATAAAGGTGGATAACCTTCTCGAAAGAGAGATGCCACTTATAGAAAATAAAGATGGATAAGCTTCTCGAAAGAGAGATGCCACTTATCGAAAATAAAGGTGGATAAGCTTCTCGAATGAGAGATGCCAATTATTGAAAATAAAGGTGGATAAGCTTCTCGAAAGAGAGATGCCACTTATCTAAAATAAAGGTGGATAAGCTTCTCGAATGAGAGATGCCACTTGTCGAAAATAAAGGTGGATAAGCTTCTCGAAAGAGAGATGCCACTTATCGAAAATAAAGGTGGATAAGCTTCTCGAAAGAAAGATGCCACTAATCAAAAATAAAGGTGGATTAGCTTCTCGAAAGAGAGATACCACTTATCAAAAAAATAAGGTGGATAAGCTTCTCGAAAGAGAGATGCCGCTTATCGAAAATAAAGGAGGATAAGCTTCTCGAAAGAGAGATGCCAGTTATCGAAAATAAAGGTGGATAAGCTTCTCGAAAGAGAGATGCCACTTATCGAAAATAAAGGTTTATAAGCTTCTCGAAAGAGAGATGCCACTTATCGAAAATAAAGGTGGATAAGTTTCTCGAAAGAGAGATGCCACTTAACAAAAATAAAGGTGGATAAGCTTCTCGAAAGAGAGATACCACTTATCGAAAATAAAGATGGATAAGCTTCTCGAAAGAGAGATGCCACTTATCGAAAATAAAGGTGGATAAGCTTCTCGAATGAAAGATTCCACTTATCGAAAATAAAGGTGGATAAGCTTCTCGGAAGAGAGATGCCACTTAACAAAAATTAAGGTGGATAAGCTTCTCGGAAGAGATATGCCACTTATCGAAAATAAAGGTGGATAAGCTTCTCGAAAGAGAGATGCCGCTTATCGAAAATAAAGGAGGCTAAGCTTCTCGAAAGAGAGATGCCACTTTTCGAAAATAAAGGTGGATAAGCTTCTCGAAAGAGATATGCCACTAATCAAAAATAAAGGTGGATAAGCTTCTCGAAAGAGAGGCACCACTTATCAAAAATAAAGGTGGATAAGCTTCGCGAAAGAGAGATGCCACTTATAGAAAATAAAGGTGGATAAGCTTCTCGAAAGAGAGATGCCAGTTATTGAAAATAAAGGTGGATAGGCTTCTCGAAAGAGAGATGCCACTTATCGAAAATCAAGGTGGATAGGCTTCTGAAAAGAGAGATACCACTTATCAAAAATAAAGTTGGATAGGCTTCTCGAAAGAGAGATGCCACTTATCAAAAATAAAGGTGGATAAGCTTCTCGAAAGAGAGATGCCACTTATCGAAAATAAAGGTGGATAAACTTCTCGGAAGAGAGATGCCACTTATCGAAAATAAAGGTGGATAAGCTTCTCGAAAGAGAGATGCCGCTTATCGAAAATAATGGTGGATAAGCTTCTCGAAAGAGAGATGCCATTTATCGAAAATAAAGGTGGATAAGCTTCTCGAAAGAGAGATGCCACTTATCGAAAATAAAGGTTGATAAGCTTCTCGAAAGAGAGATGCCACTTATCGAAAATAAAGGTTGATAAGCTTCTCGAAAGAGAGATGCCACTTAACAAAAATAAAGGTGGATAAGCTTCTCGAAAGAGAGATGCCACTTATCGAAAATAAAGATGGATAAACTTCTCGAAAGAGAGATGCCACTTATAAAAAATAAAGGTGGATAAGCTTCTCGAATGAGAGATGCCACTTATCAAAAATAAAGGTGGATAAGCTTCTCGAAAGAGAGATGCCACTTATCAAAAATAAAGGTGGATAAGCTTCTCGAAAGAGAGATGCCACTTATCAAAAATAAAGTTGGATAAGCTTCTCGAAAGAGAGATGCCACTTATCGAAAATAAAGGTTGATAAGCTTCTCGAAAGAGAGATGCCACTTATCGAAAATAAAGGTGGATAAGCTTCTCGAAAGAGAGATGCCACTTAACAAAAATAAAGGTGGATAAGCTTATCGAAAGAGAGATGCCACTTATCGAAAATAAAGGTGGATAAGCTTCTCGAATGAGAGATGCCACTTATCGAAAATAAAGGTGGATAAGCTTCTCGAAAGGGAGATGCCACTTATCTAAAATAAAGGTGGATAAGCTTCTCGAAAGAGAGATGCCAGTTATCGAAAATAAAGGTGGATAAGCTTCTCGAAAGAGAGATGCCACTAGTCAAAAATAAAGGTGGATAAGCTTCTCGAAAGATAGGTACCACTTATCAAAAATAAAGGTGGATAAGCTTCGCGAAAGAGAGATGCCACTTATAGAAAATAAAGGCGGATAAGCTTCTCGAAAGAGAGACACCACTTATCAAAAATAAAGGTGGATAAGCTTCTCGAAAGAGAGATGCCACTTATCAAAAATAAAGGTGGATAAGTTTCTCGAAAGAGAGATGCCACTTAACAAAAATAAAGGTGAATAGGCTTCTCGAAAGAGAGATGCCACTTATCGAAAATAAAGATGGATAAGCTTCTCGAAAGAGAGATGCCACTTATCGAAAATAAAGGCGGATAAGCTTCTCGAAAGAGAGATGCCACTTATCGAAAATAAAGGTTGATAAGCTTCTCGAAAGAGAGATGCCACTTAACAAAAATAAAGGTGGATAAGCTTCTCGAAAGAGAGATGCCACTTATCGAAAATAAAGATGGATAAACTTCTCGAAAGAGAGATGCCACTTATAAAAAATAAAGGTGGATAAGCTTCTCGAATGAGAGATGCCACTTATCAAAAATAAAGGTGGATAAGCTTCTCGAAAGAGAGATGCCACTTATCAAAAATAAAGTTGGATAAGCTTCTCGAAAGAGAGATGCCACTTATCGAAAATAAAGGTGGATAAGCTTCTCGGAAGAGAGATGCCACTTATCGAAAATAAAGGTGGATAAGCTTCTCGAAAGAGAGATGCCACTTATCGAAAATAAAGGTTTATAAGCTTCTCGAAAGAGAGATGCCACTTATCGAAAATAAAGGTGGATAAGTTTCTCGAAAGAGAGATGCCACTTAACAAAAATAAAGGTGCATAAGCTTCTCGAAAGAGAGATACCACTTATCGAAAATAAAGATGGATAAGCTTCTCGAAAGAGAGATGCCACTTATCGAAAATAAAGGTGGATAAGCTTCTCGAATGAAAGATGCCACTTATCGAAAATAAAGGTGGATAAGCTTCTCGGAAGAGAGATGCCACTTAACAAAAATTAAGGTGGATAAGCTTCTCGGAAGAGATATGCCACTTATCAAAAATAAAGGTGGATAAGCTTCTCGAAAGAGAGATGCCACTTAACAAAAATAAAGGTGGATAAGCTTCTCGAAAGAGAGATGCCACTTATCGAAAATAAAGATGGATAAACTTCTCGAAAGAGAGATGCCACTTATAAAAAATAAAGGTGGATAAGCTTCTCGAATGAGAGATGCCACTTATCAAAAATAAAGGTGGATAAGCTTCTCGAAAGAGAGATGCCACTTATCAAAAATAAAGGTGGATAAGCTTCTCGAAAGAGAGATGCCACTTATCAAAAATAAAGTTGGATAAGCTTCTCGAAAGAGAGATGCCACTTATCGAAAATAAAGGTTGATAAGCTTCTCGAAAGAGAGATGCCACTTATCGAAAATAAAGGTGGATAAGCT
Organism: Lathyrus sativus; assembly: GCA_963859935.3. Taxonomy (NCBI): domain Eukaryota; kingdom Viridiplantae; phylum Streptophyta; class Magnoliopsida; order Fabales; family Fabaceae; genus Lathyrus; species Lathyrus sativus. The sequence goes on along the minus strand of CAWUDS030002419.1, from coordinate 111,737 downwards.
TCTCGAAAGAGAGATGCCACTTAACAAAAATAAAGGTGGATAAGCTTATCGAAAGAGAGATGCCACTTATCGAAAATAAAGGTGGATAAGCTTCTCGAATGAGAGATGCCACTTATCGAAAATAAAGGTGGATAAGCTTCTCGAAAGGGAGATGCCACTTATCTAAAATAAAGGTGGATAAGCTTCTCGAAAGAGAGATGCCAGTTATCGAAAATAAAGGTGGATAAGCTTCTCGAAAGAGAGATGCCACTAGTCAAAAATAAAGGTGGATAAGCTTCTCGAAAGATAGGTACCACTTATCAAAAATAAAGGTGGATAAGCTTCGCGAAAGAGAGATGCCACTTATAGAAAATAAAGGCGGATAAGCTTCTCGAAAGAGAGACACCACTTATCAAAAATAAAGGTGGATAAGCTTCTCGAAAGAGAGATGCCACTTATCAAAAATAAAGGTGGATAAGTTTCTCGAAAGAGAGATGCCACTTAACAAAAATAAAGGTGAATAGGCTTCTCGAAAGAGAGATGCCACTTATCGAAAATAAAGATGGATAAGCTTCTCGAAAGAGAGATGCCACTTATCGAAAATAAAGGCGGATAAGCTTCTCGAAAGAGAGATGCCACTTATCGAAAATAAAGGTTGATAAGCTTCTCGAAAGAGAGATGCCACTTAACAAAAATAAAGGTGGATAAGCTTCTCGAAAGAGAGATGCCACTTATCGAAAATAAAGATGGATAAACTTCTCGAAAGAGAGATGCCACTTATAAAAAATAAAGGTGGATAAGCTTCTCGAATGAGAGATGCCACTTATCAAAAATAAAGGTGGATAAGCTTCTCGAAAGAGAGATGCCACTTATCAAAAATAAAGTTGGATAAGCTTCTCGAAAGAGAGATGCCACTTATCGAAAATAAAGGTGGATAAGCTTCTCGGAAGAGAGATGCCACTTATCGAAAATAAAGGTGGATAAGCTTCTCGAAAGAGAGATGCCACTTATCGAAAATAAAGGTTTATAAGCTTCTCGAAAGAGAGATGCCACTTATCGAAAATAAAGGTGGATAAGTTTCTCGAAAGAGAGATGCCACTTAAAAAAAATAAAGGTGGATAAGCTTCTCGAAAGAGAGATACCACTTATCGAAAATAAAGATGGATAAGCTTCTCGAAAGAGAGATGCCACTTATCGAAAATAAAGGTGGATAAGCTTCTCGAATGAAAGATGCCACTTATCGAAAATAAAGGTGGATAAGCTTCTCGGAAGAGAGATGCCACTTAACAAAAATTAAGGTGGATAAGCTTCTCGGAAGAGATATGCCACTTATCAAAAATAAAGGTGGATAAGCTTCTCGAAAGAGAGATGCCGCTTATCGAAAATAAAGGAGGATAAGCTTCTCGAAAGAGAGATGCCACTTTTCGAAAATAAAGGTGGATAAGCTTCTCGAATGAGAGATGCCACTTATCGAAAATAAAGGTGGATAAGCTTCTCGAAAGGGAGATGCCACTTATCTAAAATAAAGGTGGATAAGCTTCTCGAAAGAGAGATGCCAGTTATCGAAAATAAAGGTGGATAAGCTTCTCGAAAGAGAGATGCCAGTTATTGAAAATAAAGGTGGATAGGCTTCTCGAATGAGAGATGCCACTTATAAAAAATAAAGGTGGATAAGCTTCTCGAAAGAGAGATGCCACTTATCAAAAATAAAGTTGGATAAGCTTCTCGAAAGAGAGATGCCACTTATCGAAAATAAAGGTGGATAAGCTTCTCGAAAGAGAGATGCCACTTATCGAAAATAAAGGTTGATAAGCTTCTCGAAAGAGAGATGCCACTTAACAAAAATAAAGGTGGATAAGCTTCTCGAAAGAGAGATGCCACTTATCGAAAATAAAGATGGATAAACTTCTCGAAAGAGAGATGCCACTTATCAAAAATAAAGGTGGATAAGCTTCTCGAATGAGAGATGCCACTTATCAAAAATAAAGGTGGATAAGCTTCTCGAAAGAGAGATGCCACTTATCAAAAATAAAGTTGGATAAGCTTCTCGAAAGAGAGATGCCACTTATCAAAAATAAAGGTTGATAAGCTTCTCGAAAGAGAGATGCCACTTATCGAAAATAAAGGTGGATAAGCTTCTCGAAAGAGAGATGCCACTTAACAAAAATAAAGGTGGATAAGCTTCTCGAAAGAGAGATGCCACTTATTGAAAATAAAGGTGGATAAGCTTCTCGAATGAGAGATGCCACTTATCGAAAATAAAGGTGGATAAGCTTCTCGAAAGGGAGATGCCACTTATCTAAAATAAGTGTGGATAAGCTTCTCGAAAGGGAGATGCCACTTATCTAAAATAAAGGCGGATAAGCTTCTCGAAAGAGAGATGCCAGTTATCGAAAATAAAGGTGGATAAGCTTCTCGAAAGAGAGATGCCAGTTATCGAAAATAAAGGTGGATAATCTTCTCGAAAGAGAGATGTCACTTATCGAAAATAAAGGTTTATAAGCTTCTCAAAAGAGAGATGCCACTTATCAAAAATAAAGGTGGATAAGTTTTTTCGAAAGAGAGATGCCACTTAACAAAAATAAAGGTGAATAGGCTTCTCGAAAGAGAGATGCCACTTATCGAAAATAAAGATGGATAATCTTCTCGAAAGAGAGATGCCACTTATCGAAAATAAAGGCGGATAAGCTTCTCGAAAGAGAGATGCCACTTAACAAAAATAAAGGTGGATAAGCTTCTCGAATGAGAGATGCCACTTATCGAAAATAAAGGTGGATAAGCTTCTCGAAAGAGAGATGCCACTTATCGAAAATAAAGATGGATAAGCTTCTCGAAAGAGAGATGCCACTTATCGAAAATAAAGGCGGATAAGCTTCTCGAAAGAGAGATGCCACTTAACAAAAATAAAGGTGGATAAGCTTCTCGAATGAGAGATGCCACTTATCGAAAATAAAGGTGGATAAGCTTCTCGAAAGAGAGATGCCACTTATCGAAAATAAAGGTGGATAAGCTTCTCGAAAGAGTGATGCCACTTATCGAAAATAAAGGTGGATAAGCTTCTCGAAACAGAGATGCCACTAATCAAAAATAAAGGTGGATAAGCTTATCGAAAGAGAGATACCATTTATCAAAAATAAAGGTGGATAAGCTTCGCGAAAGAGAGATGCCACTTATCAAAAATAAAGGCGGATAAGCTTCTCGAAAGAGAGTTGCCACTTATCGAAAATAAAGATGGATAAGCTTCTCAAAAGAGAGATGCCACTTATCAAAAATAAAGGTGGATAAGCTTCTCGAATGAGAGATGCCACTTATCGAAAATTAAGGTGGATAAGCTTCTCGGAAGAGAGATGCCACTTAACAAAAATAAAGGTGGATAAGCTTCTCGGAAGATAGATGCCACTTATCGAAAATAAAGGTGGATAAGCTTCTCGAAAGAGAGATGCCGCTTATCGAAAATAAAGGAGGATAAGCTTCTCGAAAGAGAGATGCCACTTTTCGAAAATAAAGGTGGATAAGCTTCTCGAAAGAGATATGCCACTAATCAAAAATAAAGGTGGATAAGCTTCTCGAAAGAGAGGCACCACTTATCAAAAATAAAGGTGGATAAGCTTCGCGAAAGAGAGATGCCACTTATAGAAAATAAAGGTGGATAAGCTTCTCGAAAGAGAGATGCCAGTTATTGAAAATAAAGATGGATAGGCTTCTCGAAAGAGAGATGCCACTTATCGAAAATCAAGGTGGATAGGCTTCTGAAAAGAGAGATACCACTTATCAAAAATAAAGTTGGATAGGCTTCTTGAAAGAGAGATGCCACTTATCAAAAATAAAGGTGGATAAGCTTCTCGAAAGAGAGATGCCACTTATCGAAAATAAAGGTGGATAAACTTCTCGGAAGAGAGATGCCACTTATCGAAAATAAAGGTGGATAAGCTTCTCGAAAGAGAGATGCCGCTTATCGAAAATAATGGTGGATAAGCTTCTCGAAAGAGAGATGCCATTTATCGAAAATAAAGGTGGATAAGCTTCTCAAAAGAGAGATGCCACTTATCGAAAATAAAGGTTGATAAGCTTCTCGAAAGAGAGATGCCACTTATCGAAAATAAAGGTTGATAAGCTTCTCGAAAGAGAGACGCCACTTAACAAAAATAAAGGTGGATAAGCTTCTCGAAAGAGAGATGCCACTTATCGAAAATAAAGATGGATAAGCTTCTCGAAAGAGAGATGCCACTTATCAAAAATAAAGGTGGATAAGCTTCTCGAATGAGAGATGCCACTTATCAAAAATAAAGGTGGATAAGCTTCTCGAAAGAGAGATGCCACTTATCAAAAATAAACTTGGATAAGCTTCTCGAAAGAGAGATGCCACTTATCGAAAATAAAGGTTGATAAGCTTCTCGAAAGAGAGATGCCACTTATCGAAAATAAAGGTGCATAAGCTTCTCGAAAGAGAGATGCCACATAACAAAAATAAAGGTGGATAACCTTCTCGAAAGAGAGATGCCACTTATCGAAAATAAAGATGGATAAGCTTCTCGAAAGAGAGATGCCACTTATTGAAAATAAAGGTGGATAAGCTTCTCGAATGAGAGATGCCAATTATTGAAAATAAAGGTGGATAAGCTTCTCGAAAGAGAGATGCCACTTATCTAAAATAAAGGTGGATAAGCTTCTCGAATGAGAGATGCCACTTGTCGAAAATAAAGGTGGATAAGCTTCTCGAAAGAGAGATGCCACTTATCAAAAATAAAGGTGGATAAGCCTCTCGAAAGAGAGATGCCACTTATCGAAAATAAAGGTGGATAAGCTTCTCGAAAGAGAGATGCCACTAATCAAAAATAAAAGTGGATAAGCTTCTCGAAAGAGAGATACCACTTATAAAAAATAAAGGTGGATAAGCTTCGCGAAATAGAGATGCCACTTATAGAAAATAAAGATGGATAACCTTCTCGAAAGAGAGATGCCACTTATCGAAAATAAAGGTGGATAAGCTTCTCGAATGAGAGATGCCACTTATCGAAAATAAAGGTGGATAAGCTTCTCGAAAGAGAGATGCCACTTATCAAAAATAAAGGTGGATAAGCTTCTCGAAAGAGAGATGCCACTTATCGAAAATAAAGGTGGATAAGCTTCTCGAAAGAAAGATGCCACTAATCAAAAATAAAGGTGGATAAGCTTCTCGAAAGAGAGATACCACTTATCAAAAAAATAAGGTGGATAAGCTTCTCGAAAGAGAGATGCCGCTTATCGAAAATAAAGGAGGATAAGCTTCTCGAAAGAGAGATGCCAGTTATCGAAAATAAAGGTTGATAAGCTTCTCGAAAGAGAGATGCCACTTATCGAAAATAAAGGTTTATAAGCTTCTCGAAAGAGAGATGCCACTTATCGAAAATAAAGGTCGATAAGTTTCTCGAAAGAGAGATGCCACTTAACAAAAATAAAGGTGGATAAGCTTCTCGAAAGAGAGATACCACTTATCGAAAATAAAGATGGATAAGCTTCTCGAAAGAGAGATGCCACTTTTCGAAAATAAAGGTGGATAAGCTTCTCGAATGAAAGATGCCACTTATCGAAAATAAAGGTGGATAAGCTTCTCGGAAGAGAGATGCCACTTAACAAAAATTAAGGTGGATAAGCTTCTCGGAAGAGATATGCCACTTATCGAAAATAAAGGTGGATAAGCTTCTCGAAAGAGAGATGCCGCTTATCGAAAATAAAGGAGGATAAGCTTCTCGAAAGAGAGATGCCACTTTTCGAAAATAAAGGTGGATAAGCTTCTCGAAAGAGATATGCCACTAATCAAAAATAAAGGTGGATAAGCTTCTCGAAAGAGAGGCACCACTTATCAAAAATAAAGGTGGATAAGCTTCGCGAAAGAGAGATGCCACTTATAGAAAATAAAGGTGGATAAGCTTCTCGAAAGAGAGATGCCACTTATCGAAAATCAAGGTGGATAGGCTTCTGAAAAGAGAGATACCACTTATCAAAAATAAAGTTGGATAGGCTTCTCGAAAGAGAGATGCCACTTATCAAAAATAAAGGTGGATAAGCTTCTCGAAAGAGAGATGCCACTTATCGAAAATAAAGGTGGATAAACTTCTCGGAAGAGAGATGCCACTTATCGAAAATAAAGGTGGATAAGCTTCTCGAAAGAGAGATGCCGCTTATCGAAAATAATGGTGGATAAGCTTCTCGAAAGAGAGATGCCATTTATCGAAAATAAAGGTGGATAAGCTTCTCGAAAGAGAGATGCCACTTATCGAAAATAATGGTTGATAAGCTTCTCGAAAGAGAGATGCCACTTATCGAAAATAAAGGTTGATAAGCTTCTCGAAAGAGAGATGCCACTTAACAAAAATAAAGGTGGATAAGCTTCTCGAAAGAGAGATGCCACTTATCGAAAATAAAGATGGATAAACTTCTCGAAAGAGAGATGCCACTTATCAAAAATAAAGGTGGATAAGCTTCTCGAATGAGAGATGCCACTTATCAAAAATAAAGGTGGATAAGCTTCTCGAAAGAGAGATGCCACTTATCAAAAATAAAGTTGGATAAGCTTCTCGAAAGAGAGATGCCACTTATCGAAAATAAAGGTTGATAAGCTTCTCGAAAGAGAGATGCCACTTATCGAAAATAAAGGTTGATAAGCTTCTCGAAAGAGAGATGCCACTTATCGAAAATAAAGGTGGATAAGCTTCTCGAAAGAGAGATGCCACTTAACAAAAATAAAGGTGGATAAGCTTCTCGAAAGAGAGATGCCACTTATCGAAAATAAAGGTGGATAAGCTTCTCGAATGAGAGATGCCACTTATCGAAAATAAAGGTGGATAAGCTTCTCGAAAGGGAGATGCCACTTATCTAAAATAAAGGTGGATAAGCTTCTCGAAAGAGAGATGCCACTAGTCAAAAATAAAGGTGGATAAGCTTCTCGAAAGATAGGTACCACTTATCAAAAATAAAGGTGGATAAGCTTCGCGAAAGAGAGATGCCACTTATAGAAAATAAAGGCGGATAAGCTTCTCGAAAGAGAGACACCACTTATCAAAAATAAAGGTGGATAAGCTTCTCGAAAGAGAGATGCCAGTTATCGAAAATAAAGGTGGATAATCTTCTCGAAAGAGAGATGTCACTTATCGAAAATAAAGGTTTATAAGCTTCTCGAAAGAGAGATGCCACTTATCAAAAATAAAGGTGGATAAGTTTTTTCGAAAGAGAGATGCCACTTAACAAAAATAAAGGTGAATAGGCTTCTCGAAAGAGAGATGCCACTTATCGAAAATAAAGATGGATAATCTTCTCGAAAGAGAGATGCCACTTATCGAAAATAAAGGCGGATAAGCTTCTCGAAAGAGAGATGCCACTTAACAAAAATAAAGGTGGATAAGCTTCTCGAATGAGAGATGCCACTTATCGAAAATAAAGGTGGATAAGCTTCTCGAAAGAGAGATGCCACTTATCGAAAATAAAGGTGGATAAGCTTCTCGAAAGAGTGATGCCACTTATCGAAAATAAAGGTGGATAAGCTTCTCGAAACAGAGATGCCACTAATCAAAAATAAAGGTGGATAAGCTTATCGAAAGAGAGATACCACTTATCAAAAATAAAGGTGGATAAGCTTCGCGAAAGAGAGATGCCACTTATCAAAAATAAAGGCGGATAAGCTTCTCGAAAGAGAGTTGCCACTTATCGAAAATAAAGATGGATAAGCTTCTCGAAAGAGAGATGCCACTTATCGAAAATAAAGTTGGATAGGCTTCTTGAAAGAGAGATGCCACTTATCAAAAATAAAGGTGGATAAGCTTCTCGAAAGAGAGATGCCACTTATCGAAAATAAAGGTGGATAAACTTCTCGGAAGAGAGATGCCACTTATCGAAAATAAAGGTGGATAAGCTTCTCGAAAGAGAGATGCCGCTTATCGAAAATAATGGTGGATAAGCTTCTCGAAAGAGAGATGCCATTTATCGAAAATAAAGGTGGATAAGCTTCTCGAAAGAGAGATGCCACTTATCGAAAATAAAGGTTGATAAGCTTCCCGAAAGAGAGATTCCACTTATCGAAAATAAAGGTTGATAAGCTTCTCGAAAGAGAGATGCCACTTAACAAAAATAAAGGTGGATAAGCTTCTCGAAAGAGAGATACCACTTATCAAAAATAAAGGTGGATAAGCTTCTCGAAAGAGAGATGCCACTTATCGAAAATAAAGGTGGATAAACTTCTCGGAAGAGAGATGCCACTTATCGAAAATAAAGGTGGATAAGCTTCTCGAAAGAGAGATGCCGCTTATCGAAAATAATGGTGGATAAGCTTCTCGAAAGAGAGATGCCATTTATCGAAAATAAAGGTGGATAAGCTTCTCAAAAGAGAGATGCCACTTATCGAAATTAAAGGTTGATAAGCTTCTCGAAAGAGAGATGCCACTTATCGAAAATAAAGGTTGATAAGCTTCTCGAAAGAGAGATGCCACTTAACAAAAATAAAGGTGGATAAGCTTCTCAAAAGAGAGATGCCACTTATCGAAAATAAAGATGGATAAGCTTCTCAAAAGAGAGATGCCACTTACCAAAAATAAAGGTGGATAAGCTTCTCGAATGAGAGATGCCACTTATCAAAAATAAAGGTGGATAAGCTTCTCGAAAGAGAGATGCCACTTATCAAAAATAAACAAGGATAAGCTTCTCGAAAGAGAGATGCCACTTATCGAAAATAAAGGTTGATAAGCTTCTCGAAAGAGAGATGCCACTTATCGAAAATAAAGGTGGATAAGCTTCTCGAAAGAGAGATACCACATAACAAAAATAAAGGTGGATAACCTTCTCGAAAGAGAGATGCCACTTATAGAAAATAAAGATGGATAAGCTTCTCGAAAGAGAGATGCCACTTATCGAAAATAAAGGTGGATAAGCTTCTCGAATGAGAGATGCCAATTATTGAAAATAAAGGTGGATAAGCTTCTCGAAAGAGAGATGCCACTTATCTAAAATAAAGGTGGATAAGCTTCTCGAATGAGAGATGCCACTTGTCGAAAATAAAGGTGGATAAGCTTCTCGAAAGAGAGATGCCACTTATCGAAAATAAAGGTGGATAAGCTTCTCGAAAGAAAGATGCCACTAATCAAAAATAAAGGTGGATTAGCTTCTCGAAAGAGAGATACCACTTATCAAAAAAATAAGGTGGATAAGCTTCTCGAAAGAGAGATGCCGCTTATCGAAAATAAAGGAGGATAAGCTTCTCGAAAGAGAGATGCCAGTTATCGAAAATAAAGGTGGATAAGCTTCTCGAAAGAGAGATGCCACTTATCGAAAATAAAGGTTTATAAGCTTCTCGAAAGAGAGATGCCACTTATCGAAAATAAAGGTGGATAAGTTTCTCGAAAGAGAGATGCCACTTAACAAAAATAAAGGTGGATAAGCTTCTCGAAAGAGAGATACCACTTATCGAAAATAAAGATGGATAAGCTTCTCGAAAGAGAGATGCCACTTATCGAAAATAAAGGTGGATAAGCTTCTCGAATGAAAGATTCCACTTATCGAAAATAAAGGTGGATAAGCTTCTCGGAAGAGAGATGCCACTTAACAAAAATTAAGGTGGATAAGCTTCTCGGAAGAGATATGCCACTTATCGAAAATAAAGGTGGATAAGCTTCTCGAAAGAGAGATGCCGCTTATCGAAAATAAAGGAGGCTAAGCTTCTCGAAAGAGAGATGCCACTTTTCGAAAATAAAGGTGGATAAGCTTCTCGAAAGAGATATGCCACTAATCAAAAATAAAGGTGGATAAGCTTCTCGAAAGAGAGGCACCACTTATCAAAAATAAAGGTGGATAAGCTTCGCGAAAGAGAGATGCCACTTATAGAAAATAAAGGTGGATAAGCTTCTCGAAAGAGAGATGCCAGTTATTGAAAATAAAGGTGGATAGGCTTCTCGAAAGAGAGATGCCACTTATCGAAAATCAAGGTGGATAGGCTTCTGAAAAGAGAGATACCACTTATCAAAAATAAAGTTGGATAGGCTTCTCGAAAGAGAGATGCCACTTATCAAAAATAAAGGTGGATAAGCTTCTCGAAAGAGAGATGCCACTTATCGAAAATAAAGGTGGATAAACTTCTCGGAAGAGAGATGCCACTTATCGAAAATAAAGGTGGATAAGCTTCTCGAAAGAGAGATGCCGCTTATCGAAAATAATGGTGGATAAGCTTCTCGAAAGAGAGATGCCATTTATCGAAAATAAAGGTGGATAAGCTTCTCGAAAGAGAGATGCCACTTATCGAAAATAAAGGTTGATAAGCTTCTCGAAAGAGAGATGCCACTTATCGAAAATAAAGGTTGATAAGCTTCTCGAAAGAGAGATGCCACTTAACAAAAATAAAGGTGGATAAGCTTCTCGAAAGAGAGATGCCACTTATCGAAAATAAAGATGGATAAACTTCTCGAAAGAGAGATGCCACTTATAAAAAATAAAGGTGGATAAGCTTCTCGAATGAGAGATGCCACTTATCAAAAATAAAGGTGGATAAGCTTCTCGAAAGAGAGATGCCACTTATCAAAAATAAAGGTGGATAAGCTTCTCGAAAGAGAGATGCCACTTATCAAAAATAAAGTTGGATAAGCTTCTCGAAAGAGAGATGCCACTTATCGAAAATAAAGGTTGATAAGCTTCTCGAAAGAGAGATGCCACTTATCGAAAATAAAGGTGGATAAGCTTCTCGAAAGAGAGATGCCACTTAACAAAAATAAAGGTGGATAAGCTTATCGAAAGAGAGATGCCACTTATCGAAAATAAAGGTGGATAAGCTTCTCGAATGAGAGATGCCACTTATCGAAAATAAAGGTGGATAAGCTTCTCGAAAGGGAGATGCCACTTATCTAAAATAAAGGTGGATAAGCTTCTCGAAAGAGAGATGCCAGTTATCGAAAATAAAGGTGGATAAGCTTCTCGAAAGAGAGATGCCACTAGTCAAAAATAAAGGTGGATAAGCTTCTCGAAAGATAGGTACCACTTATCAAAAATAAAGGTGGATAAGCTTCGCGAAAGAGAGATGCCACTTATAGAAAATAAAGGCGGATAAGCTTCTCGAAAGAGAGACACCACTTATCAAAAATAAAGGTGGATAAGCTTCTCGAAAGAGAGATGCCACTTATCAAAAATAAAGGTGGATAAGTTTCTCGAAAGAGAGATGCCACTTAACAAAAATAAAGGTGAATAGGCTTCTCGAAAGAGAGATGCCACTTATCGAAAATAAAGATGGATAAGCTTCTCGAAAGAGAGATGCCACTTATCGAAAATAAAGGCGGATAAGCTTCTCGAAAGAGAGATGCCACTTATCGAAAATAAAGGTTGATAAGCTTCTCGAAAGAGAGATGCCACTTAACAAAAATAAAGGTGGATAAGCTTCTCGAAAGAGAGATGCCACTTATCGAAAATAAAGATGGATAAACTTCTCGAAAGAGAGATGCCACTTATAAAAAATAAAGGTGGATAAGCTTCTCGAATGAGAGATGCCACTTATCAAAAATAAAGGTGGATAAGCTTCTCGAAAGAGAGATGCCACTTATCAAAAATAAAGTTGGATAAGCTTCTCGAAAGAGAGATGCCACTTATCGAAAATAAAGGTGGATAAGCTTCTCGGAAGAGAGATGCCACTTATCGAAAATAAAGGTGGATAAGCTTCTCGAAAGAGAGATGCCACTTATCGAAAATAAAGGTTTATAAGCTTCTCGAAAGAGAGATGCCACTTATCGAAAATAAAGGTGGATAAGTTTCTCGAAAGAGAGATGCCACTTAACAAAAATAAAGGTGGATAAGCTTCTCGAAAGAGAGATACCACTTATCGAAAATAAAGATGGATAAGCTTCTCGAAAGAGAGATGCCACTTATCGAAAATAAAGGTGGATAAGCTTCTCGAATGAAAGATGCCACTTATCGAAAATAAAGGTGGATAAGCTTCTCGGAAGAGAGATGCCACTTAACAAAAATTAAGGTGGATAAGCTTCTCGGAAGAGATATGCCACTTATCAAAAATAAAGGTGGATAAGCTTCTCGAAAGAGAGATGCCGCTTATCGAAAATAAAGGAGGATAAGCTTCTCGAAAGAGAGATGCCACTTTTCGAAAATAAAGGTGGATAAGCTTCTCGAATGAGAGATGCCACTTATCGAAAATAAAGGTGGATAAGCTTCTCGAAAGGGAGATGCCACTTATCTAAAATAAAGGTGGATAAGCTTCTCGAAAGAGAGATGCCAGTTATCGAAAATAAAGGTGGATAAGCTTCTCGAAAGAGAGATGCCAGTTATTGAAAATAAAGGTGGATAGGCTTCTCGAATGAGAGATGCCACTTATAAAAAATAAAGGTGGATAAGCTTCTCGAAAGAGAGATGCCACTTATCAAAAATAAAGTTGGATAAGCTTCTCGAAAGAGAGATGCCACTTATCGAAAATAAAGGTGGATAAGCTTCTCGAAAGAGAGATGCCACTTATCGAAAATAAAGGTTGATAAGCTTCTCGAAAGAGAGATGCCACTTAACAAAAATAAAGGTGGATAAGCTTCTCGAAAGAGAGATGCCACTTATCGAAAATAAAGATGGATAAACTTCTCGAAAGAGAGATGCCACTTATCAAAAATAAAGGTGGATAAGCTTCTCGAATGAGAGATGCCACTTATCAAAAATAAAGGTGGATAAGCTTCTCGAAAGAGAGATGCCACTTATCAAAAATAAAGTTGGATAAGCTTCTCGAAAGAGAGATGCCACTTATCAAAAATAAAGGTTGATAAGCTTCTCGAAAGAGAGATGCCACTTATCGAAAATAAAGGTGGATAAGCTTCTCGAAAGAGAGATGCCACTTAACAAAAATAAAGGTGGATAAGCTTCTCGAAAGAGAGATGCCACTTATTGAAAATAAAGGTGGATAAGCTTCTCGAATGAGAGATGCCACTTATCGAAAATAAAGGTGGATAAGCTTCTCGAAAGGGAGATGCCACTTATCTAAAATAAGTGTGGATAAGCTTCTCGAAAGGGAGATGCCACTTATCTAAAATAAAGGCGGATAAGCTTCTCGAAAGAGAGATGCCAGTTATCGAAAATAAAGGTGGATAAGCTTCTCGAAAGAGAGATGCCAGTTATCGAAAATAAAGGTGGATAATCTTCTCGAAAGAGAGATGTCACTTATCGAAAATAAAGGTTTATAAGCTTCTCAAAAGAGAGATGCCACTTATCAAAAATAAAGGTGGATAAGTTTTTTCGAAAGAGAGATGCCACTTAACAAAAATAAAGGTGAATAGGCTTCTCGAAAGAGAGATGCCACTTATCGAAAATAAAGATGGATAATCTTCTCGAAAGAGAGATGCCACTTATCGAAAATAAAGGCGGATAAGCTTCTCGAAAGAGAGATGCCACTTAACAAAAATAAAGGTGGATAAGCTTCTCGAATGAGAGATGCCACTTATCGAAAATAAAGGTGGATAAGCTTCTCGAAAGAGAGATGCCACTTATCGAAAATAAAGATGGATAAGCTTCTCGAAAGAGAGATGCCACTTATCGAAAATAAAGGCGGATAAGCTTCTCGAAAGAGAGATGCCACTTAACAAAAATAAAGGTGGATAAGCTTCTCGAATGAGAGATGCCACTTATCGAAAATAAAGGTGGATAAGCTTCTCGAAAGAGAGATGCCACTTATCGAAAATAAAGGTGGATAAGCTTCTCGAAAGAGTGATGCCACTTATCGAAAATAAAGGTGGATAAGCTTCTCGAAACAGAGATGCCACTAATCAAAAATAAAGGTGGATAAGCTTATCGAAAGAGAGATACCATTTATCAAAAATAAAGGTGGATAAGCTTCGCGAAAGAGAGATGCCACTTATCAAAAATAAAGGCGGATAAGCTTCTCGAAAGAGAGTTGCCACTTATCGAAAATAAAGATGGATAAGCTTCTCAAAAGAGAGATGCCACTTATCAAAAATAAAGGTGGATAAGCTTCTCGAATGAGAGATGCCACTTATCGAAAATTAAGGTGGATAAGCTTCTCGGAAGAGAGATGCCACTTAACAAAAATAAAGGTGGATAAGCTTCTCGGAAGATAGATGCCACTTATCGAAAATAAAGGTGGATAAGCTTCTCGAAAGAGAGATGCCGCTTATCGAAAATAAAGGAGGATAAGCTTCTCGAAAGAGAGATGCCACTTTTCGAAAATAAAGGTGGATAAGCTTCTCGAAAGAGATATGCCACTAATCAAAAATAAAGGTGGATAAGCTTCTCGAAAGAGAGGCACCACTTATCAAAAATAAAGGTGGATAAGCTTCGCGAAAGAGAGATGCCACTTATAGAAAATAAAGGTGGATAAGCTTCTCGAAAGAGAGATGCCAGTTATTGAAAATAAAGATGGATAGGCTTCTCGAAAGAGAGATGCCACTTATCGAAAATCAAGGTGGATAGGCTTCTGAAAAGAGAGATACCACTTATCAAAAATAAAGTTGGATAGGCTTCTTGAAAGAGAGATGCCACTTATCAAAAATAAAGGTGGATAAGCTTCTCGAAAGAGAGATGCCACTTATCGAAAATAAAGGTGGATAAACTTCTCGGAAGAGAGATGCCACTTATCGAAAATAAAGGTGGATAAGCTTCTCGAAAGAGAGATGCCGCTTATCGAAAATAATGGTGGATAAGCTTCTCGAAAGAGAGATGCCATTTATCGAAAATAAAGGTGGATAAGCTTCTCAAAAGAGAGATGCCACTTATCGAAAATAAAGGTTGATAAGCTTCTCGAAAGAGAGATGCCACTTATCGAAAATAAAGGTTGATAAGCTTCTCGAAAGAGAGACGCCACTTAACAAAAATAAAGGTGGATAAGCTTCTCGAAAGAGAGATGCCACTTATCGAAAATAAAGATGGATAAGCTTCTCGAAAGAGAGATGCCACTTATCAAAAATAAAGGTGGATAAGCTTCTCGAATGAGAGATGCCACTTATCAAAAATAAAGGTGGATAAGCTTCTCGAAAGAGAGATGCCACTTATCAAAAATAAACTTGGATAAGCTTCTCGAAAGAGAGATGCCACTTATCGAAAATAAAGGTTGATAAGCTTCTCGAAAGAGAGATGCCACTTATCGAAAATAAAGGTGCATAAGCTTCTCGAAAGAGAGATGCCACATAACAAAAATAAAGGTGGATAACCTTCTCGAAAGAGAGATGCCACTTATCGAAAATAAAGATGGATAAGCTTCTCGAAAGAGAGATGCCACTTATTGAAAATAAAGGTGGATAAGCTTCTCGAATGAGAGATGCCAATTATTGAAAATAAAGGTGGATAAGCTTCTCGAAAGAGAGATGCCACTTA
The DNA here is from genome assembly GCA_963859935.3 of Lathyrus sativus. Lineage (NCBI taxonomy): Eukaryota > Viridiplantae > Streptophyta > Magnoliopsida > Fabales > Fabaceae > Lathyrus > Lathyrus sativus. The sequence continues at coordinate 96,437 of CAWUDS030002419.1, read as the reverse complement.
TCTAAAATAAAGGTGGATAAGCTTCTCGAATGAGAGATGCCACTTGTCGAAAATAAAGGTGGATAAGCTTCTCGAAAGAGAGATGCCACTTATCAAAAATAAAGGTGGATAAGCCTCTCGAAAGAGAGATGCCACTTATCGAAAATAAAGGTGGATAAGCTTCTCGAAAGAGAGATGCCACTAATCAAAAATAAAAGTGGATAAGCTTCTCGAAAGAGAGATACCACTTATAAAAAATAAAGGTGGATAAGCTTCGCGAAAGAGAGATGCCACTTATAGAAAATAAAGATGGATAACCTTCTCGAAAGAGAGATGCCACTTATCGAAAATAAAGGTGGATAAGCTTCTCGAATGAGAGATGCCACTTATCGAAAATAAAGGTGGATAAGCTTCTCGAAAGAGAGATGCCACTTATCAAAAATAAAGGTGGATAAGCTTCTCGAAAGAGAGATGCCACTTATCGAAAATAAAGGTGGATAAGCTTCTCGAAAGAAAGATGCCACTAATCAAAAATAAAGGTGGATAAGCTTCTCGAAAGAGAGATACCACTTATCAAAAAAATAAGGTGGATAAGCTTCTCGAAAGAGAGATGCCGCTTATCGAAAATAAAGGAGGATAAGCTTCTCGAAAGAGAGATGCCAGTTATCGAAAATAAAGGTTGATAAGCTTCTCGAAAGAGAGATGCCACTTATCGAAAATAAAGGTTTATAAGCTTCTCGAAAGAGAGATGCCACTTATCGAAAATAAAGGTCGATAAGTTTCTCGAAAGAGAGATGCCACTTAACAAAAATAAAGGTGGATAAGCTTCTCGAAAGAGAGATACCACTTATCGAAAATAAAGATGGATAAGCTTCTCGAAAGAGAGATGCCACTTTTCGAAAATAAAGGTGGATAAGCTTCTCGAATGAAAGATGCCACTTATCGAAAATAAAGGTGGATAAGCTTCTCGGAAGAGAGATGCCACTTAACAAAAATTAAGGTGGATAAGCTTCTCGGAAGAGATATGCCACTTATCGAAAATAAAGGTGGATAAGCTTCTCGAAAGAGAGATGCCGCTTATCGAAAATAAAGGAGGATAAGCTTCTCGAAAGAGAGATGCCACTTTTCGAAAATAAAGGTGGATAAGCTTCTCGAAAGAGATATGCCACTAATCAAAAATAAAGGTGGATAAGCTTCTCGAAAGAGAGGCACCACTTATCAAAAATAAAGGTGGATAAGCTTCGCGAAAGAGAGATGCCACTTATAGAAAATAAAGGTGGATAAGCTTCTCGAAAGAGAGATGCCACTTATCGAAAATCAAGGTGGATAGGCTTCTGAAAAGAGAGATACCACTTATCAAAAATAAAGTTGGATAGGCTTCTCGAAAGAGAGATGCCACTTATCAAAAATAAAGGTGGATAAGCTTCTCGAAAGAGAGATGCCACTTATCGAAAATAAAGGTGGATAAACTTCTCGGAAGAGAGATGCCACTTATCGAAAATAAAGGTGGATAAGCTTCTCGAAAGAGAGATGCCGCTTATCGAAAATAATGGTGGATAAGCTTCTCGAAAGAGAGATGCCATTTATCGAAAATAAAGGTGGATAAGCTTCTCGAAAGAGAGATGCCACTTATCGAAAATAATGGTTGATAAGCTTCTCGAAAGAGAGATGCCACTTATCGAAAATAAAGGTTGATAAGCTTCTCGAAAGAGAGATGCCACTTAACAAAAATAAAGGTGGATAAGCTTCTCGAAAGAGAGATGCCACTTATCGAAAATAAAGATGGATAAACTTCTCGAAAGAGAGATGCCACTTATCAAAAATAAAGGTGGATAAGCTTCTCGAATGAGAGATGCCACTTATCAAAAATAAAGGTGGATAAGCTTCTCGAAAGAGAGATGCCACTTATCAAAAATAAAGTTGGATAAGCTTCTCGAAAGAGAGATGCCACTTATCGAAAATAAAGGTTGATAAGCTTCTCGAAAGAGAGATGCCACTTATCGAAAATAAAGGTTGATAAGCTTCTCGAAAGAGAGATGCCACTTATCGAAAATAAAGGTGGATAAGCTTCTCGAAAGAGAGATGCCACTTAACAAAAATAAAGGTGGATAAGCTTCTCGAAAGAGAGATGCCACTTATCGAAAATAAAGGTGGATAAGCTTCTCGAATGAGAGATGCCACTTATCGAAAATAAAGGTGGATAAGCTTCTCGAAAGGGAGATGCCACTTATCTAAAATAAAGGTGGATAAGCTTCTCGAAAGAGAGATGCCACTAGTCAAAAATAAAGGTGGATAAGCTTCTCGAAAGATAGGTACCACTTATCAAAAATAAAGGTGGATAAGCTTCGCGAAAGAGAGATGCCACTTATAGAAAATAAAGGCGGATAAGCTTCTCGAAAGAGAGACACCACTTATCAAAAATAAAGGTGGATAAGCTTCTCGAAAGAGAGATGCCAGTTATCGAAAATAAAGGTGGATAATCTTCTCGAAAGAGAGATGTCACTTATCGAAAATAAAGGTTTATAAGCTTCTCGAAAGAGAGATGCCACTTATCAAAAATAAAGGTGGATAAGTTTTTTCGAAAGAGAGATGCCACTTAACAAAAATAAAGGTGAATAGGCTTCTCGAAAGAGAGATGCCACTTATCGAAAATAAAGATGGATAATCTTCTCGAAAGAGAGATGCCACTTATCGAAAATAAAGGCGGATAAGCTTCTCGAAAGAGAGATGCCACTTAACAAAAATAAAGGTGGATAAGCTTCTCGAATGAGAGATGCCACTTATCGAAAATAAAGGTGGATAAGCTTCTCGAAAGAGAGATGCCACTTATCGAAAATAAAGGTGGATAAGCTTCTCGAAAGAGTGATGCCACTTATCGAAAATAAAGGTGGATAAGCTTCTCGAAACAGAGATGCCACTAATCAAAAATAAAGGTGGATAAGCTTATCGAAAGAGAGATACCACTTATCAAAAATAAAGGTGGATAAGCTTCGCGAAAGAGAGATGCCACTTATCAAAAATAAAGGCGGATAAGCTTCTCGAAAGAGAGTTGCCACTTATCGAAAATAAAGATGGATAAGCTTCTCGAAAGAGAGATGCCACTTATCAAAAATAAGGTGGATAAGCTTCTCGAATGAGAGATGCCACTTATCGAAAATAAAGATGGATAAGCTTCTCGAAAGAGAGATGCCACATATCAAAAATAAAGGTGGATAAGCTTCTCGAATGAGATATGCCACTTATCGAAAATTAAGGTGGATAAGCTTCTCGGAAGAGAGATGCCACTTAACAAAAATAAAGGTGGATAAGCTTCTCGGAAGAGAGATGCCACTTATCGAAAATAAAGGTGGATAAGCTTCTCGAAAGAGAGATGCCGCTTATCGAAAATAAAGGAGGATAAGCTTCTCGAAAGAGAGATGCCACTTTTCGAAAATAAAGGTGGATAAGCTTCTCGAAAGAGATATGCCACTAATCAAAAATAAAGGTGGATAAGCTTCTCGAAAGAGAGGCACCACTTATCAAAAATAAAGGTGGATAAGCTTCGCGAAAGAGAAATGCCACTTATAGAAAATAAAGGTGGATAAGCTTCTCGAAAGAGAGATGCCAGTTATTGAAAATAAAGGTGGATAGGCTTCTCGAAAGAGAGATGCCACTTATCGAAAATCAAGGTGGATAGGCTTCTGAAAAGAGAGATACCACTTATAAAAAATAAAGTTGGATAGGCTTCTTGAAAGAGAGATGCCACTTATCAAAAATAAAGGTGGATAAGCTTCTCGAAAGAGAGATGCCACTTATCGAAGATAAAGGTGGATAAACTTCTCGGAAGAGAGATGCCACTTATCGAAAATAAAGGTGGATAAGCTTCTCGAAAGAGAGATTTCGCTTATCGAAAATAATGGTGGATAAGCTTCTCGAAAGAGAGATGCCATTTATCGAAAATAAAGGTGGATAAGCTTCTCGAAAGAGAGATGCCACTTATCGAAAATAAAGGTTGATAAGCTTCTCGAAAGAGAGATGCCACTTATCGAAAATAAAGGTTGATAAGCTTCTCGAAAGAGAGATGCCACTTATCAAAAATAAACTTGGATAAGCTTCTCGAAAGAGAGATGCCACTTATCGAAAATAAAGGTTGATAAGCTTCTCGAAAGAGAGATGCCACTTATCGAAAATAAAGGTGGATAAGCTTCTCGAAAGAGAGATGCCACTTAACAAAAATAAAGGTGGATAACCTTCTCGAAAGAAAGATGCCACTTATCGAAAATAAAGATGGATAAGCTTATCGAAAGAGAGATGCCACTTATCGAAAATAAAGGTGGATAAGCTACTCGAATGAGAGATGCCAATTATCGAAAATAAAGGTGGATAAGCTTCTCGAAAGAGAGATGCCACTTATCTAAAATAAAGGTGGATAAGCTTCTCGAATGAGAGATGCCACTTGTCGAAAATAAAGGTGGATAAGCTTCTCGAAAGAGAGATGCCACTTATCGAAAATAAAGGTGGATAAGCCTCTCGAAAGAGAGATGCCACTTATCGAAAATAAAGGTGGATAAGCTTCTCGAAAGAGAGATGCCACTAATCAAAAATAAAAGTGGATAAGCTTCTCGAAAGAGAGATACCACTTATAAAAAATAAAGGTGGATAAGCTTCGCGAAAGAGAGATGCCACTTATAGAAAATAAAGATGGATAAGCTTCTCGAAAGAGAGATGCCACTTATCGAAAATAAAGGTGGATAAGCTTCTTGAATGAGAGATGCCACTTATCGAAAATAAAGGTGGATAAGCTTCTCGAAAGAGAGATGCCACTTATCAAAAATAAAGGTGGATAAGCTTCTCGAAAGAGAGATGCCACTTATCGAAAATAAAGGTGGATAAGCTTCTCGAAAGAAAGATGCCACTAATCAAAAATAAAGGTGGATAAGCTTCTCGAAAGAGAGATACCACTTATCAAAAAAATAAGGTGGATAAGCTTCTCGAAAGAAGGATGCCGCTTATCGAAAATAAAGGAGGATCAGCTTCTCGAAAGAGAGATGCCAGTTATCGAAAATAAAGGTGGATAAGCTTCTCGAAAGAGAGATGCCACTTATCGAAAATAAAGGTTTATAAGTTCTCGAAAGAGAGATGCCACTTATCGAAAATAAAGGTGGATAAGCTTCTCGAAAGAGAGATGCCACTTAACAAAAATAAAGGTGGATAAGCTTCTCGAAAGAGAGATACCACTTATCGAAAATAAAGATGGATAAGCTTCTCGAAAGAGAGATGCCACTTATCGAAAATAAAGGTGGATAAGCTTCTCGAATGAAAGATGCCACTTATCGAAAATAAATGTGGATAAGCTTCTCGGAAGAGAGATGCCACTTAACAAAAATAAAGGTGGATAAGCTTCTCGGAAGAGATATGCCACTTATCGAAAATAAAGGTGGATAAGCTTCTCGAAAGAGAGATGCCGCTTATCGAAAATAAAGGAGGATAAGCTTCTCGAAAGAGAGATGCCACTTTTCGAAAATAAAGGTGGATAAGCTTCTCGAAAGAGATATGCCACTAATCAAAAATAAAGGTGGATAAGCTTCTCGAAAGAGAGGCACCACTTATCAAAAATAAAGGTGGATAAGCTTCGCGAAAGAGAGATGCCACTTATAGAAAATAAAGGTGGATAAGCTTCTCGAAAGAGAGATGCCAGTTATTGAAAATAAAGGTGGATAGGCTTCTCGAAAGAGAGATGCCACTTATCGAAAATCAAGGTGGATAGGCTTCTGAAAAGAGAGATACCACTTATCAAAAATAAAGTTGGATAGGCTTCTCGAAAGAGAGATGCCACTTATCAAAAATAAAGGTGGATAAGCTTCTCGAAAGAGAGATGCCACTTATCGAAAATAAAGGTGGATAAACTTCTCGGAAGAGAGATGCCACTTATCGAAAATAAAGGTGGATAAGCTTCTCGAAAGAGAGATGCCGCTTATCGAAAATAATGGTGGATAAGCTTCTCGAAAGAGAGATGCCATTTATCGAAAATAAAGGTTTATAAGCTTCTCGAAAGAGAGATGCCACTTAACGAAAATAAAGGTTGATAAGCTTCTCGAAAGAGAGATGCCACTTATCGAAAATAAAGGTTGATAAGCTTCTCGAAAGAGAGATGCCACTTAACAAAAGAAAAGGTGGATAAGCTTCTCGAAAGAGAGATGCCACTTATCGAAAATAAAGTTGGATAAGCTTCTCGAAAGAGAGATGCCACTTATCGAAAACAAAGGTTGATAAGCTTCTCGAAAGAGAGATGCCACTTATCGAAAATAAAGGTGGATAAGCTTCTCGAAAGAGAGATGCCACTTAACAAAAATAAAGGTGGATAAGCTTCTCGAAAGAGAGATGCCACTTATCGAAAATAAAGATGGATAAGCTTCTCGAAAGAGAGATGCCACTTATCGAAAATAAAGGTGGATAAGCTTCTCGAATGAGAGATGCCACTTATCGAAAATAAAGGTGGATAAGCTTCTCGAAAGGGAGATGCCACTTATCTAAAATAAAGGTGGATAAGCTTCTCGAAAGAGAGATGCCAGTTATCGAAAATAAAGGTGGATAAGCTTCTCGAAAGAGAGATGCCACTAGTCAAAAATAAAGGTGGATAAGCTTCTCGAAAGATAGGTACCACTTATCAAAAATAAAGGTGGATAAGCTTCGCGAAAGAGAGATGCCACTTATAGAAAATAAAGGCGGATAAGCTTCTCAAAAGAGAGACGCCACTTATCAAAAATAAAGGTGGATAAGCTTCTCGAAAGAGAGATGCCAGTTATCGAAAATAAAGGTGGATAATCTTCTCGAAAGAGAGATGCCACTTATCGAAAATAAAGGTTTATAAGCTTCTCGAAAGAGAGATGCCACTTATCAAAAATAAAGGTGGATAAGTTTCTCGAAAGAGAGATGCCACTTAACAAAAATAAAGGTGAATAGGCTTCTCGAAAGAGAGATGCCACTTATCGAAAATAAAGATGGATAAGCTTCTCGAAAGAGAGATGCCACTTATCGAAAATAAAGGCGGATAAGTTTCTCGAATGAGAGATGCCACTTATCGAAAATTAAGGTGGATAAGCTTCTCGAAAGAGAGATGCCACTTATCGAAAATAAAGGTGGATAAGCTTCTCGAAAGAGTGATGCCACTTATCGAAAATAAAGGTGGATAAGCTTCTCGAAACAGAGATGCCACTAATCAAAAATAAAGGTGGATAAGCTTATCGAAAGAGAGATACCACTTATCAAAAATAAAGGTGGATAAGCTTCGCGAAAGAGAGATGCCACTTATCGAAAATAAAGGCGGATAAGCTTCTCGAAAGAGAGTTGCCACTTATCAAAAATAAAGATGGATAAGCTTCTCGAAAGAGAGATGCCACTTAACAAAAATAAAGGTGGATAACCTTCTCGAAAGAGAGATGCCACTTATCGAAAATAAAGATGGATAAGCTTCTCGAAAGAGAGATGCCACTTATCGAAAATAAAGGTGGATAAGCTTCTCGAATGAGAGATGCCAATTATCGAAAATAAAGGTGGATAAGCTTCTCGAAAGAGAGATGCCACTAATCAAAAATAAAAGTGGATAAGCTTCTCGAAAGAGAGATACCACTTATAAAAAATAAAGGTGGATAAGCTTCGCGAAAGAGAGATGCCACTTATAGAAAATAAAGATGGATAAGCTTCTCGAAAGAGAGATGTCACTTATCGAAAATAAAGGTGGATAAGCTTCTTGAATGAGAGATGCCACTTATCGAAAATAAAGGTGGATAAGCTTCTCGAAAGAGAGATGCCACTTATCAAAAATAAAGGTAGATAAGCTTCTCGAAAGAGAGATGCCACTTATCGAAAATAAAGGTGGATAAGCTTCTCGAAAGAAAGATGCCACTAATCAAAAATAAAGGTGGATAAGCTTCTCGAAAGAGAGATACCACTTATCAAAAAAATAAGGTGGATAAGCTTCTCGAAAGAAGGATGCCGCTTATCGAAAATAAAGGAGGATCAGCTTCTCGAAAGAGAGATGGCAGTTATCGAAAATAAAGGAGGATAAGCTTCTCGAAAGAGAGATGCCACTTATCGAAAATAAAGGTTTATAAGCTTCTCGAAAGAGAGATGCCACTTATCGAAAATAAAGGTGGATAAGCTTCTCGAAAGAGAGATGCCACTTAACAAAAATAAAGGTGGATAAGCTTCTCGAAAGAGAGATACCACTTATCGAAAATAAAGATGGATAAGCTTCTCGAAAGGGAGATGCCACTTATCGAAAATAAAGGTGGATAAGCTTCTCGAATGAAAGATGCCACTTATCGAAAATAAAGGTGGATAAGCTTCTCGGAAGAGAGATGCCACTTAACAAAAATAAAGGTGGATAAGCTTCTCGGAAGAGATATGCCACTTATCGAAAATAAAGGTGGATAAGCTTCTCGAAAGAGAGATGCTGCTTATCGAAAATAAAGGAGGATAAGCTTCTCGAAAGAGAGATGCCACTTTTCGAAAATAAAGGTGGATAAGCTTCTCGAAAGAGATATGCCACTAATCAAAAATAAAGGTGGATAAGCTTCTCGAAAGAGAGGCACCACTTATCAAAAATAAAGGTGGATAAGCTTCGCGAAAGAGAGATGCCACTTATAGAAAATAAAGGTGGATAAGCTTCTCGAAAGAGAGATGCCATTTATTGAAAATAAAGGTGGATAGGCTTCTCCAAAAAGAGATGCCACTTATCGAAAATCAAGGTGGATAGGCTTCTGAAAAGAGAGATACCACTTATCAAAAATAAAGTTGGATAGGCTTCTCGAAAGAGAGATGCCACTTATCAAAAATAAAGGTGGATAAGCTTCTCGAAAGAGAGATGCCACTTATCGAAAATAAAGGTGGATAAACTTCTCGGAAGAGAGATGCCACTTATCGAAAATAAAGGTGGATAAGCTTCTCGAAAGAGAGATGCCGCTTATCGAAAATAATGGTGGATAAGCTTCTCGAAAGAGAGATGCCATTTATCGAAAATAAAGGTGGATAAGCTTCTCGAAAGAGAGATGCCATTTAACAAAAATAAAGGTGGATAAGCTTCTCGAAAGAGAGACGCCACTTATCGAAAATAAAGATGGATAAGCTTCTCGAAAGAGAGATGCCACTTATCGAAAATAAAGGTGGATAAGCTTCTCGAATGAGAGATGCCACTTATCGAAAATAAAGGTGGATAAGCTTCTCGAAAGGGAGATGCCACTTATCTAAAATAAAGGTGGATAAGCTTCTCGAAAGAGAGATGCCAGTTATCGAAAATAAAGGTGGATAAGCTTCTCGAAAGAGAGATGCCACTAGTCAAAAATAAAGGTGGATGAGCTTCTCGAAAGATAGGTACCACTTATCAAAAATAAAGGTGGATAAGCTTCGCGAAAGAGAGATGCCACTTATAGAAAATAAAGGCGGATAAGCTTTTCGAAAGAGAGACGCCACTTATCAAAAATAAAGGTGGATAAGCTTCTCGAAAGAGAGATGCCAGTTATCGAAAATAAAGGTGGATAATCTTCTCGAAAGAGAGATGCCACTTATCGAAAATAAAGGTTTATAAGCTTCTCGAAAGAGAGATGCCACTTATCAAAAATAAAGGTGGATAAGTTTCTCGAAAGAGAGATGCCACTTAACAAAAATAAAGGTGAATAGGCTTCTCGAAAGAGAGATGCCACTTATCGAAAATAAAGATGGATAAGCTTCTCGAAAGAGAGATGCCACTTATCGAAAATAAAGGCGGATAAGCTTCTCGAATGAGAGATGCCACTTATCGAAAATTAAGGTGGATAAGCTTCTCGAAAGAGAGATGCCACTTATCGAAAATAAAGGTGGATAAGCTTCTCGAAAGAGTGATGCCACTTATCGAAAATAATGGTGGATAAGCTTCTCGAAACAGAGATGCCACTAATCAAAAATAAAGGTGGATAAGCTTATCGAAAGAGAGATACCACTTATCAAAAATAAAGGTGGATAAGCTTCGCGAAAGAGAGATGCCACTTATCAAAAATAAAGGCGGATAAGCTTCTCGAAAGAGAGTTGCCACTTATCGAAAATAAAGGTGGATAAGCTTCTCGAAAGAGAGATGCCACTTATCGAAAATAAAGGTGGATAAGCTTCTCGAATGAGAGATGCCACTTATCGAAAATAAAGATGGATAAGCTTCTCGAAAGAGAGATGCCACTTATCGAAAATAAAGGTGGATAAGCTTCTCGAAAGAGTGATGCCACTTATCGAAAATAATGGTGGATAAGCTTCTCGAAACAGAGATGCCACTAATCAAAAATAAAGGTGGATAAGCTTATCGAAAGAGAGATACCACTTATCAAAAATAAAGGTGGATAAGCTTCGCGAAAGAGAGATGCCACTTATCAAAAATAAAGGCGGATAAGCTTCTCGAAAGAGAGTTGCCACTTATCGAAAATAAAGGTGGATAAGCTTCTCGAAAGAGAGATGCCACTTATCGAAAATAAAGGTGGATAAGCTTCTCGAATGAGAGATGCCACTTATCGAAAATAAAGATGGATAAGCTTCTCGAAAGAGAGATGCCACTTATCAAAAATAAAGGTGGATAAGCTTCTCGAATGAGAGATGCCACTTATCGAAAATTAAGGTGGATAAGCTTCTCGGAAGAGAGATGCCACTTAACAAAAATAAAGGTGGATAAGCTTCTCGGAAGAGAGATGCCACTTATCGAAAATAAAGGTGGATAAGCTTCTCGAAAGAGAGATGCCACTTATCAAAAATAAAGGTGGATAAGCTTCTCGAAAGAGAGATGCCACTTATCAAAAATAAAGGTGGATAAGCTTCTCGAAAGAGAGATGCCACTTATCGAAAATAAAGGTGGATAAGCTTCTCGAAAGAAAGATGCCACTAATCAAAAATAAAGGTGGATAAGCTTCTCGAAAGAGAGATACCACTTATCAAAAAAATTAGGTGGATAAGCTTCTCGAAAGAAGGATGCCGCTTATCGAAAATAAAGGAGGATCAGCTTCTCGAAAGAGAGATGCCAGTTATCGAAAATAAAGGTGGATAAGCTTCTCGAAAGAGAGATGCCACTTATCGAAAATAAAGGTTTATAAGCTTCTCGAAATAGAGATGCCACTTATCGAAAATAAAGGTGGATAAGCTTCTCGAAAGAGAGATGCCACTTAACAAAAATAAAGGTGGATAAGCTTCTCGAAAGAGAGATACCACTTATCGAAAATAAAGATGGATAAGCTTCTCGAAAGAGAGATGCCACTTATCGAAAATAAAGCTGGATAAGCTTCTCGAATGAAAGATGCCACTTATCGAAAATAAAGGTGGATAAGCTTCTCGGAAGAGAGATGCCACTTAACAAAAATATAGGTGGATAAGCTTCTCGGAAGAGATATGCCACTTATCGAAAATAAAGGTGGATAAGCTTCTCGAAAGAGAGATGCCGCTTATCGAAAATAAAGGAGGATAAGCTTCTCGAAAGAGAGATGCCACTTTTCGAAAATAAAGGTGGATAAGCTTCTCGAAAGAGATTTGCCACTAATCAAAAATAAAGGTGGATAAGCTTCTCGAAAGAGAGGCACCACTTATCAAAAATAAAGGTGGATAAGCTTCGCGAAAGAGAGATGCCACTTATAGAAAATAAAGGTGGATAAGCTTCTCGAAAGAGAGATGCCAGTTATTGAAAATAAAGGTGGATAGGCTTCTCGAAAGAGAGATGCCACTTATCGAAAATCAAGGTGGATAGGCTTCTGAAAAGAGAGATACCACTTATCAAAAATAAAGTTGGATAGGCTTCTCGAAAGAGAGATGCCACTTATCAAAAATAAAGGTGGATAAGCTTCTCGAAAGAGAGATGCCACTTATCGAAAATAAAGGTGGATAAACTTCTCGGAAGAGAGATGCCACTTATCGAAAATAAAGGTGGATAAGCTTCTCGAAAGAGAGATGCCGCTTATCGAAAATAATGGTGGATAAGCTTCTCGAAAGAGAGATGCCATTTATCGAAAATAAAGGTGGATAAGCTTCTCGAAAGAGAGATGCCACTTAACGAAAATAAAGGTTGATAAGCTTCTCGAAAGAGAGATGCCACTTATCGAAAATAAAGGTTGATAAGCTTCTCGAAAGAGAGATGCCACTTAACAAAAAAAAAGGTGGATAAGCTTCTCGAAAGAGAGATGCCACTTATCGAAAATAAAGTTGGATAAGCTTCTCGAAAGAGAGATGCCACTTATCGAAAACAAAGGTTGATAAGCTTCTCGAAAGAGAGATGCCACTTATCGAAAATAAAGGTGGATAAGCTTCTCGAAAGAGAGATGCCACTTAACAAAAATAAAGGTGGATAAGCTTCTCGAAAGAGAGATGCCACTTATCGAAAATAAAGATGGATAAGCTTCTCGAAAGAGAGATGCCACTTATCGAAAATAAAGGTGGATAAGCTTCTCGAATGAGAGATGCCACTTATCGAAAATAAAGGTGGATAAGCTTCTCGAAAGGGAGATGCCACTTATCTAAAATAAAGGTGGATAAGCTTCTCGAAAGAGAGATGCCAGTTATCGAAAATAAAGGTGGATAAGCTTCTCGAAAGAGAGATGCCACTAGTCAAAAATAAAGGTGGATAAGCTTCTCGAAAGATAGGTACCACTTATCAAAAATAAAGGTGGATAAGCTTCGCGAAAGAGAGATGCCACTTATAGAAAATAAAGGCGGATAAGCTTCTCAAAAGAGAGACGCCACTTATCAAAAATAAAGGTGGATAAGCTTCTCGAAAGAGAGATGCCAGTTATCGAAAATAAAGGTGGATAATCTTCTCGAAAGAGAGATGCCACTTATCGAAAATAAAGGTTTATAAGCTTCTCGAAAGAGAGATGCCACTTATCAAAAATAAAGGTGGATAAGTTTCTCGAAAGAGAGATGCCACTTAACCAAAATAAAGGTGAATAGGCTTCTCGAAAGAGAGATGCCACTTATCGAAAATAAAGATGGATAAGCTTCTCGAAAGAGAGATGCCACTTATCGAAAATAAAGGCGGATAAGTTTCTCGAATGAGAGATGCCACTTATCGAAAATTAAGGTGGATAAGCTTCTCGAAAGAGAGATGCCACTTATCGAAAATAAAGGTGGATAAGCTTCTCGAAAGAGTGATGCCACTTATCGAAAATAAAGGTGGATAAGCTTCTCGAAACAGAGATGCCACTAATCAAAAATAAAGGTGGATAAGCTTATCGAAAGAGAGATACCACTTATCAAAAATAAAGGTGGATAAGCTTCGCGAAAGAGAGATGCCACTTATCAAAAATAAAGGCGGATAAGCTTCTCGAAAGAGAGTTGCCACTTATCAAAAATAAAGATGGATAAGCTTCTCGAAAGAGAGATGCCACTTAACAAAAATAAAGGTGGATAACCTTCTCGAAAGAGAGATGCCACTTATCGAAAATAAAGATGGATAAGCTTCTCGAAAGAGAGATGCCACTTATCGAAAATAAAGGTGGATAAGCTTCTCGAATGAGAGATGCCAATTATCAAAAATAAAGGTGGATAAGCTTCTCGAAAGAGAGATGCCACTTATCTAAAATAAAGGTGGATAAGCTTCTCGAATGAGAGATGCCACTTGTCGAAAATAAAGGTGGATAAGCTTCTCGAAAGAGAGATGCCACTTATCGAAAATAAAGGTGGATAAGCCTCTCGAAAGAGAGATGCCACTTATCGAAAATAAAGGTGGATAAGCTTCTCGAAAGAGAGATGCCATTAATCAAAAATAAAAGTGGATAAGCTTCTCGAAAGAGAGATACCACTTATAAAAAATAAAGGTGGATAAGCTTCGCGAAAGAGAGATGCCACTTATAGAAAATAAAGATGGATAAGCTTCTCGAAAGAGAGATGCCACTTATCGAAAATAAAGGTGGATAAGCTTCTTGAATGAGAGATGCCACTTATCGAAAATAAAGGTGGATAAGCTTCTCGAAAGAGAGATGCCACTTATCAAAAATAAAGGTGGATAAGCTTCTCGAAAGAGAGATGCCACTTATCGAAAATAAAGGTGGATAAGCTTCTCGAAAGAAAGATGCCACTAATCAAAAATAAAGGTGGATAAGCTTCTCGAAAGAGAGATACCACTTATCAAAAAAATAAGGTGGATAAGCTTCTCGAAAGAAGGATGCCGCTTATCGAAAATAAAGGAGGATCGGCTTCTCGAAAGAGAGATGCCAGTTATCGAAAATAAAGGTGGATAAGCTTCTCGAAAGAGAGATGCCACTTATCGAAAATAAAGGTTTATAAGCTTCTCGAAAGAGAGATGCCACTTATCGAAAATAAAGGTGGATAAGCTTCTCGAAAGAGAGATACCACTTAACAAAAATAAAGGTGGATAAGCTTCTCGAAAGAGAGATACCACTTATCGAAAATAAAGATGGATAAGCTTCTCGAAAGAGAGATGCCACTTATCGAAAATAAAGGTGGATAAGCTTCTCGAATGAAAGATGCCACTTATCGAAAATAAAGGTGGATAAGCTTCTCGGAAGAGAGATGCCACTTAACAAAAATAAAGGTGGATAAGCTTCTCGGAAGAGATATGCCACTTATCGAAAATAAAGGTGGATAAGCTTCTCGAAAGAGATATGCCGCTTATCGAAAATAAAGGAGGATAAGCTTCTCGAAAGAGAGATGCCACTTTTCAAAAATAAAGGTGGGTAAGCTTCTCGAAAGAGATATGCCACTAATCAAAAATAAAGGTGGATAAGCTTCTCGAAAGAGAGGCACCACTTATCAAAAATAAAGGTGGATAAGCTTCGCGAAAGAGAGATGCCACTTATAGAAAATAAAGGTGGATAAGCTTCTCGAAAGAGAGATGCCAGTTATTGAAAATAAAGGTGGATAGGCTTCTCGAAAGAGAGATGCCACTTATCGAAAATCAAGGTGGATAGGCTTCTGAAAAGAGAGATACCACTTATCAAAAATAAAGTTGGATAGGCTTCTCGAAAGAGAGATGCCACTTATCAAAAATAAAGGTGGATAAGCTTCTCGAAAGAGAGATGCCACTTATCGAAAATAAAGGTGGATAAACTTCTCGGAAGAGAGATGCCACTTATCGAAAATAAAGGTGGATAAGCTTCTCGAAAGAGAGATGCCGCTTATCGAAAATAATGGTGGATAAGCTTCTCGAAAGAGAGATGCCATTTATCGAAAATAAAGGTGGATAAGCTTCTCGAAAGAGAGATGCCATTTAACAAAAATAAAGGTGGATAAGCTTCTCGAAAGAGAGATGCCACTTATCGAAAATAAAGATGGATAAGCTTCTCGAAAGAGAGATGCCACTTATCGAAAATAAAGGTGGATAAGCTTCTCGAATGAGAGATGCCACTTATCGAAAATAAAGGTGGATAAGCTTCTCGAAAGGGAGATGCCACTTATCTAAAATAAAGGTGGATAAGCTTCTCGAAAGAGAGATGCCAGTTATCGAAAATAAAGGTGGATAAGCTTCTCGAAAGAGAGATGCCACTAGTCAAAAATAAAGGTGGATGAGCTTCTCGAAAGATAGGTACCACTTATCAAAAATAAAGGTGGATAAGCTTCGCGAAAGAGAGATGCCACTTATAGAAAATAAAGGCGGATAAGCTTCTCGAAAGAGAGACGCCACTTATCAAAAATAAAGGTGGATAAGCTTCTCGAAAGAGAGATGCCAGTTATCGAAAATAAAGGTGGATAATCTTCTCGAAAGAGAGATGCCACTTATCGAAAATAAAGGTTTATAAGCTTCTCGAAAGAGAGATGCCACTTATCAAAAATAAAGGTGGATAAGTTTCTCGAAAGAGAGATGCCACTTAACAAAAATAAAGGTGAATAGGCTTCTCGAAAGAGAGATGCCACTTATCGAAAATAAAGATGGATAAGCTTCTCGAAAGAGAGATGCCACTTATCGAAAATAAAGGCGGATAAGCTTCTCGAATGAGAGATGCCACTTATCGAAAATTAAGGTGGATAAGCTTCTCGAAAGAGAGATGCCACTTATCGAAAATAAAGGTGGATAAGCTTCTCGAAAGAGTGATGCCACTTATCGAAAATAAAGGTGGATAAGCTTCTCGAAACAGAGATGCCACTAATCAAAAATAAAGGTGGATAAGCTTATCGAAAGAGAGATACCACTTATCAAAAATAAAGGTGGATAAGCTTCGCGAAAGAGAGATGCCACTTATCAAAAATAAAGGCGGATAAGCTTCTCGAAAGAGAGTTGCCACTTATCGAAAATAAAGATGGATAAGCTTCTCGAAAGAGAGATGCCACTTATCAAAAATAAAGGTGGATAAGCTTCTCGAATGAGAGATGCCACTTATCGAAAATAAAGATGGATAAGCTTCTCGAAAGAGAGATGCCACTTATCAAAAATAAAGGTGGATAAGCTTCTCGAATGAGAGATGCCACTTATCGAAAATTAAGGTGGATAAGCTTCTCGGAAGAGAGATGCCACTTAACAAAAATAAAGGTGGATAAGCTTCTCGGAAGAGAGATGCCACTTATCGAAAATAAAGGTGGATAAGCTTCTCGAAAGAGAGATGCCACTTATCAAAAATAAAGGTGGATAAGCTTCTCGAAAGAGAGATGCCACTTATCAAAAATAAAGGTGGATAAGCTTCTCGAAAGAGAGATGCCACTTATCGAAAATAAAGGTGGATAAGCTTCTCGAAAGAAAGATGCCACTAATCAAAAATAAAGGTGGATAAGCTTCTCGAAAGAGAGATACCACTTATCAAAAAAATAAGGTGGATAAGCTTCTCGAAAGAAGGATGCCGCTTATCGAAAATAAAGGAGGATCAGCTTCTCGAAAGAGAGATGCCAGTTATCGAAAATAAAGGTGGATAAGCTTCTCGAAAGAGAGATGCCACTTATCGAAAATAAAGGTTTATAAGCTTCTCGAAAGAGAGATGCCACTTATCGAAAATAAAGGTGGATAAGCTTCTCGAAAGAGAGATGCCACTTAACAAAAATAAAGGTGGATAAGCTTCTCGAAAGAGAGATACCACTTATCGAAAATAAAGATGGATAAGCTTCTCGAAAGAGAGATGCCACTTATCGAAAATAAAGGTGGATAAGCTTCTCGAATGAAAGATGCCACTTATCGAAAAAAAATGTGGATAAGCTTCTCGGAAGAGAGATGCCACTTAACAAAAATAAAGGTGGATAAGCTTCTCGGAAGAGATATGCCACTTATCGAAAATAAAGGTGGATAAGCTTCTCGAAAGAGAGATGCCGCTTATCGAAAATAAAGGAGGATAAGCTTCTCGAAAGAGAGATGCCACTTTTCGAAAATAAAGGTGGATAAGCTTCTCGAAAGAGATATGCCACTAATCAAAAATAAAGGTGGATAAGCTTCTCGAAAGAGAGGCACCACTTATCAAAAATAAAGGTGGATAAGCTTCGCGAAAGAGAGATGCCACTTATAGAAAATAAAGGTGGATAAGCTTCTCGAAAGAGAGATGCCAGTTATTGAAAATAAAGGTGGATAGGCTTCTCGAAAGAGAGATGCCACTTATCGAAAATCAAGGTGGATAGGCTTCTGAAAAGAGAGATACCACTTATCAAAAATAAAGTTGGATAGGCTTCTCGAAAGAGAGATGCCACTTATCAAAAATAAAGGTGGATAAGCTTCTCGAAAGAGAGATGCCACTTATCGAAAATAAAGGTGGATAAACTTCTCGGAAGAGAGATGCCACTTATCGAAAATAAAGGTGGATAAGCTTCTCGAAAGAGAGATGCCGCTTATCGAAAATAATGGTGGATAAGCTTCTCGAAAGAGAGATGCCATTTATCGAAAATAAAGGTGGATAAGCTTCTCGAAAGAGAGATGCCACTTAACGAAAATAAAGGTTGATAAGCTTCTCGAAAGAGAGATGCCACTTATCGAAAATAAAGGTTGATAAGCTTCTCGAAAGAGAGATGCCACTTAACAAAAAAAAAGGTGGATAAGCTTCTCGAAAGAGAGATGCCACTTATCGATAATAAAGTTGGATAAGCTTCTCGAAAGAGAGATGCCACTTATCGAAAACAAAGGTTGATAAGCTTCTCGAAAGAGAGATGCCACTTATCGAAAATAAAGGTGGATAAGCTTCTCGAAAGAGAGATGCCACTTAACAAAAATAAAGGTGGATAAGCTTCTCGAAAGAGAGATGCCACTTATCGAAAATAAAGATGGATAAGCTTCTCGAAAGAGAGATGCCACTTATCGAAAATAAAGGTGGATAAGCTTCTCGAATGAGAGATGCCACTTATCGAAAATAAAGGTGGATAAGCTTCTCGAAAGGGAGATGCCACTTATCTAAAATAAAGGTGGATAAGCTTCTCGAAAGAGAGATGCCAGTTATCGAAAATAAAGGTGGATAAGCTTCTCGAAAGAGAGATGCCACCTGTCAAAAATAAAGGTGGATAAGCTTCTCGAAAGATAGGTACCACTTATCAAAAATAAAGGTGGATAAGCTTCGCGAAAGAGAGATGCCACTTATAGAAAATAAAGGCGGATAAGCTTCTCGAAAGAGAGACGCCACTTATCAAAAATAAAGGTGGATAAGCTTCTCGAAAGAGAGATGCCAGTTATCGAAAATAAAGGTGGATAATCTTCTCGAAAGAGAGATGCCACTTATCGGAAATAAAGGTTTATAAGCTTCTCGAAAGAGAGATGCCACTTATCAAAAATAAAGGTGGATAAGTTTCTCGAAAGAGAGATGCCACTTAACAAAAATAAAGGTGAATAGGCTTCTCGAAAGAGAGATGCCACTTATCGAAAATAAAGGCGGATAAGCTTCTCGAATGAGAGATGCCACTTATCGAAAATTAAGGTGGATAAGCTTCTCGAAAGAGAGATGCCACTTATCGAAAATAAAGGTGGATAAGCTTCTCGAAAGAGTGATGCCACTTATCGAAAATAAAGGTGGATAAGCTTCTCGAAACAGAGATGCCACTAATCAAAAATAAAGGTGGATAAGCTTACCGAAAGAGAGATACCACTTATCAAAAATAAAGGTGGATAAGCTTCGCGAAAGAGAGATGCCACTTATCAAAAATAAAGGCGGATAAGCTTCTCGAAAGAGAGTTGCCACTTATCGAAAATAAAGATGGATAAGCTTCTCGAAAGAGAGATGCCACTTATCAAAAATAAAGGTGGATAAGCTTCTCGAATGAGAGATGCCACTTATCGAAAATAAAGATGGATAAGCTTCTCGAAAGAGAGATGCCACTTATCAAAAATAAAGGTGGATAAGCTTCTCGAATGAGAGATGCCACTTATCGAAAATTAAGGTGGATAAGCTTCTCGGAAGAGAGATGCCACTTAACAAAAATAAAGGTGGATAAGCTTCTCGGAAGAGAGATGCCACTTATCGAAAATAAAGGTGGATAAGCTTCTCGAAAGAGAGATGCCGCTTATCGAAAATAAAGGAGGATTAGCTTCTCGAAAGAGAGATGCCACTTTTCGAAAATAAAGGTGGATAAGCTTCTCGAAAGAGATATGCCACTAATCAAAAATAAAGGTGGATAAGCTTCTCGAAAGAGAGATACCACTTATCAAAAATAAAGGTGGATAAGCTTCGCGAAAGAGAGATGCCACTTATAGAAAATAAAGGTGGATAAGCTTCTCGAAAGAGGGATGCCAGTTATTGAAAATAAAGGTGGATAGGCTTCTCGAAAGAGAGATGCCACTTATTGAAAATCAAGGTTGATAGGCTTCTGAAAAGAGAGATACCACTTATCAAAAATAAAGTTGGATAGGCTTCTCGAAAGAGAGATGCCACTTATCAAAAATAAAGGTGGATAAGCTTATCGAAAGAGAGATGCCACTTATCGAAAATAAAGGTGGATAAACTTCTTGGAAGAGAGATGCCACTTATCGAAAATAAAGGTGGATAAGCTTCTCGAAAGAGAGATGCCGCTTATCGAAAATAATGGTGGATAAGCTTCTCGAAAGAGAGATGCCATTTATCGAAAATAAAGGTGGATAAGCTTCTCGAAAGAGAGATGCCACTTATCGAAAATAAAGGTTGATAAGCTTCTCGAAAGAGAGATGCCACTTATCGAAAATAAAGATGGATCAGCTTCTCGAAAGAGAGATGCCACTTATCAAAAATAAAGGTGGATAAGCTTCTCGAATGATAGATGCCACTTATCAAAAATAAAGGTGGATAAGCTTCTCGAAACAGAGATGCCACTTATAAAAAATAAAGTTGGATAAGCTTCTCGAAAGAGAGATGCCACTTATCGAAAATAAAGGTTTATAAGCTTCTCGAAAGAGAGATGCCACTTATCGAAAATAAAGGTGGATAAGCTTCTCGAAAGAGAGATGCCACTTAACAAAAATAAAGGTGGATAAGCTTCTCGAAAGAGAGATGCCACTTATCGAAATTAAAGATGGATAAGCTTCTCGAAAGAGAGATGCCACTTATCGAAAATAAAGGTGGATAAGCTTCTCGAATGAGAGATGCCACTTATCGAAAATAAAGGTGGATAAGCTTCTCGAAAGAGAGATGCCACTTATCTAAAATAGAGGTGGATAAGCTTCTCGAAAGGGAGATGCTAGTTATCGACAATAAAGGTGGATAAGCTTCTCGAAAGAGAGATGCCAGTTATCGAAAATAAAGGTGGATAATCTTCTCGAAAGAGAGATGCCACTTATCGAAAATAAAGGTTTATAAGCTTCTCGAAAGAGAGATGCCACTTATCAAAAATAAAGGTGGATAAGTTTCTCGAAAGAGAGATGCCACTTAACAAAACTAAAGGTGAATAGGCTTCTCGAAAGAGAGATGCCACTTATCGAAAATAAAGATGGATAAGCTTCTCGAAAGAGAGATGCCACTTATCGAAAATAAAGGTGGATAAGCTTCTCGAATGAGAGATGCCACTTATCGAAAATAAAGGTGGATAAGCTTCTCGAAAGAGAGATGCCACTTATCGAAAATAAAGGTGGATAAGCTTCTCGAATGAGTGATGCCACTTATCGAAAATAAAGGTGGATAAGCTTCTCGAAAGAGAGATGCCACTAATCAAAAATAAAGGTGGATAAGCTTCTCGAAAGAGAGATACCACTTATCAAAAATAAAGGTGGATAAGCTTCGCGAAAGAGAGATGCCACTTATCAAAAATAAAGGCGGATAAGCTTCTCGAAAGAGAGTCGCCACTTATCGAAAATAAAGATGGATAAGCTTCTCGAAAGAGAGATGCCACTAGTCAAAAATAAAGGTGGATAAGCTTCTCGAAAGATAGGTACCACTTATCAAAAATAAAGGTGGATAAGCTTCGCGAAAGAGAGATGCCACTTATAGAAAATAAAGGCGAATAAGCTTCTCGAAAGAGAGACGCCACTTATCAAAAATAAAGGTGGATAAGCTTCTCGAAAGAGAGATGCCACTAGTCAAAAATAAAGGTGGATAAGCTTCTCGAAAGATAGGTACCACTTATCAAAAATAAAGGTGGATAAGCTTCGCGAAAGAGAGATGCCACTTATAGAAAATAAAGGCGAATAAGCTTCTCGAAAGAGAGACGCCACTTATCAAAAATAAAGGTGGATAAGCTTCTCGAAAGAGAGATGCCAGTTATCGAAAATAAAGGTGGATAATCTTCTCGCAAGAGAGATGCCACTTATCTAAAATAAAGGTGGATAAGCTTCTCGAATGAGAGATGCCACTTGTCGAAAATAAAGGTGGATAAGCTTCTCGAAAGAGAGATGCCACTTATCGAAAATAAAGGTGGATAAGCCTCTCAAAAGAGAGATGCCACTTATCGAAAATAAAGGTGGATAAGCTTCTCGAAAGAGAGATGCCACTAATCAAAAATAAAAGTGGATAAGCTTCTCGAAAGAGAGATACCACTTATAAAAAATAAATGTGGATAAGCTTCGCGAAAGAGAGATGCCACTAATAGAAAATAAAGATGGATAAGCTTCTCGAAAGAGAGATGCCACTTATCCAAAATAAAGGTGGATAAGCTTCTCGAATGAGAGATGCCACTTATCGAAAATAAAGGTGGATAAGCTTCTCGAAAGAGAGATGCCACTTATCGAAAATAAAGGTGGATAAGCTTCTCGAAAGAGAGATGCCACTTATCGAAAATAAAGGTGGATAAGCTTCTCGAAAGAGAGATGCCACTAATCAAAAATAAAGGTGGATAAGCTTCTCGAAAGAGAGATACCACTTATCAAAAATAAAGGTGGATAAGCTTCTCGAAAGAGAGATGTCGCTTATCGAAAATAAAGGAGGATAAGCTTCTCAAAAGAGAGATGCCAGTTATCGAAAATAAAGGTGGATAAGCTTCTCGAAAGAGAGATGCCACTTATCGAAAATAAAGGTGTATAAGCTTCTCGAAAGAGAGATGCCACTTATCGAAAATAAAGGTGGATAAGCTTCTCGAAAGAGAGATGCCACTTAACAAAAATAAAGGTGGACAAGCTTCTCGCAAGAGAGATACCACTTATCGAAAATAAAGATGGATAAGCTTCTCGAAAGAGAGATGCCACTTATCGAAAATAAAGGTGGATAAGCTTCTCGAAAGAGAGATGCCACTTATCAAAAATAAAGGTGGATAAGCTTCTCGAATGAGAGATGCCACTTATCAAAAATAAAGGTGGATAAGCTTCTCGAAAGAGAGATGCCACTAGTCAAAAATAAAGGTGGATAAGCTTCGCGAAAGATAGGTACCACTTATAAAAAATAAAGGTGGATAAGCTTCGCGAAAGAGAGATGCCACTTATCGAAAATAAAGGCGAATAAGCTTCTCGAAAGAGAGACGCCACTTATCAAAAATAAAGGTGGATAAGCTTCTCGAAAGAGAGATGCCAGTTATCGAAAATAAAGGTGGATAATCTTCTCGAAAGAGAGATGCCACTTATCTAAAATAAAGGTGGATAAGCTTCTCGAAAGAGAGATGCCGCTTATCGAAAATAAAGGAGGATAAGCTTCTCGAAAGAGAGATGCCACTTTTCGAAAATAAAGGTGGATAAGCTTCTTGAAAGAGATATGCCACTAATCAAAAATAAAGGTGGATAAGCTTCTCGAAAGAGAGGTACCAGTTATCAAAAATAAACGTGGATAAGCTTCGCGAAAGAGAGATGCCACTTATAGAAAACTAAGATGGATAAGCTTCTCGAAAGAGAGATGCCACTTATAAAAAATAAAGGTGGATAAGCTTCTCGAATGAGAGATGCCACTTATCAAAAATAAAGGTGGATAAGCTTCTCGAAAGAGAGATGCCACTTATCAAAAATAAAGATGGATAAGCTTCTCGAAAGAGAGATGCCACTTATCGAAAATAAAGGTGGATAAGCTTCTCGAATGAGAGATGCCACTTATCGAAAATAAAGGTGGATAAGCTTCTCGAAAGAGTGATGCCACTTATCGAAAATAAAGGTGGATAAGCTTCTCGAAAGAGAGATGCCACTTTTCGAAAATAAAGATGGATAAGCTTCTCGAAAGAGAGATGCCACTTATCAAAAATAAAGGTGGATAAGCTTCTCGAATGAGAGATGCCACTTATCGAAAATAAAGGTGGATAAGCTTCTCGAAAGAGAGATGCCATTTATCTAAAATAAAGGTGGATAAGCTTCTCGAAAGAGAGATGCCAGTTATAGAAAATAAAGGTGGATAAGCTTCTCGAAAGAGAGATGCCATTAGTCAAAAATAAAGGTGGATAAGCTTCTCGAAAGAGAGGTACCACTTATCAAAAATAAAGGTGGATAAGCTTCGCGAAAGAGAGATGCCACTTATAGAAAATAAAGGCGGATAAGCTTCTCGAAAGAGAGACGCCACTTATCAAAAATAAAGGTGGATAAGCTTCTCGAAAGAGAGATGCCAGTTATCGAAAATAAAGGTGGATAATCTTCTCGAAAGAGAGATGCCACTTATCGAAAATAAAGGTTTATAAGCTTCTCGAAAGAGAGATGCCACTTATCAAAAATAAAGGTGAATAGGCTTCTCGAAAGAGAGATGCCACTTATCAAAAATAAAGATGGATAAGCTTCTCGAAAGAGAGATGCCACTTATCGAAAATAAAGGTGGATAAGCTTCTCGAATGAGAGATACCACTAATCAAAAACAAAGGTGGATAAGCTTCTCGAAAGAGAGGTACCACTTATCAAAAATAAACGTGGATAAGCTTCGCGAAAGAGAGATGCCACTTATAGAAAACTAAGATGGATAAGCTTCTCGAAAGAGAGATGCCACTTATCAAAAATAAAGGTGGATAAGCTTCTCGAATGAGAGATGCCACTTTTCGAAAATAAAGGTGGATAAGCTTCTTGAAAGAGATATGCCACTAATCAAAAATAAAGGTGGATAAGCTTCTCGAAAGAGAGGTACCACTTATCAAAAATAAACGTGGATAAGCTTCGCGAAAGAGAGATGCCACTTATAGAAAACTAAGATGGATAAGCTTCTCGAAAGAGAGATGCCACTTATCAAAAATAAAGGCGGATAAGCTTCTCGAAAGAGAGACGCCACTTATCAAAAATAAAGGTGGATAAGCTTCTCGAAAGAGAGATGCCAGTTATCGAAAATAAAGGTGGATAATCTTCTCGAAAGAGAGATGCCACTTATCGAAAATAAAGGTTTATAAGCTTCTCGAAAGAGAGATGCCACTTATCAAAAACAAAGGTGAATAGGCTTCTCGAAAGAGAGATGCCACTTATCAAAAATAAAGATGGATAAGCTTCTCGAAAGAGAGATGCCACTTATCGAAAATAAAGGTGGATAAGCTTCTCGAATGAGAGATGCCACTTATCGAAAATAAAGGTGGATAAGCTTCTCGAAAGAGAGATGCCACTTATCGAAAATAAAGGTGGATAAGCTTCTCGAAAGAGTGATGCCACTTATCGAAAATAAAGGTGGATAAGCTTCTCGAAAGAGAGATGCCACTAATCAAAAATAAAGGTGGATAAGCTTCTCGAAAGAGAGATACCACTTATCAAAAATAAAGGTGGATAAGCTTCGCGAAAGAGAGATGCCACTTATCAAAAATAAAGGTGGATAAGCTTCTCGAATGAGAGATGCCACTTATCAAAAATAAAGGTGGATAAGCTTCTCGAAACAGAGATGCCACTTATAAAAAATAAAGTTGGATAAGCTTCTCGAAAGAGAGATGCCACTTATCGAAAATAAAGGTTTATAAGCTTCTCGAAAGAGAGATGCCACTTATCGAAAATAAAGGTGGATAAGCTTCTCGAAAGAGAGATGCCACTTAACAAAAATAAAGGTGGATAAGCTTCTCGAAAGAGAGATGCCACTTATCGAAAATAAAGATGGATAAGCTTCTCGAAAGAGAGATGCCACTTATCGAAAATAAAGGTGGATAAGCTTCTCGAATGAGAGATGCCACTTATCGAAAATAAAGGTGGATAAGCTTCTCGAAAGAGAGATGCCACTTATCTAAAATAAAGGTGGATAAGCTTCTCGAAAGAGAGATGCTAGTTATCGAAAATAAAGGTGGATAAGCTTCTCGAAAGAGAGATGCCAGTTATCGAAAATAAAGGTGGATAATCTTCTCGAAAGAGAGATGCCACTTATCGAAAATAAAGGTTTATAAGCTTCTCGAAAGAGAGATGCCACTTATCAAAAATAAAGGTGGATAAGTTTCTCGAAAGAGAGATGCCACTTAACAAAAATAAAGGTGAATAGGCTTCTCGAAAGAGAGATGTCACTAATCGAAAATAAAGATGGATAAGCTTCTCGAAAGAGAGATGCCACTTATCGAAAATAAAGGTGGATAAGCTTCTCGAGTGAGAGATGCCACTTATCGAAAATAAAGGTGGATAAGCTTCTCGAAAGAGAGATGCCACTTATCGAAAATAAAGGTGGATAAGCTTCTCGAAAGAGTGATGCCACTTATCGAAAATAAAGGTGGATAAGCTTCTCGAAAGAGAGATGCCACTAATCAAAAATAAAGGTGGATAAGCTTCTCGAAAGACAGATACCACTTATAAAAAATAAAGGTGGATAAGCTTCGCGAAAGAGAGATGCCACTTATCAAAAATAAAGGCGGATAAGCTTCTCGAAAGAGAGTTGCCACTTATCGAAAATAAAGATGGATAAGCTTCTCGAAAGAGAGATGCCACTTATCAAAAATAAAGGTGGATAAGCTTCTCGAATGAGAGATGCCACTTATCAAAAATAAAGGTGGATAAGCATCTCGAAAGAGAGATGCCACTTATCAAAAATAAAGTTGGATAAGCTTCTCGAAAGAGAGATGCCACTTATCGAAAATAAAGGTTGATAAGCTTCTCGAAAGAGAGATGCCACTTATCGAAAATAAAGATGGATAAGCTTCTCGAAAGAGAGATGCCACTTAACAAAAATAAAGGTGGATAAGCTTCTCGAAAAAGAGATGCCACTTATCGAAAATAAAGATGGATAAGCTTCTCGAAAGAGAGATGCCACTTATCGAAAATAAAGGTGGATAAGCTTCTCGAATGAGAGATGCCACTTATCGAAAATAAAGGTGGATAAGCTTCTCGAAAGAGAGATGCCACTAATCTAAAATAAAGGTGGATAAGCTTCTCGAATGAGAGATGCCACTTGTCGAAAATAAAGGTGGATAAGCTTCTCGAAAGAGAGATGCCACTTATCGAAAATAAAGGTGGATAAGCCTCTCAAAAGAGAGATGCCACTTATCGAAAATAAAGGTGGATAAGCTTCTCGAAAGAGAGATGCCACTAATCAAAAATAAAAGTGGATAAGCTTCTCGAAAGAGAGATACCACTTATAAAAAATAAATGTGGATAAGCTTCGCGAAAGAGAGATGCCACTTATAGAAAATATAGATGGATAAGCTTCTCGAAAGAGAGATGCCACTTATCCAAAATAAAGGTGGATAAGCTTCTCGAATGAGAGATGCCACTTATATAAAATAAAGGTGGATAAGCTTCTCGAAAGAGAGATGCCACTTATCGAAAATAAAGGTGGATAAGCTTCTCGATAGAGAGATGCCACTTATCGAAAATAAAGGTGGATAAGCTTCTCGAAAGAGAGATGCCACTAATCAAAAATAAAGGTGGATAAGCTTCTCGAAAGAGAGATACCACTTATCAAAAATAAAGGTGGATAAGCTTCTCGAAAGAGAGATGTAGCTTATCGAAAATAAAGGAGGATAAGCTTCTCAAAAGAGAGATGCCAGTTATCGAAAATAAAGGTGGATAAGCTTCTCGAAAGAGAGATGCCACTTATCGAAAATAAAGGTTTATAAGCTTCTCGAAAGAGAGATGCCACTTATCGAAAATAAAGGTGGATAAGCTTCTCGAAAGAGAGATGCCACTTAACAAAAATAAAGGTGGATAAGCTTCTCGAAAGAGAGATACCACTTATCGAAAATAAAGATGGATAAGCTTCTCGAAAGAGAGATGCCACTTATCGAAAATAAAGGTTGATAAGCTTCTCGGAAGAGAGATGCCACTTAACAAAAATAAAGGTGGACAAGCTTCTCGGAAGAGAGATGCCACTTATCGAAAATAAAGGTGGATAAGCTTCAAGAAAGAGAGATGCCGCTTATCGAAAATAAAGGAGGATAAGCTTCTCGAAAGAGAGATGCCACTTTTCGAAAATAAAGGTGGATAAGCTTCTTGAAAGAGATATGCCACTAATCAAAAATAAAGGTGGATAAGCTTCTTGAAAGAGAGGTACCACTTATCAAAAATAAACGTGGATAAGCTTCGCGAAAGAGAGATGCCACTTATAGAAAACTAAGATGGATAAGCTTCTCGAAAGAGAGATGCCACTTATCAAAAATAAAGGTGGATAAGCTTCTCGAATGAGAGATGCCACTTATCAAAAATAAAGGTGGATAAGCTTCTCGAAAGAGAGATGCCACTTATCAAAAATAAAGATGGATAAGCTTCTCGAAAGAGAGATGCCACTTATCGAAAATAAAGGTGGATAAGCTTCTCGAATGAGAGATGCCACTTATCGAAAATAAAGGTGGATAAGCTTCTCGAAAGAGTGATGCCACTTATCAAAAATAAAGGTGGATAAGCTTCTCGAAAGAGAGATGCCACTTATCGAAAATAAAGGTGGATAAGCTTCTCGAATGAGAGATGCCACTTATCGAAAATAAAGGTGGATAAGCTTCTCGAAAGAGTGATGCCACTTATCGAAAATAAAGGTGGATAAGCTTCTCGAAAGAGAGATGCCACTTATCGAAAATAAAGATGGATAAGCTTCTCGAAAGAGAGATGCCACTTATCGAAAATAAAGGTGGATAAGCTTCTCGAATTAGAGATGCCACTTATCAAAAATAAAGGTGGATAAGCTTCTCGAAAGAGAGATGCCATTTATCTAAAATAAAGGTGGATAAGCTTCTCGAAAGCGAGATGCCAGTTATAGAAAATAAAGGTGGATAAGCTTCTCGAAAGAGAGATGCCACTAGTCAAAAATAAAGGTGGATAAGCTTCTCGAAAGAGAGGTACCACTTATCAAAAATAAAGGTGGATAAGCTTCGCGAAAGAGAGATGCCACTTATAGAAAATAAAGGCGGATAAGCTTCTCGAAAGAGAGACGCCACTTATCAAAAATAAAGGTGGATAAGCTTCTCGAAAGAGAGATGCCAGTTATCGAAAATAAAGGTGGATAATCTTCTCGAAAGAGAGATGCCACTTATCGAAAATAAAGGTTTATAAGCTTCTTGAAAGAGAGATGCCACTTATCAAAAATAAAGGTGAATAGGCTTCTCGAAAGAGAGATGCCACTTATCAAAAATAAAGATGGATAAGCTTCTCGAAAGAGAGATGCCACTTATCGAAAATAAAGGTGGATAAGCTTCTCGAATGAGAGATGCCACTTATAGAAAATAAAGGTGGATAAGCTTCTCGAAAGAGAGATGCCACTTATCGAAAATAAAGGTGGATAAGCTTCTCGAAAGAGTGATGCCACTTATCGAAATAAAAGGTGGATAAGCTTCTCGAAAGAGAGATGCCACTAATCAAAAATAAAGGTGGATAAGCTTCTCGAAAGAGAGATACCACTTATCAAAAATAAAGGTGGATAAGCTTCGCGAAAGAGAGATGCCACTTATCAAAAATAAAGGCGGATAAGCTTCTCGAAAGAGAGTTGCCACTTATCAAAAGTAAAGGTGGATAAGCTTCTCGAAAGGGAGATGCCACTTATCGACAATAAAGGTGGATAAGCTTCTCGAATGAGAGATGCCACTTATCGAAAATAAAGGTGGATAAGCTTCTCGAAAGAGAGACGCCACTTATAAAAAATAAAGGTGGATAAGCTTCTCGAAAGAGAGATGCCAGTTATCGAAAATAAAGGTGGATAATCTTCTCGAAAGAGAGATGCCACTTATCGAAAATAAAGGTTTATAAGCTTCTCGAAAGAGAGATGCCACTTATCAAAAATAAAGGTGGATAAGTTTCTCGAAAGAGAGATGCCACTTAACAAAAATAAAGGTGAATAGGATTCTCGAAAGAGAGATGCCACTTATCAAAAATAAAGATGGATAAGCTTCTCGAAAGAGAGATGCCACTTATCGAAAATAAAGGTGAATAAGCTTCTCGAATGAGAGATGCCACTTATCGAAAATAAAGGTGGATAAGCTTCTCGAAAGAGAGATGCCACTTATCGAAAATAAAGGTGGATAAGCTTCTCGAAAGAGTGATGCCACTTATCGAAAATAAAGGTGGATAAGCTTCTCGAAAGAGAGATGCCACTAATCAAAAATAAAGGTGGATAAGCTTCTCGAAAGAGAGATACCACTTATCAAAAATAAAGGTGGATAAGCTTCGCGAAAGAGAGATGCCAATTATCAAAAATAAAGGCGGATAAGCTTCTCGAAAGAGAGTTGCCACTTATCAAAAGTAAAGGTGGATAAGCTTCTCGAAAGGGAGATGCCACTTATCGACAATAAAGGTGGATAAGCTTCTCGAATGAGAGATGCCACTTATCGAAAATAAAGGTGGATAAGCTTCTCGAGTGAGAGATGCCACTTATCGAAAATAAAGGTGGATAAGCTTCTCGAAAGAGAGATGCCACTTATCGAAAATAAAGGTGGATAAGCCTCTCGAAAGAGAGATGCCACTTATCGAAAATAAAGGTGGATAAGCTTCTCGAAAGAGAGATACCACTTATCAAAAATAAAGGTGGATAAGCTTCGCGAAAGAGAGATGCCACTTATCAAAAATAAAGGTGGATAAGCTTCGCGAAAGAGAGATGCCACTTATAGAAAATAAAGGTGGATAAGCTTCTCGAAAGAGAGATGCCAGTTATTGAAAATAAAGGTGGATAGGATTCTCGAAAGAGAGATGCCACTTATCGAAAATAAAGGTGGATAAGCTTCTCGAAAGAGAGATGCCACTAATCAAAAATAAAAGTGGATAAGCTTCTCGAAAGAGAGTTGCCACTTATCGAAAATAAAGATGGATAAGCTTCTCGAAAGAGAGATGCCACTTATCAAAAATAAAGGTGGATAAGCTTCTCGAATGAGAGATGCCACTTATCAAAAATAAAGGTGGATAAGCATCTCGAAAGAGAGATGCCACTTATCAAAAATAAAGTTGGATAAGCTTCTCGAAAGAGAGATGCCACTTATCGAAAATAAAGCTTGATAAGCTTCTCGAAAGAGAGATGCCACTTATCGAAAATAAAGATGAATAAGCTTCTCGAAAGAGAGATGCCACTTAACAAAAATAAACGTGGATAAGCTTCTCGAAAGAGAGATGCCACTTATCGAAAATAAAGATGGATAAGCTTCTCGAAAGAGAGATGCCACTTATCGAAAATAAAGGTGGATAAGCTTCTCGAATGAGAGATGCCACTTATCGAAAATAAAGGTGGATAAGCTTCTCGAAAAAGAGATGCCACTTATCTAAAATAAAGGTGGATAAGCTTCTCGAATGAGAGATGCCACTTATCGAAAATAAAGGTGGATAAGCCTCTCAAAAGAGAGATGCCACTTATCGAAAATAAAGGTGGATAAGCTTCTCGAAAGAGAGATGCCACTAATCAAAAATAAAAGTGGAAAAGCTTCTCGAAAGATAGATACCACTTATAAAAAATAAAGGTGGATAAGCTTCGCGAATGAGAGATGCCACTTATAGAAAATAAAGATGGATAAGCTTCTCGAAAGAGAGATGCCACTTATCGAAAATAAAGGTGGATAAGCTTCTCGAATGAGAGATGCCACTTATTGAAAATAAAGGTGGATAAGCTTCTCGAAAGAGAGATGCCACCTATCGAAAATAAAGGTGGATAAGCTTCTCGAAAGAGAGATGCCACTTATCGAAAATAAAGGTGGATAAGCTTCTCGAAAGAGAGATGCCACTAATCAAAAATAAAGGTGGATAAGCTTCTCGAAAGAGAGATACCACTTATCAAAAATAAAGGTGGATAAGCTTCTCGAAAGAGAGATGTCGCTTATCGAAAATAAAGGAGGATAAGCTTCTCAAAAGAGAGATGCCAGTTATCGAAAATAAAGGTGGATAAGCTTCTCGAAAGAGAGATGCCACTTATCGAAAATAAAGGTTTATAAGCTTCTCGAAATAGAGATGCCACTTATCGAAAATAAAGGTGGATAAGCTTCTCGAAAGAGAGATGCCACTTAACAAAAATAAAGGTGGATAAGCTTCTCGAAAGAGAGATACCACTTATCGAAAATAAAGATGGATAAGCTTCTCGAAAGAGAGATGCCACTTATCGAAAATAAAGGTGGATAAGCTTCTCGGAAGAGAGATGCCACTTATCGAAAATAAAGATGGATAAGCTTCTCGAAAGAGAGATGCCACTTTTCGAAAATAAAGGTGGATAAGCTTCTCGAAAGAGATATGCCACTAATCAAAAATAAAGGTGGATAAGCTTCTCGAAAGAGAGGTACCACTTATCAAAAATAAAGGTGGATAAGCTTCGCGAAAGAGAGATGCCACTTATAGAAAATAAAGGTGGATAAGCGTTTTCGAAAGAGAGATGCCAGTTATTGAAAATAAAGGTGGATAGGCTTCTCGAATGAGAGATGCCACTTATTGAAAATCAAGGTGGATAGGCTTCTGAAAAGAGAGATACCACTTATCAAAAATAAAGTTGGATAGGCTTCTCGAAAGAGAGATGCCACTTATACAAAATAAAGGTGGATAAGCTTCTCGAAAGAGAGATGCCATTTATCGAAAATAAAGGTGGATAAGCTTCTCGAAAGAGAGATGCCACTTATCGAAAATAAAGGTTGATAAGCTTCTCGAAAGAGAGATGCCACTTATCAAAAATAAAGGTTGATAAGCTTCTCGAAAGAGAGATGCCACTTAACAAAAATAAAGGTGGATAAGCTTCTCGAAAGAGAGATGCCACTTATCGAAAATAAAGGTTTATAAGCTTCTCGAAAGAGAGATGCCACTTATCAAAAATAAAGGTGGATAAGTTTCTCGAAAGAGAGATGCCACTTAACAAAAATAAAGGTGAATAGGCTTCTCGAAAGAGAGATGCCACTTATCAAAAATAAAGATGGATAAGCTTCTCGAAAGAGAGATGCCACTTATCGAAAATAAAGGTGGATAAGCTTCTCGAATTATAGATGCCACTTATCGAAAATAAAGGTGGATAAGCTTCTCGAAAGAGAGATGCCACTTAACAAAAAGAAAGGTGGATAAGCGTCTCGAAAGAGAGATGCCACTTATCGAAAATAAAGATGGATAAGCTTCTCGAAAGAGAGATGCCACTTATCGAAAATAAAGGTGGATAAGCTTCTCGAATGAGAGATGCCACTTATCGAAAATAAAGGTGGATAAGCTTCTCGAAAGAGAGATGCCATTTATCTAAAATAAAGGTGGATAAGTTTCTCGAAAGAGAGATGCCAGTTATAGAAAATAAGGTGGATAAGCTTCTCGAAAGAGAGATGCCACTAGTCAAAAATAAAGGTGGATAAGCTTCTCGAAAGAGAGGTACCACTTATCAAAAATAAAGGTGGATAAGCTTCGCGAAAGAGAGATGCCACTTATAGAAAATAAAGGCGGATAAGCTTCTCAAAAGAGAGACGCCACTTATCAAAAATAAAGGTGGATAAGCTTCTCGAAAGAGAGATGCCAGTTATCGAAAATAAAGGTGGATAATCTTCTCGAAAGAGAGATGCCACTTATCGAAAATAAAGGTTTATAAGCTTCTCGAAAGAGAGATGCCACTTATCAAAATTAAAGGTGGATAAGTTTCTCGAAAGAGAGATGCCACTTAACAAAAATAAAGGTGAATAGACTTCTCGAAAGAGAGATGCCACTTATCAAAAATAAAGATGGATAAGCTTCTCGAAAGAGAGATGCCACTTATCGAAAATAAAGGTGGATAAGCTTCTGAAAGAGTGATGCCACTTATCGAAAATAAAGGTGGATATGCTTCTCGAAAGAGAGATGCCACTAATCAAAAATAAAGGTGGATAAGCTTCTCGAAAGAGAGATAGCACTTATCAAAAATAAAGGTGGATAAGCTTCGCGAAAGAGAGATGCCACTTATCAAAAATAAAGGCGGATAAGCTTCTCGAAAGAGAGTTGCCACTTATCAAAAGTAAAGGTGGATAAGCTTGTCGAAAGGGAGATGCCACTTATCGACAATAAAGGTGGATAAGCTTCTCGAATGAGAGATGCCACTTATCGAAAATAAAGGTGGATAAGCTTCTCGAAAGAGAGATGCCACTTATCGAAAATAAAGGTGGATAAGCCTCTCGAAAGAGAGATGCCACTTATCGAAAATAAAGGTGGATAAGCTTCTCGAAAGAGAGATGCCACTAATCAAAAATAAAAGTGGATAAGCTTCTCGAAAGAGAGATACCACTTATCAAAAATAAAGGTGGATAAGCTTCGCGAAAGAGAGATGCCACTTATAGAAAATAAAGATGGATAAGCTTCTCGAAAGAGAGATGCCAGTTATTGAAAATAAAGGTGGATAGGCTTCTCGAATGAGAGATGCCACTTATTGAAAATCAAGGTGGATAGGCTTCTGAAAAGAGAGATACCACTTATCAAAAATAAAGTTGGATAGGCTTCTCGAAAGAGAGATGCCAATTATACAACATAAAGGTGGATAAGCTTCTCGAAAGAGAGATGCCACTTATCGAAAATAAAGGTGGATAAACTTCTCGGAAGAGAGATGCCACTTATCGAAAATAAAGGTGGATAAGCTTCTTGAAAGAGAGATGCCGCTTATCGAAAATAATGGTGGATAAGCTTCTCGAAAGAGAGATGCCATTTATCGAAAATAAAGGTGGATAAGCTTCTCGAAAGAGAGATGCCACTTATCGAAAATAAAGGTTGATAAGCTTCTCGAAAGAGAGATGCCACTTATCAAAAATAAAGGTTGATAAGCTTCTCGAAAGAGAGATGCCACTTAACAAAAATAAAGGTGGATAAGCTTCTCGAAAGAGAGATGCCACTTATCGAAAATAAAGGTTTATAAGCTTCTCGAAAGAGAGATGCCACTTATCAAAAATAAAGGTGGATAAGTTTCTCGAAAGAGAGATGCCACTTAACAAAAATAAAGGTGAATAGGCTTCTAGAAAGAGAGATGCCACTTATCAAAAATAAAGATGGATAAGCTTCTCGAAAGAGAGATGCCACTTATCGAAAATAAAGGTGGATAAGCTTCTCGAATAAGAGATGCCACTTATCGAAAATAAAGGTGGATAAGCTTCTCGAAAGAGAGATGCCACTTAACAAAAAGAAAGGTGGATAAGCGTCTCGAAAGAGAGATGCCACTTATCGAAAATAAAGATGGATAAGCTTCTCGAAAGAGAGATGCCACTTATCGAAAATAAAGGTGGATAAGCTTCTCGAATGAGAGATGCCACTTATCGAAAATAAAGGTGGATAAGCTTCTCGAAAGAGAGATGCCATTTATCTAAAATAAAGGTGGATAAGCTTCTCGAAAGAGAGATGCCAGTTATAGAAAATAAAGGTGGATAAGCTTCTCGAAAGAGAGATGCCACTAGTCAAAAATAAAGGTGGATAAGCTTCTCGAAAGAGAGGTACCACTTATCAAAAATAAAGGTGGATAAGCTTCGCGAAAGAGAGATGCCACTTATAGAAAATAAAGGCGGATAAGCTTCTCGAAAGAGAGACGCCACTTATCAAAAATAAAGGTGGATAAGCTTCTCGAAAGAGAGATGCCAGTTATCGAAAATAAAGGTGGATAATCTTCTCGAAAGAGAGATGCCACTTATCGAAAATAAAGGTTTATAAGCTTCTCGAAAGAGAGATGCCACTTATCAAAAATAAAGGTGGATAAGTTTCTCGAAAGAGAGATGCCACTTAACAAAAATAAAGGTGAATAGGCTTCTCGAAAGAGAGATGCCACTTATCAAAAATAAAGATGGATAAGCTTCTCGAAAGAGAGATGCCACTTATCGAAAATAAAGGTGGATAAGCTTCTGAAAGAGTGATGCCACTTATCGAAAATAAAGGTGGATAAGCTTCTCGAAAGAGAGATGCCACTAATCAAAAATAAAGGTGGATAAGCTTATCGAAAGAGAGATACCACTTATCAAAAATAAAGGTGGATAAGCTTCGCGAAAGAGAGATGCCACTTATCAAAAATAAAGGCGGATAAGCTTCTCGAAAGAGAGTTGCCACTTATCAAAAGTAAAGGTGGATAAGCTTCTCGAAAGGGAGATGCCACTTATCGACAATAAAGGTGGATAAGCTTCTCGAATGAGAGATGCCACTTATCGAAAATAAAGGTGGATAAGCTTCTCGAAAGAGAGATGCCACTTATCGAAAATAAAGGTGGATAAGCCTCTCGAAAGAGAGATGCCACTTATCGAAAATAAAGGTGGATAAGCTTCTCGAAAGAGAGATGCCACTAATCAAAAATAAAAGTGGATAAGCTTCTCGAAAGAGAGATACCACTTATCAAAAATAAAGGTGGATAAGCTTCGCGAAAGAGAGATGCCACTTATAGAAAATAAAGATGGATAAGCTTTTCGAAATAGAGATGCCACTTATCGAAAATAAAGGTGGATAAGCTTCTCGAGTGAGAGATGCCACTTATCGAAAATAAAGGTGGATAAGCTTCTCGAAAGAGAGATGCCACTTATCGAAAATAAAGGTGGATAAGCCTCTCGAAAGAGAGATGCCACTTATCGAAAATAAAGGTGGATAAGCTTCTCAAAAGAGATATGCCACTAATCAAAAATAAAGGTGGATAAGCTTCTCGAAAGAGAGGTACCACTTATCAAAAATAAAGGTGGATAAGCTTCGCGAAAGAGAGATGCCATTTATAGAAAATAAAGGTGGATAAGCTTCTCGAAAGAGAGATGCCAGTTATTGAAAATAAAGGTGGATAGGCTTCTCGAAAGAGAGATGCCACTTATCGAAAATAAAGGTGGATAAGCTTCTCGAAAGAGAGATGCCACTAATCAAAAATAAAAGTGGATAAGCTTCTCGAAAGAGAGATACCACTTATCAAAAATAAAGGTGGATAAGCTTCGCGAAAGAGAGATGCCACTTATAGAAAATAAAGATGGATAAGCTTCTCGAAAGAGAGATGCCACTTATCGAAAATAAAGGTGGATAAGCTTCTCGAATGAGAGATGCCACTTATCGAAAATAAAGGTGGATAAGCTTCTCGAAAGAGAGATGCCATTTATCTAAAATAAAGGTGGATAAGCTTCTCGAAAGAGAGATGCCAGTTATAGAAAATAAAGGTGGATAAGCTTCTCGAAAGAGAGATGCCACTAGTCAAAAATAAAGGTGGATAAGCTTCTCGAAAGAGAGGTACCACTTATCAAAAATAAAGGTGGATAAGCTTCGCGAAAGAGAGATGCCACTTATAGAAAATAAAGGCGGATAAGCTTCTCGAAAGAGAGACGCCACTTATCAAAAATAAAGGTGGATAAGCTTCTCGAAAGAGAGATGCCAGTTATCGAAAATAAAGGTGGATAATCTTCTCGAAAGAGAGATGCCACTTATCGAAAATAAAGGTTTATAAGCTTCTCGAAAGAGAGATGCCACTTATCAAAAATAAAGGTGGATAAGTTTCTCGAAAGAGAGATGCCACTTAACAAAAATAAAGGTGAATAGGCTTCTCGAAAGAGAGATGCCACTTATCAAAAATAAAGATGGATAAGCTTCTCGAAAGAGAGATGCCACTTATCGAAAATAAAGGTGGATAAGCTTCTGAAAGAGTGATGCCACTTATCGAAAATAAAGGTGGATAAGCTTCTCGAAAGAGAGATGCCACTAATCAAAAATAAAGGTGGATAAGCTTATCGAAAGAGAGATACCACTTATCAAAAATAAAGGTGGATAAGCTTCGCGAAAGAGAGATGCCACTTATCAAAAATAAAGGCGGATAAGCTTCTCGAAAGAGAGTTGCCACTTATCAAAAGTAAAGGTGGATAAGCTTCTCGAAAGGGAGATGCCACTTATCGACAATAAAGGTGGATAAGCTTCTCGAATGAGAGATGCCACTTATCGAAAATAAAGGTGGATAAGCTTCTCGAAAGAGAGATGCCACTTATCGAAAATAAAGGTGGATAAGCCTCTCGAAAGAGAGATGCCACTTATCGAAAATAAAGGTGGATAAGCTTCTCGAAAGAGAGATGCCACTAATCAAAAATAAAAGTGGATAAGCTTCTCGAAAGAGAGATACCACTTATCAAAAATAAAGGTGGATAAGCTTCGCGAAAGAGAGATGCCACTTATAGAAAATAAAGATGGATAAGCTTTTCGAAATAGAGATGCCACTTATCGAAAATAAAGGTGGATAAGCTTCTCGAGTGAGAGATGCCACTTATCGAAAATAAAGGTGGATAAGCTTCTCGAAAGAGAGATGCCACTTATCGAAAATAAAGGTGGATAAGCCTCTCGAAAGAGAGATGCCACTTATCGAAAATAAAGGTGGATAAGCTTCTCAAAAGAGATATGCCACTAATCAAAAATAAAGGTGGATAAGCTTCTCGAAAGAGAGGTACCACTTATCAAAAATAAAGGTGGATAAGCTTCGCGAAAGAGAGATGCCATTTATAGAAAATAAAGGTGGATAAGCTTCTCGAAAGAGAGATGCCAGTTATTGAAAATAAAGGTGGATAGGCTTCTCGAAAGAGAGATGCCACTTATCGAAAATAAAGGTGGATAAGCTTCTCGAAAGAGAGATGCCACTAATCAAAAATAAAAGTGGATAAGCTTCTCGAAAGAGAGATACCACTTATCAAAAATAAAGGTGGATAAGCTTCGCGAAAGAGAGATGCCACTTATAGAAAATAAAGATGGATAAGCTTCTCGAAAGAGAGATGCCACTTATCGAAAATAAAGGTGGATAAGCTTCTCGAATGAGAGATGCCACTTATCGAAAATAAAGGTGGATAAGCTTCTCGAAAGAGAGATGCCATTTATCTAAAATAAAGGTGGATAAGCTTCTCGAAAGAGAGATGCCAGTTATAGAAAATAAAGGTGGATAAGCTTCTCGAAAGAGAGATGCCACTAGTCAAAAATAAAGGTGGATAAGCTTCTCGAAAGAGAGGTACCACTTATCAAAAATAAAGGTGGATAAGCTTCGCGAAAGAGAGATGCCACTTATAGAAAATAAAGGCGGATAAGCTTCTCGAAAGAGAGACGCCACTTATCAAAAATAAAGGTGGATAAGCTTCTCGAAAGAGAGATGCCAGTTATCGAAAATAAAGGTGGATAATCTTCTCGAAAGAGAGATGCCACTTATCGAAAATAAAGGTTTATAAGCTTCTCGAAAGAGAGATGCCACTTATCAAAAATAAAGGTGGATAAGTTTCTCGAAAGAGAGATGCCACTTAACAAAAATAAAGGTGAATAGGCTTCTCGAAAGAGAGATGCCACTTATCAAAAATAAAGATGGATAAGCTTCTCGAAAGAGAGATGCCACTTATCGAAAATAAAGGTGGATAAGCTTCTGAAAGAGTGATGCCACTTATCGAAAATAAAGGTGGATAAGCTTCTCGAAAGAGAGATGCCACTAATCAAAAATAAAGGTGGATAAGCTTCTCGAAAGAGAGATACCACTTATCAAAAATAAAGGTGGATAAGCTTCGCGAAAGAGAGATGCCACTTATCAAAAATAAAGGCGGATAAGCTTCTCGAAAGAGAGTTGCCACTTATCAAAAGTAAAGGTGGATAAGCTTCTCGAAAGGGAGATGCCACTTATCGACAATAAAGGTGGATAAGCTTCTCGAATGAGAGATGCCACTTATCGAAAATAAAGGTGGATAAGCTTCTCGAAACAGAGATGCCACTTATCGAAAATAAAGGTGGATAAGCCTCTCGAAAGAGAGATGCCACTTATCGAAAATAAAGGTGGATAAGCTTCTCGAAAGAGAGATGCCACTAATCAAAAATAAAAGTGGATAAGCTTCTCGAAAGAGAGATACCACTTATCAAAAATAAAGGTGGATAAGCTTCGCGAAAGAGAGATGCCACTTATAGAAAATAAAGATGGATAAGCTTTTCGAAATAGAGATGCCACTTATCGAAAATAAAGGTGGATAAGCTTCTCGAGTGAGAGATGCCACTTATCGAAAATAAAGGTGGATAAGCTTCTCGAAAGAGAGATGCCACTTATCGAAAATAAAGGTGGATAAGCCTCTCGAAAGAGAGATGCCACTTATCGAAAATAAAGGTGGATAAGCTTCTCAAAAGAGATATGCCACTAATCAAAAATAAAGGTGGATAAGCTTCTCGAAAGAGAGGTACCACTTATCAAAAATAAAGGTGGATAAGCTTCGCGAAAGAGAGATGCCATTTATAGAAAATAAAGGTGGATAAGCTTCTCGAAAGAGAGATGCCAGTTATTGAAAATAAAGGTGGATAGGCTTCTCGAAAGAGAGATGCCACTTATCGAAAATAAAGGTGGATAAGCTTCTCGAAAGAGAGATGCCACTAATCAAAAATAAAAGTGGATAAGCTTCTCGAAAGAGAGATACCACTTATCAAAAATAAAGGTGGATAAGCTTCGCGAAAGAGAGATGCCACTTATAGAAAATAAAGATGGATAAGCTTCTCGAAAGAGAGATGCCACTTATCGAAAATAAAGGTGGATAAGCTTCTCGAATGAGAGATGCCACTTATCAAAAATAAAGGTGGATAAGCTTCTCGAAAGAGAGATGCCACTTATCTAAAATAAAGGTGGATAAATTCTCGAAAGAGAGATGCCACTTATCGAAAATAAAGGTGGATAAGCTTCTCGAAAGAGAGATGCCACTAATCAAAAATAAAGTTTGATAAGCTTCTCGAAAGAGAGATACCACTTATCAAAAATAAAGGTGGATAAGCTTCGCGAAAGAGAGATGCCACTTATAAAAAATAAAGGCGGATAAGCTTCTCGAAAGAGAGATGCCACTTATAAAAAATAAAGGTGGATAAGCTTCTCGAAAGGGAGATGCCACTTATCGAAAATAAAGGTGGATAAGCTTCTCGAATGAGAGATGCCACTTGTCGAAAATAAAGGTGGATAAGCTTCTCGAAAGAGAGATGCCACTTATCGAAAATAAAGGTGGATAAGCCTCTCGTAAGAGAGATGCCACTTATCGAAAATAAAGGTGGATAAGCTTCTCGAAAGAGAGATGCCACTAATCAAAAATAAAAGTGGATAAGCTTCTCGAAAGAGAGATACCACTTATAAAAAATAAAGGTGGATAAGCTTCGCGAAAGAGATATGCCACTTATAGAAAATAAAGATGGATAAGCTTCTCGAAAGAGAGATGCCACTTATCGAAAATAAAGGTGGATAAGCTTCTCGAATGAGAGATGCCACTTATCGAAAATAAAGGTGGATAAGCTTCTCGAAAGAGAGATGCCACTTATCGAAAATAAAGGTGGATAAGCTTCTCGAAAGAGAGATGCCACTTATCGAAAATAAAGGTGGATAAGCTTCTCGAAAGAGAGATGCCACTAATCAAAAATAAAGGTGGATAAGCTTCTCGAAAGAGAGATACCACTTATCAAAAATAAAGGTGGATAAGCTTCTCGAAAGAGAGATGCCGCTTATCGAAAATAAAGGAGGATAAGCTTCTCGAAAGAGAGATGCCAGTTATCGAAAATAAAGGTGGATAAGCTTCTCGAAAGAGAGATGCCACTTACCAAAAATAAAGGTTTATAAGCTTCTCGAAAGAGAGATGCCACTTATCGAAAATAAAGGTGGATAAGCTTCTCGAAAGAGAGATGCCACTTAACAAAAATAAAGGTGGATAAGCTTCTCGAAAGAGAGATACCACTTATCGAAAATAAAGATGGATAATCTTCTCGAAATAGAGATGCCACTTATCGAAAATAAAGGTGGATAAGCCTCTCGAAAGAGAGATTCCACTTATCGAAAATAAAGGTGGATAAGCTTCTCGAAAGAGAGATGCCACTAATCAAAAATAAAAGTGGATAAGCTTCTCGAAAGAGAGATACCACTTATCAAAAATAAAGGTGGATAAGCTTCGTGAAAGAGGGATGCCACTTATAGAAAATAAAGATGGATAAGCTTCTCGAAAGAGAGATGCCACTTATCGAAAATAAAGGTGGATAAGCTTCTCGAATGAGAGATGCCACTTATCGAAAATAAAGGTGGATAAGCTTCTCGAAAGAGAGATGCAACTTATCTAAAATAAAGGTGGATAAACTTCTCGAAAGAGAGATGCCACTTATCGAAAATAAAGGTGGATAAGCTTCTCGAAAGAGAGATGCCACTAATCAAAAATAAAGTTTGATAAGCTTCTCGAAAGAGAGATACCACTTATCAAAAATAAAGGTGGATAAGCTTCGCGAAAGAGAGATGCCACTTATCAAAAATAAAGGCGGATAAGCTTCTAGAAAGAGAGATGCCACTTATCAAAAATAAAGGTGGATAAGCTTCTAGAAAGGGAGATGCCACTTATCGAAAATAAAGGTGGATAAGCTTCTCGAATGAGAGATGCCACTTGTCGAAAATAAAGGTGGATAAGCTTCTCGAAAGAGAGATGCCACTTATCGAAAATAAAGGTGGATAAGCCTCTCGAAAGAGATATGCCACTTATCGAAAATAAAGGTGGATAAGCTTCTCGAAAGAGAGATGCCACTAATCAAAAATAAAAGTGGATAAGCTTCTCGAAAGAGAGATACCACTTATAAAAAATAAAGGTGGATAAGCTTCGCGAAAGAGAGATGCCACTTATAGAAAATAATGATGGATAAGCTTCTCGAAAGAGAGATGCCACTTATCGAAAATAAAGGTGGATAAGCTTCTCGAATGAGAGATGCCACTTATCGAAAATAAAGGTGGATAAGCTTCTCGAAAGAGAGATGCCACTTATCGAAAATAAAGGTGGATAAGCTTCTCGAAAGAGAGATGCCACTTATCGAAAATAAAGGTGGATAAGCTTCTCGAAAGAGAGATGCCACTAATCAAAAATAAAGGTGGATAAGCTTCTCGAAAGAGAGATACCACTTATCAAAAATAAAGGTGGATAAGCTTCTCGAAAGAGAGATGCCGCTTATCGAAAATAAAGGAGGATAAGCTTCTCGATAGAGAGATGCCAGTTATCGAAAATAAAGGTGGATAAGCTTCTCGAAAGAGAGATGCCACTTATCGAAAATAAAGGTTTATAAGCTTCTCGAAAGAGAGATGCCACTTATCGAAAATAAAGGTGGATAAGCTTCTCGAAAGAGAGATGCCACTTAACAAAAATAAAGGTGGATAAGCTTCTCGAAAGAGAGATACCACTTATCGAAAATAAAGATGGATAAGCTTCTCGAAAGAGAGATGCCACTTATCGAAAATAAAGGTGGATAAGCTTCTCGAATGAGAGATGCCACTTATCGAAAATAAAGGTGGATAGGCTTCTCGAAAGAGAGATGCCACTTATCTAAAATAAAGGTGGATAAGCTTCTCGAAAGAGAGATGCCACATATCGAGAATAAAGGTGGATAAGCTTCTCGGAAGAGAGATGCCAGTTATCGAAAATAAAGGTGGATAAGCTTATCGAAAGAGAGATGCCATTTAT
Organism: Lathyrus sativus; assembly: GCA_963859935.3. NCBI lineage: Eukaryota > Viridiplantae > Streptophyta > Magnoliopsida > Fabales > Fabaceae > Lathyrus > Lathyrus sativus. Next base: position 53,564 of record CAWUDS030002419.1, on the reverse strand, counting down.
CGAAAATAAAGGTTTATAAGCTTCTCGAAAGAGAGATGCCACTTATCGAAAATAAAGGTGGATAAGCTTCTCGAAAGAGAGATGCCACTTAACAAAAATAAAGGTGGATAAGCTTCTCTAAAGAGAGATACATCTTATTGAAAATAAAGATGGATAAGCTTCTCGAAAGAGAGATGCCGCTTATCGAAAATAAAGGTGGATAAGCTTCTCGAATGAGAGATGCCACTTATCAAAAATAAAGGTGGATAAGCTTCTCGAAAGAGAGATGCCACTTATCTAAAATAAAGGTGGATAAGCTTCTCGAAAGAGAGATGCCACTTATCGAAAATAAAGGTGGATAAGCTTCTCGAAAGAGAGATACCACTTATCAAAAATAAAGGTGGATAAGCTTCGCGAAAGAGAGATGCCACTTATCAAAAATAAAGGTGGATAAGCTTCTAGAAAGAGAGTTGCCACTTATCAAAAGTAAAGGTGGATAAGCTTCTCGAAAGGGAGATGCCACTTAACGAAAATAAAGGTGGATAAGCTTCTCGAATGAGAGATGCCACTTATCGAAAATAAAGGTGGATAAGCTTCTCGAAAGAGAGATGCCACTTATCGAAAATAAAGGTGGATAAGCCCTTCGAAAGAGAGATGCCACTTATCGAAAATAAAGGTGGATAAGCTTCTCGAAAGAGAGATGCCACTAATCAAAAATAAAAGTGGATAAGCTTCTCGAAAGAGAGATACCACTTATCGAAAATAAAGGTGGATAAGCTTCGCGAAAGCGAGATGCCACTTATAGAAAATAAAGATGGATAAGCTTCTCGAAATAGAGATGCCACTTATCGAAAATAAAGGTGGATAAGCTTCTCGAGTGAGAGATGCCACTTATCAAAAATAAAGGTGGATAAGCTTATCGAAAGAGAGATGCCACTGATCGAAAATAAAGATGGATAAGCTTCTCGGAAGAGAGATGCCACTTATCGAAAATAAAGGTGGATAAGCTTCTCGAATGAGAGATGCCACTTATCGAAAATAAAGGTGGATAAGCTTCTCGGAAGAGAGATTCCACTTAACAAAAATAAAGGTGGATAAGCTTCTCGGAAGAGAGATGCCACTTATCGAAAATAAAGGTGGATAAGCTTCTCGAAAGAGAGATGCCGCTTATCGAAAATAAAGGAGGATAAGCTTCTCGAAAGAGAGATGCCAGTTATCGAAAATAAAGGTGGATAAGCTTATCGAAAGAGAGATGCCATTTATCGAAAATAAAGGTTTATAAGCTTCTCGAAAGAGAGATGCCACTTATCGAAAATAAAGGTGGATAAGCTTCTCGAAAGAGAGATGCCACTTAACAAAAATAAAGGTGGATAAGCTTCTCTAAAGAGGGATACATCTTATTGAAAATAAAGATGGATAAGCTTCTCGAAAGAGAGATGCCGCTTATCGAAAATAAAGGTGGATAAGCTTCTCGAATGAGAGATGCCACTTATCAAAAATAAAGGTGGATAAGCTTCTCGAAAGAGAGATGCCACTTATCTAAAATAAAGGTGGATAAGCTTCTCGAAAGAGAGATGCCACTTATCGAAAATAAAGGTGGATAAGCTTCTCGAAAGAGAGATACCACTTATCAAAAATAAAGGTGGATAAGCTTCGCGAAAGAGAGATGCCACTTATCCAAAATAAAGGTGGATAAGCTTCTAGAAAGAGAGTTGCCACTTATCAAAAGTAAAGGTGGATAAGCTTCTCGAATGGGAGATGCCACTTAACGAAAATAAAGGTGGATAAGCTTCTCGAATGAGAGATGCCACTTATCGAAAATAAAGGTGGATAAGCTTCTCGAAAGAGAGATGCCACTTATCGAAAATAAAGGTGGATAAGCCTCTCGAAAGAGAGATGCCACTTATCGAAAATAAAGGTGGATAAGCTTCTCGAAAGAGAGATGCCACTAATCAAAAATAAAAGTGGATAAGCTTCTCGAAAGAGAGATACCACTTATCGAAAATAAAGGTGGATAAGCTTCGCGAAAGCGAGATGCCACTTATAGAAAATAAAGATGGATAAGCTTCTCGAAATAGAGATGCCACTTATCGAAAATAAAGGTGGATAAGCTTCTCGAGTGAGAGATGCCACTTATCGAAAATAAAGGTGGATAAGCTTCTCGAAAGAGAGATGCCACTTATCGAAAATAAAGATGGATAAGCTTCTCGGAAGAGAGATGCCACTTATCGAAAATAAAGGTGGATAAGCTTCTCGAATGAGAGATGCCACTTATCGAAAATAAAGGTGGATAAGATTCTCGGAAGAGAGATTCCACTTAACAAAAATAAAGGTGGATAAGCTTCTCGGAAGAGAGATGCCACTTATCGAAAATAAAGGTGGATAAGCTTCTCGAAAGAGAGATGCCGCTTATCGAAAATAAAGGAGGATAAGCTTCTCGAAAGAGAGATGCCAGTTATCGAAAATAAAGGTGGATAAGCTTATCGAAAGAGAGATGCCATTTATCGAAAATAAAGGTTTATAAGCTTCTCGAAAGAGAGATGCCACTTATCGAAAATAAAGGTGGATAAGCTTCTCGAAAGAGAGATGCCACTTAACAAAAATAAAGGTGGATAAGCTTCTCTAAAGAGAGATACATCTTATTGAAAATAAAGATGGATAAGCTTCTCGAAAGAGAGATGCCGCTTATCGAAAATAAAGGTGGATAAGCTTCTCAAATGAGAGATGCCACTTATCAAAAATAAAGGTGGATAAGCTTCTCGAAAGAGAGATGCCACTTATCTAAAATAAAGGTGGATAAGCTTCTCGAAAGAGAGATGCCACTTATCGAAAATAAAGGTGGATAAGCTTCTCGAAAGAGAGATACCACTTATCAAAAATAAAGGTGGATAAGCTTCGCGAAAGAGAGATGCCACTTATCAAAAATAAAGGTGGATAAGCTTCTAGAAAGAGAGTTGCCACTTATCAAAAGTAAAGGTGGATAAGCTTCTCGAAAGGGAGATGCCACTTAACGAAAATAAAGGTGGATAAGCTTCTCGAATGAGAGATGCCACTTATCGAAAATAAAGGTGGATAAGCTTCTCGAAAGAGAGATGCCACTTATCGAAAATAAAGGTGGATAAGCCTCTCGAAAGAGAGATGCCACTTATCGAAAATAAAGGTGGATAAGCTTCTCGAAAGAGAGATGCCACTAATCAAAAATAAAAGTGGATAAGCTTCTCGAAAGAGAGATACCACTTATCGAAAATAAAGGTGGATAAGCTTCGCGAAAGCGAGATGCCACTTATAGAAAATAAAGATGGATAAGCTTCTCGAAATAGAGATGCCACTTATCGAAAATAAAGGTGGATAAGCTTCTCGAGTGAGAGATGCCACTTATCGAAAATAAAGGTGGATAAGCTTCTCGAAAGAGAGATGCCACTTATCGAAAATAAAGATGGATAAGCTTCTCGGAAGAGAGATGCCACTTATCGAAAATAAAGGTGGATAAGCTTCTCGAATGAGAGATGCCACTTATCGAAAATAAAGGTGGATAAGATTCTCGGAAGAGAGATTCCACTTAACAAAAATAAAGGTGGATAAGCTTCTCGGAAGAGAGATGCCACTTATCGAAAATAAAGGTGGATAAGCTTCTCGAAAGAGAGATGCCGCTTATCGAAAATAAAGGAGGATAAGCTTCTCGAAAGAGAGATGCCAGTTATCGAAAATAAAGGTGGATAAGCTTATCGAAAGAGAGATGCCATTTATCGAAAATAAAGGTTTATAAGCTTCTCGAAAGAGAGATGCCACTTATCGAAAATAAAGGTGGATAAGCTTCTCGAAAGAGAGATGCCACTTAACAAAAATAAAGGTGGATAAGCTTCTCTAAAGAGAGATACATCTTATTGAAAATAAAGATGGATAAGCTTCTCGAAAGAGAGATGCCGCTTATCGAAAATAAAGGTGGATAAGCTTCTCAAATGAGAGATGCCACTTATCAAAAATAAAGGTGGATAAGCTTCTCGAAAGAGAGATGCCACTTATCTAAAATAAAGGTGGATAAGCTTCGCGAAAGAGAGATGCCACTTATAGAAAATAAAGGTGGATAAGCTTCTCGAAAGAGAGATGCCAGTTATTGAAAATAAAGGTGGATAGGCTTCTCGAAAGAGAGATGCCACTTATCGAAAATAAAGATGGATAAGCTTCTCGAAAGAGAGATGCCACTAATCAAAAATAAAAGTGGATAAGCTTCTCGAAAGAGAGATACCACTTATCAAAAATAAAGGTGGATAAGCTTCGCGAAAGAGAGATGCCACTTATAGAAAATAAAGATGGATAAGCTTCTCGAAATAGAGATGCCACTTATCGAAAATAAAGGTGGATAAGCCTCTCGAAAGAGAGATGCCACTTATCGAAAACAAAGGTGGATAAGCTTCTCGAAAGAGATATGCCACTAATCAAAAATAAAGGTGGATAAGCTTCTCGAAAGAGAGGTACCACTTATCAAAAATAAAGGTGGATAAGCTTCGCGAAAGAGAGATGCCACTTATAGAAAATAAAGGTGGATAAGCTTCTCGAAAGAGAGATGCCAGTTATTGAAAATAAAGCTGGATAGGCTTCTCGAAAGAGAGATGCCACTTATCGAAAATAAAGATGGATAAGCTTCTCGAAAGAGAGATGCCACTAATCAAAAATAAAAGTGGATAAGCTTCTCGAAAGAGAGATACCACTTATCAAAAATAAAGGTGGATAAGCTTCGCGAAAGAGAGATGCCACTTATAGAAAATAAAGACGGATAAGCTTCTCGAAATAGAGATGCCACTTATCGAAAATAAAGGTGGATAAGCCTCTCGAAAGAGAGATGCCACTTATCGAAAATAAAGGTGGATAAGCTTCTCGAAAGAGAGATGCCACTAATCAAAAATAAAAGTGGATAAGCTTCTCGAAAGAGAGATACCACTTATCAAAAATAAAGGTGGATAAGCTTCGCGAAAGAGAGATGTCACTTATAGAAATTAAAGATGGATAAGCTTCTTGAAAGAGAGATGCCACTTATCGAAAATAAAGGTGGATAAGCTTCTCGAATGAGAGATGCCACTTATCGAAAATAAAGGTGGATAAGCTTCTCGAAAGAGAGATGCCACTTATCTAAAATAAAGGTGGATAAGCTTCTAGAAAGAGAGATGCCAATTATCGAAAATAAAGGTGGATAATCTTCTCGAAAGAGAGGTTCCACTAATCAAAAATAAAGTTGGATAAGCTTCTCGAAAGAGAGATACCACTTATCAAAAATAAAGGTGGATAAGCTTCGCGAAAGAGAGATGCAACTTATCAAAAATAAAGGCGGATAAGCTTCTCGAAAGAGAGATGCCACTTATCAAAAATAAAGGTGGATAAGCTTCTCGAAAGGGAGATGCCACTTATCGAAAATAAAGGTGGATAAGCTTCTCGAATGAGAGATGCCACTTATCGAAAATAAAGGTGGATAAGCCTCTCGAAAGAGAGATGTCACTTATCGAAAATAAAGGTGGATAAGCTTCTCGAAAGAGAGATGCCACTAATCAAAAATAAAAGTGGATAAGCTTCTCGAAAGAGAGATACCACCTATAAAAAATAAAGGTGGATAAGCTTCGCGAAAGAGAGATGCCACTTATAGAAAATAAAGATGGATAAGCTTCTCGAAAGAGAGATGCCACTTATCGAAAATAAAGGTGGATAAGCTTCTCGAAAGAGAGATGCCACTTATCAAAAATAAAGGTGGATAAGCTTCTCGAAAGAGAGATGCCACTTATCGAAAATAAAGGTGGATAAGCTTCTCGAAAGAGAGATGCCACTTATCGAAAATAAAGGTGGATAAGCTTCTCGAAAGAGAGATGCCACTAATCAAAAATAAAGGTGGATAAGCTTCTCGAAAGAGAGATACCACTTATCAAAAATAAAGGTGGATAAGCTTCTCGAAAGAGAGATGCCGCTTATCAAAAATAAAGGAGGATAAGCTTCTCGAAAAAGAGATGCCAGTTATCGAAAATAAAGGTGGATAAGCTTCTCGAAAGAGAGATGCCACTTATCGAAAATAAAGGTTTATAAGCTTCTCGAAAGAGAGATGCCACTTATCGAAAATAAAGGTGGATAAGCTTCTCGAAAGAGAGATGCCACTTAACAAAAATAAAGGTGGATAAGCTTCTCGAAAGAGAGATACCACTTATCGAAAATAAAGATGGATAAGCTTCTCGAAAGAGAGATGCCACTTATCGAAAATAAAGGTGGATAAGCTTCTCGAATGAGAGATGCCACTTATCGAAAATAAAGGTGGATAGGCTTCTCGAAAGAGAGATGCCACTTATCTAAAATAAAGGTGGATAAGCTTCTCGAAAGAGAGATGCCACTTATCGAGAATAAAGGTGGATAAGCTTCTCGGAAGAGAGATGCCACTTAACAAAAATAAAGGTGGATAAGCTTCGCGAAAGAGAGATGCCACTTAACAAAAATAAAGGTGGATAAGCTTCTCGAAAGAGAGATGCCAATTATCGAAAATAAAGATGGATAAGCTTCTCGGAAGAGAGATACCACTTATCGAAAATAAAGGTGGATAAGCTTCTCGAATGAGAGATGCCACTTATCGAAAATAAAGGTGGATAAGCTTCTCGGAAGAGAGATTCCACTTAACAAAAATAAAGGTGGATAAGCTTCTCGGAAGAGAGATGCCACTTATCGAAAATAAAGGTGGATAAGCTTCTCGAAAGAGAGATGCCGCTTATCGAAAATAAAGGAGGATAAGCTTCTCGAAAGAGAGATGCCAGTTATCGAAAATAAAGGTGGATAAGCTTCTCGAAAGAGAGATGCCATTTATCGAAAATAAAGGTTTATAAGCTTCTCGAAAGAGAGATGCCACTTATCGAAAATAAAGGTGGATAAGCTTCTCGAAAGAGAGATGCCACTTAACAAAAATAAAGGTGGATAAGCTTCTCTAAAGAGAGATACATCTTATTGAAAATAAAGATGGATAAGCTTCTCGAAAGAGAGATGCCGCTTATCGAAAATAAAGGTGGATAAGCTTCTCGAATGAGAGATGCCACTTATCAAAAATAAAGGTGGATAAGCTTCTCGAAAGAGAGATGCCACTTATCTAAAATAAAGGTGGATAAGCTTCTCGAAAGAGAGATGCCACTTATCGAAAATAAAGGTGGATAAGCTTCTCGAAAGAGAGATACCACTTATCAAAAATAAAGGTGGATAAGCTTCGCGAAAGAGAGATGCCACTTATCAAAAATAAAGGTGGATAAGCTTCTAGAAAGAGAGTTGCCACTTATCAAAAGTAAAGGTGGATAAGCTTCTCGAAAGGGAGATGCCACTTATCGAAAATAAAGGTGGATAAGCTTCTCGAATGAGAGATGCCACTTATCGAAAATAAAGGTGGATAAGCTTCTCGAAAGAGAGATGCCACTTATCGAAAATAAAGGTGGATAAGCCTCTCGAAAGAGAGATGCCACTTATCGAAAATAAAGGTGGATAAGCTTCTCGAAAGAGAGATGCCACTAATCAAAAATAAAAGTGGATAAGCTTCTCGAAAGAGAGATACCACTTATCGAAAATAAAGGTGGATAAGCTTCGCGAAAGCGAGATGCCACTTATAGAAAATAAAGATGGATAAGCTTCTCGAAATAGAGATGCCACTTATCGAAAATAAAGGTGGATAAGCTTCTCGAGTGAGAGATGCCACTTATCGAAAATAAAGGTGGATAAGCTTCTCGAAAGAGAGATGCCACTTATCGAAAATAAAGGTGGATAAGCCTCTCGAAAGAGAGATGCCACTTATCGAAAATAAAGGTGGATAAGCTTCTCGAAAGAGATATGCCACTAATCAAAAATAAAGGTGGATAAGCTTCTCGAAAGAGAGGTACCACTTATCAAAAATAAAGGTGGCTAAGCTTCGCGAAAGAGAGATGCCACTTATAGAAAATAAAGGTGGATAAGCTTCTCGAAAGAGAGATGCCAGTTATTGAAAATAAAGGTGGATAGGCTTCTCGAAAGAGAGATGCCACTTATCGAAAATAAAGATGGATAAGCTTCTCGAAAGAGAGATGCCACTAATCAAAAATAAAAGTGGATAAGCTTCTCGAAAGAGAGATACCACTTATCAAAAATAAAGGTGGATAAGCTTCGCGAAAGAGAGATGCCACTTATAGAAAATAAAGATGGATAAGCTTCTCGAAATAGAGATGCCACTTATCGAAAATAAAGGTGGATAAGCCTCTCGAAAGAGAGATGCCACTTATCGAAAATAAAGGTGGATAAGCTTCTCGAAAGAGAGATGCCACTAATCAAAAATAAAAGTGGATAAGCTTCTCGAAAGAGAGATACCACTTATCAAAAATAAAGGTGGATAAGCTTCACGAAAGAGAGATGCCACTTATAGAAAATAAAGATGGATAAGCTTCTCGAAATAGAGATGCCACTTATCGAAAATAAAGGTGGATAAGCCTCTCGAAAGAGAGATGCCACTTATCGAAAATAAAGGTGGATAAGCTTCTCGAAAGAGAGATGCCACTAATCAAAAATAAAAGTGGATAAGCTTCTCGAAAGAGAGATACCACTTATCAAAAATAAAGGTGGATAAGCTTCACGAAAGAGAGATGCCACTTATAGAAAATAAAGATGGATAAGCTTCTCGAAATAGAGATGCCACTTATCGAAAATAAAGGTGGATAAGCCTCTCGAAAGAGAGATGCCACTTATCGAAAATAAAGGTGGATAAGCTTCTCGAAAGAGAGGTGCCACTAATCAAAAATAAAAGTGGATAAGCTTCTCGAAAGAGAGATACCACTTATCAAAAATAAAGGTGGATAAGCTTCGCGAAAGCGAGATGCCACTTATAGAAAATAAAGATGGATAAGCTTCTCGAAATAGAGATGCCACTTATCGAAAATAAAGGTGGATAAGCTTCTCGAGTGAGAGATGCCACTTATCGAAAATAAAGGTGGATAAGCTTCTCGAAAGAGAGATGCCACTTATCGAAAATAAAGGTGGATAAGCCTCTCGAAAGAGAGATGCCACTTATCGAAAATAAAGGTGGATAAGCTTCTCGAAAGAGAGATGCCACTAATCAAAAATAAAAGTGGATAAGCTTCTCGAAAGAGAGATACTACTTATCAAAAATAAAGGTGGATAAGCTTCGCGAAAGCGAGATGCCACTTATAGAAAATAAAGATGGATAAGCTTCTCGAAATAGAGATGCCACTTATCGAAAATAAAGGTGGATAAGCTTCTCGAGTGAGAGATGCCACTTATCGAAAATAAAGGTGGATAAGGTTCTCGAAAGAGAGATGCCACTTATCGAAAATAAAGGTGGATAAGCCTCTCGAAAGAGAGATGCCACTTATCGAAAATAAAGGTGGATAAGCTTCTCGAAAGAGATATGCCACTAATCAAAAATAAAGGTGGATAAGCTTCTCGAAAGAGAGGTACCACTTATCAAAAATAAAGGTGGATAAGCTTCGCGAAAGAGAGATGCCACTTATAGAAAATAAAGGTGGATAAGCTTCTCGAAAGAGAGATGCCAGTTATTGAAAATAAAGGTGGATAGGCTTCTCGAAAGAGAGATGCCACTTATCGAAAATAAAGGTGGATAAGCTTTTCGAAAGAGAGATGCCACTAATCAAAAATAAAAGTGGATAAGCTTCTCGAAAGAGAGATACCACTTATCAAAAATAAAGGTGGATAAGCTTCGCGAAAGAGAGATGCCACTTATAGAAAATAAAGATGGATAAGCTTCTCGAAATAGAGATGCCACTTATCGAAAATAAAGGTGGATAAGCCTCTCGAAAGAGAGATGTCACTTATAGAAAATAAAGATGGATAAGCTTCTTGAAAGAGAGATGCCACTTATCGAAAATAAAGGTGGATAAGCTTCTCGAATGAGAGATGCCACTTATCGAAAATAAAGGTGGATAAGCTTCTCGAAAGAGAGATGCCACTTATCTAAAATAAAGGTGGATAAGCTTCTCGAAAGAGAGATGCCACTTATCGAAAATAAAGGTGGATAATCTTCTCGAAAGAGAGGTTCCACTAATCAAAAATAAAGTTGGATAAGCTTCTCGAAAGAGAGATACCACTTATCAAAAATAAAGGTGGATAAGCTTCGCGAAAGAGAGATGCCACTTATCAAAAATAAAGGCGGATAAGCTTCTCGAAAGAGAGATGCCACTTATCAAAAATAAAGGTGGATAAGCTTCTCGAAAGGGGGATGTCACTTATCGAAAATAAAGGTGGATAAGCTTCTCGAATGAGAGATGCCACTTGTCGAAAATAAAGGTGGATAAGCTTCTCGGAAGAGAGATGCCACTTATCGAAAATAAAGGTGGATAAGCCTCTCGAAAGAGAGATGCCAATTAGCGAAAATAAAGGTGGATAAGCTTCTCGAAAGAGAGATGCCACTAATCAAAAATAAAAGTGGATAAGCTTCTCGAAAGAGAGATACCACTTATAAAAAATAAAGGTGGATAAGCTTCGCGAAAGAGAGATGCCACTTATAGAAAATAAAGATGGATAAGCTTCTCGAAAGAGTGATGCCACTTATCTAAAATAAAGGTGGATAAGCTTCTCGAATGAGAGATGCCACTTATCGAAAATAAAGGTGGATAAGCTTCTCGAAAGAGAGATGCCACTTATCGAAAATAAAGGTGGATAAGCTTCTCGAAAGAGAGATGCCACTTATCGAAAATAAAGGTGGATAAGCTTCTCGAAAGAGAGATGCCACTAATCAAAAATAAAGGTGGATAAGCTTCTCGAAAGAGAGATACCACTTATCAAAAATAAAGGTGGATAAGCTTCTCGAAAGAGAGATGCCGCTTATCGAAAATAAAGGAGGATAAGCTTCTCGAAAGAGAGATGCCAGTTATCAAAAATAAAGGTGGATAAGCTTCTCGAAAGAGAGATACCACTTATCGAAAATAAAGATGGATAAGCTTCTCGAAAGAGAGATGCCACTTATCGAAAATAAAGGTGGATAAGCTTCTCGAAAGAGAGATGCCACTAATCAAAAATAAAGGTGGATAAGCTTCTCGAAAGAGAGGTACCACTTATCAAAAATAAAGGTGGATAAGCTTCGCGAAAGAGAGATGCCACTTATAGAAAATAAAGGTGGATAAGCTTCTCGAAAGAGAGATGCCAGTTATTGAAAATAAAGGTGGATAGGCTTCTCGAAAGAGAGATGCCACTTATCGAAAATAAAGGTGGATAAGCTTTTCGAAAGAGAGATGCCACTAATCAAAAATAAAAGTGGATAAGCTTCTCGAAAGAGAGATACCACTTATCAAAAATAAAGGTGGATAAGCTTCGCGAAAGAGAGATGCCACTTATAGAAAATAAAGATGGATAAGCTTCTCGAAATAGAGATGCCACTTATCGAAAATAAAGGTGGATAAGCCTCTCGAAAGAGAGATGTCACTTATAGAGAATAAAGATGGATAAGCTTCTTGAAAGAGAGATGCCACTTATCGAAAATAAAGGTGGATAAGCTTCTCGAATGAGAGATGCCACTTATCGAAAATAAAGGTGGATAAGCTTCTCGAAAGAGAGATGCCACTTATCTAAAATAAAGGTGGATAAGCTTCTCGAAAGAGAGATGCCACTTATCGAAAATAAAGGTGGATAATCTTCTCGAAAGAGAGGTTCCACTAATCAAAAATAAAGTTGGATAAGCTTCTCGAAAGAGAGATACCACTTATCAAAAATAAAGGTGGATAAGCTTCGCGAAAGAGAGATGCCACTTATCAAAAATAAAGGCGGATAAGCTTCTCGAAAGAGAGATGCCACTTATCAAAAATAAAGGTGGATAAGCTTCTCGAAAGGGGGATGTCACTTATCGAAAATAAAGGTGGATAAGCTTCTCGAATGAGAGATGCCACTTGTCGAAAATAAAGGTGGATAAGCTTCTCGGAAGAGAGATGCCACTTATCGAAAATAAAGGTGGATAAGCCTCTCGAAAGAGAGATGCCAATTAGCGAAAATAAAGGTGGATAAGCTTCTCGAAAGAGAGATGCCACTAATCAAAAATAAAAGTGGATAAGCTTCTCGAAAGAGAGATACCACTTATAAAAAATAAAGGTGGATAAGCTTCGCGAAAGAGAGATGCCACTTATAGAAAATAAAGATGGATAAGCTTCTCGAAAGAGTGATGCCACTTATCTAAAATAAAGGTGGATAAGCTTCTCGAATGAGAGATGCCACTTATCGAAAATAAAGGTGGATAAGCTTCTCGAAAGAGAGATGCCACTTATCGAAAATAAAGGTGGATAAGCTTCTCGAAAGAGAGATGCCACTTATCGAAAATAAAGGTGGATAAGCTTCTCGAAAGAGAGATGCCACTAATCAAAAATAAAGGTGGATAAGCTTCTCGAAAGAGAGATACCACTTATCAAAAATAAAGGTGGATAAGCTTCTCGAAAGAGAGATGCCGCTTATCGAAAATAAAGGAGGATAAGCTTCTCGAAAGAGAGATGCCAGTTATCAAAAATAAAGGTGGATAAGCTTCTCGAAAGAGAGATACCACTTATCGAAAATAAAGATGGATAAGCTTCTCGAAAGAGAGATGCCACTTATCGAAAATAAAGGTGGATAAGCTTCTCGAAAGAGAGATGCCACTAATCAAAAATAAAGGTGGATAAGCTTCTCGAAAGAGAGGTACCACTTATCAAAAATAAAGGTGGATAAGCTTCGCGAAAGAGAGATGCCACTTATAGAAAATAAAGGTGGATAAGCTTCTCGAAAGAGAGATGCCAGTTATTGAAAATAAAGGTGGATAGGCTTCTCGAAAGAGAGATGCCACTTATCGAAAATAAAGGTGGATAAGCTTTTCGAAAGAGAGATGCCACTAATCAAAAATAAAAGTGGATAAGCTTCTCGAAAGAGAGATACCACTTATCAAAAATAAAGGTGGATAAGCTTCGCGAAAGAGAGATGCCACTTATAGAAAATAAAGATGGATAAGCTTCTCGAAATAGAGATGCCACTTATCGAAAATAAAGGTGGATAAGCCTCTCGAAAGAGAGATGTCACTTATAGAGAATAAAGATGGATAAGCTTCTTGAAAGAGAGATGCCACTTATCGAAAATAAAGGTGGATAAGCTTCTCGAATGAGAGATGCCACTTATCGAAAATAAAGGTGGATAAGCTTCTCGAAAGAGAGATGCCACTTATCTAAAATAAAGGTGGATAAGCTTCTCGAAAGAGAGATGCCACTTATCGAAAATAAAGGTGGATAATCTTCTCGAAAGAGAGGTTCCACTAATCAAAAATAAAGTTGGATAAGCTTCTCGAAAGAGAGATACCACTTATCAAAAATAAAGGTGGATAAGCTTCGCGAAAGAGAGATGCCACTTATCAAAAATAAAGGCGGATAAGCTTCTCGAAAGAGAGATGCCACTTATCAAAAATAAAGGTGGATAAGCTTCTCGAAAGGGGGATGTCACTTATCGAAAATAAAGGTGGATAAGCTTCTCGAATGAGAGATGCCACTTGTCGAAAATAAAGGTGGATAAGCTTCTCGGAAGAGAGATGCCACTTATCGAAAATAAAGGTGGATAAGCCTCTCGAAAGAGAGATGCCAATTAGCGAAAATAAAGGTGGATAAGCTTCTCGAAAGAGAGATGCCACTAATCAAAAATAAAAGTGGATAAGCTTCTCGAAAGAGAGATACCACTTATAAAAAATAAAGGTGGATAAGCTTCGCGAAAGAGAGATGCCACTTATAGAAAATAAAGATGGATAAGCTTCTCGAAAGAGTGATGCCACTTATCTAAAATAAAGGTGGATAAGCTTCTCGAATGAGAGATGCCACTTATCGAAAATAAAGGTGGATAAGCTTCTCGAAAGAGAGATGCCACTTATCGAAAATAAAGGTGGATAAGCTTCTCGAAAGAGAGATGCCACTTATCGAAAATAAAGGTGGATAAGCTTCTCGAAAGAGAGATGCCACTAATCAAAAATAAAGGTGGATAAGCTTCTCGAAAGAGAGATACCACTTATCAAAAATAAAGGTGGATAAGCTTCTCGAAAGAGAGATGCCGCTTATCGAAAATAAAGGAGGATAAGCTTCTCGAAAGAGAGATGCCAGTTATCAAAAATAAAGGTGGATAAGCTTCTCGAAAGAGAGATACCACTTATCGAAAATAAAGATGGATAAGCTTCTCGAAAGAGAGATGCCACTTATCGAAAATAAAGGTGGATAAGCTTCTCGAAAGGGGGATGCCACTTATCGAAAATAAAGGTGGATAAGCTTCTCGAATGAGAGATGCCACTTGTCGAAAATAAAGGTGGATAAGCTTCTCGAAAGAGAGATGCCACTTATCGAAAATAAAGGTGGATAAGCCTCTCGAAAGAGAGATGCCACTTAGCGAAAATAAAAGGTGGATAAGCTTCTCGAAAGAGAGATGCCACTAATAAAAAATAAAAGTGGATAAGCTTCTCGAAAGAGAGATACCACTTATAAAAAATAAAGGTGGATAAGCTTCGCGAAAGAGAGATGCCACTTATAGAAAATAAAGATGGATAAGCTTCTCGAAAGAGTGATGCCACTTATCTAAAATAAAGGTGGATAAGCTTCTCGAATGAGAGATGCCACTTATCGAAAATAAAGGTGGATAAGCTTCTCGAAAGAGAGATGCCACTTATCGAAAATAAAGGTGGATAAGCTTCTCGAAAGAGAGATGCCACTAATCAAAAATAAAGGTGGATAAGCTTCTCAAAAGAGAGATACCACTTATCAAAAATAAAGGTGGATAAGCTTCTCGAAAGAGAGATGCCGCTTATCAAAAATAAAGGAGGATAAGCTTCTCGAAAGAGAGATGCCAGTTATCGAAAATAAAGGTGGATAAGCTTCTCGAAAGAGAGATACCACTTATCGAAAATAAAGATGGATAAGCTTCTCGAAAGAGAGATGCCACTTATCGAAAATAAAGGTGGATAAGCTTCTCGAATGAGAGATGCCACTTATCGAAAATAAAGGTGGATAAGCTTCTCGAAAGAGAGATGCCACTTATCTAAATTAAAGGTGGATAAGCTTCTCGAAAGAGAGATGCCACTTATCGAGAATAAAGGTTGATAAGCTTCTCGAAAGAGAGATGCCACTTAACAAAAATAATGGTGGATAAGCTTCTCGAAAGAGAGATGCCACTTATCGAAAATAAAGATGGATAAGCTTCTCGAAAGAGAGATGCCACTTATCGAAAATAAAGATGGATAAGCTTCTCGAAAGAGAGATGCCACTTAACAAATGTAAAGGTGGATAAGCTTCTCGAAAGAGAGATGCCACTTATCGAAAATAAAGATGGATAAGCTTCTCGGAAGAGAGATGCCACTTATCGAAAATAAAGGTGGATAAGCTTCTCGAATGAGAGATGCCACTTATCGAAAATAAAGGTGGATAAGCTTCTCGGAAGAGAGATTCCACTTAACAAAAATAAAGGTGGATAAGCTTCTCGGAAGAGAGATGCCACTTATCGAAAATAAAGGTGGATAAGCTTCTCGAAAGAGAGGTTTCACTAATCAAAAATAAAGTTGGATAAGCTTCTCGAAAGAGAGATACCACTTATCAAAAATAAAGGTGGATAAGCTTCGCGAAAGAGAGATGCCACTTATCAAAAATAAAGGCGGATAAGCTTCTCGAAAGAGAGATGCCACTTATCAAAAATAAAGGTGGATAAGCTTCTCGAAAGGGGGATGTCACTTATCGAAAATAAAGGTGGATAAGCTTCTCGAATGAGAGATGCCACTTGTCGAAAATAAAGGTGGATAAGCTTCTCGAAAGAGAGATGCCACTTATCGAAAATAAAGGTGGATAAGCCTCTCGAAAGAGAGATGCCACTTAGCGAAAATAAAGGTGGATAAGCTTCTCGAAAGAGAGATGCCACTAATCAAAAATAAAAGTGGATAAGCTTCTCGAAAGAGAGATACCACTTATAAAAAATAAAGGTGGATAAGCTTCGCGAAAGAGAGATGCCACTTATAGAAAATAAAGATGGATAAGCTTCTCGAAAGAGTGATGCCACTTATCTAAAATAAAGGTGGATAAGCTTCTCGAATGAGAGATGCCACTTATCGAAAATAAAGGTGGATAAGCTTCTCGAAAGAGAGATGCCACTTATCGAAAATAAAGGTGGATAAGCTTCTCGAAAGAGAGATGCCACTTTTCGAAAATAAAGGTGGATAAGCTTCTCGAAAGAGAGATGCCACTAATCAAAAATAAAGGTGGATAAGCTTCTCGAAAGAGAGATACCACTTATGAAAAATAAAGGTGGATAAGCTTCTCGAAAGAGAGATGCCGCTTATCGAAAATAAAGGAGGATAAGCTTCTCGAAAGAGAGATGCCAGTTATCGAAAATAAAGGAGGATAAGCTTCTCGAAAGAGAGATACCACTTATCGAAAATAAAGATGGATAAGCTTCTCGAAAGAGAGATGCCACTTATCGAAAATAAAGGTGGATAAGCTTCTCGAAAGGGGGATGCCACTTATCGAAAATAAAGGTGGATAAGCTTCTCGAATGAGAGATGCCACTTGTCGAAAATAAAGGTGGATAAGCTTCTCGAAAGAGAGATGCCACTTATCGAAAATAAAGGTGGATAAGCCTCTCGAAAGAGAGATGCCACTTAGCGAAAATAAAGGTGGATAAGCTTCTCGAAAGAGAGATGCCACTAATCAAAAATAAAAGTGGATAAGCTTCTCGAAAGAGAGATGCCACTAATCAAAAATAAAGGTGGATAAGCTTCTCGAAAGAGAGATACCACTTATCAAAAATAAAGGTGGATAAGCTTCTCGAAAGAGAGATGCCGCTTATCGAAAATAAAGGAGGATAAGCTTCTCGAAAGAGAGATGCCAGTTATCGAAAATAAAGGTGGATAAGCTTCTCGAAAGAGAGATACCACTTATCGAAAATAAAGATGGATAAGCTTCTCGAAAGAGAGATGCCACTTATCGAAAATAAAGGTGGATAAGCTTCTCGAATGAGAGATGCCACTTATCGAAAATAAAGGTGGATAAGCTTCTCGAAAGAGAGATGCCACTTATCTAAATTAAAGGTGGATAAGCTTCTCGAAAGAGAGATGCCACTTATCGAGAATAAAGGTGGATAAGCTTCTCGAAAGAGAGATGCCACTTAACAAAAATAATGGTGGATAAGCTTCTCGAAAGAGAGATGCCACTTATCGAAAATAAAGATGGATAAGCTTCTCGAAAGAGAGATGCCACTTATCGAAAATAAAGATGGATAAGCTTCTCGAAAGAGAGATGCCACTTCACAAATGTAAAGGTGGATAAGCTTCTCGAAAGAGAGATGCCACTTATCGAAAATAAAGATGGATAAGCTTCTCGGAAGAGAGATGCCACTTATCGAAAATAAAGGTGGATAAGCTTCTCGAATGAGAGATGCCACTTATCGAAAATAAAGGTGGATAAGCTTCTCGGAAGAGAGATTCCACTTAACAAAAATAAAGGTGGATAAGCTTCTCGGAAGAGAGATGCCACTTATCGAAAATAAAGGTGGATAAGCTTCTCGAAAGAGAGATGCCGCTTATCGAAAATAAAGGAGGATAAGCTTCTCGAAAGAGAGATGCCAGTTATCGAAAATAAAGGTGGATAAGTTTCTCGAAAGAGAGATGCCATTTATCGAAAATAAAGGTTTATAAGCTTCTCGAAAGAGAGATCCTTCTTATTGAAAATAAAGATGGATAAGCTTCTCGAAAGAGAGATGCCGCTTATCGAAAATAAAGGTGGATAAGCTTCTCGAATGAGAGATGCCACTTATAAAAAATAAAGGTGGATAAGCTTCTCGAAAGAGAGATGCCACTTATCTAAAATAAAGGTGGATAAGCTTCTCGAAAGAGAGATGCCACTTATCGAAAATAAAGGTGGATAAGCTTCTCGAAAGAGATATGCCACTAATAAAAAATAAAGGTGGATAAGCTTCTCGAAAGAGAGGTACCACTTATTAAAAATAAAGGTGGATAAGCTTCGCGAAAGAGAGATGCAACTTATAGAAAATAAAGGTGGATAAGCTTCTCGAAAGAGAGATGCCAGTTATTGAAAATAAAGGTGGATAGGCTTCTCGAAAGAGAGATTCCACTTATCGAAAATCAAGGTGGATAGGCTTCTGAAAAGAGAGATACCACTTATCAAAAATAAAGTTGGATAGGCTTCTCTAAATAGAGATGCCACTTATCAAAAATAAAGGTGGATAAGCTTCTCGAAAGAGAGATGCCACTTATCGAAAATAAAGGTGGATAAACTTCTCGGAAGAGAGATGCCACTTATCGAAAATAAAGGTGGATAAGCTTCTCGAAAGAGAGATGCCGCTTATCGAAAATAATGGTGGATAAGCTTCTCGAAAGAGAGATGCCATTTATCGAAAATAAAGGTGGATAAGCTTCTCGAAAGAGAGATGCCACTTATCGAAAATAAAGGTTGATAAGCTTCTCGAAAGAGAGATGCCACTTATCGAAAATAAAGGTTGATAAGCTTCTCGAAAGAGAGATGCCACTTAACAAAAATAAAGGTGGATAAGCTTCTCGAAAGAGAAATGCCACTTATCGAAAATAAAGATGGATAAGCTTCTCGAAAGAGAGATGCCACTTATCAAAAATAAAGGTGGATAAGCTTCTCGAATGAGAGATGCCACTTATCAAAAATAAAGGTGGATAAGCTTCTCGAAAGAGAGATGCCACTTATCAAAAATAAAGTTGGATAAGCTACTCGAAAGAGAGATGCCACTTATCGAAAATAAAGGTTGATAAGCTTCTCAAAAGAGAGATGCCACTTATCGAAAATAAAGGTGGATAAGCTTCTCGAAAGAGAGATGCCACTTAACAAAAATAAAGGTGGATAAGCTTCTCGAAAGAGAGATGCCACTTATCGAAAATAAAGATGGATAAGCTTCTCGAAAGAGAGATGCCACTTATCGAAAATAAAGGTGGATAAGCTTCTCGAATGAGAGATGCCACTTATCGAAAATAAAGGTGGATAAGCTTCTCGAAAGAGAGATGCCACTTATCTAAAATAAAGGTGGATAAGCTTCTCGAAAGAGAGATGCCAGTTATCGAAAATAAAGGTGGATAAGCTTCTCGAAAGAGAGATGCCACTAGTCAAAAATAAAGGTTTATCAGCTTCTCGAAAGAGAGATGCCACTTATCGAAAATAAAGGTGGATAAGCTTCTCTAAAGAGAGATGCCACTTAACAAAAATAAAGGTGGATAAGCTTCTCGAAAGAGAGATACTTCTTATCGAAAATAAAGATGGATAAGCTTCTCGAAAGAGAGATGCCGCTTATCGAAAATAAAGGTGGATAAGCTTCTCGAATGAGAGATGCTACTTATCGAAAATAAAGGTGGATAAGCTTCTCGAAAGAGAGATGCCACTTATCTAAAATAAAGGTGGATAAGCTTCTCGAAAGAGAAATGCCACTTATCAAAAATAAAGGTGGATAAGCTTCTCGAAAGAGATATGCCACTAATCAAAAATAAAGGTGGATAAGCTTCTCGAAAGAGAGGTACCACTTATCAAAAATAAAGGTGGATAAGCTTCGCGAAAGAGAGATGCCACTTATAGAAAATAAAGGTGGATAAGCTTCTCGAAAGAGAGATGCCAGTTATTGAAAATAAAGGTGGATAGGCTTCTCGAAAGAGAGATGCCACTTATCGAAAATCAAGGTGGATAGGCTTCGGAAAAGAGAGATACCACTTATCAAAAATAAAGTTGGATAGGCTTCTCGAAATAGAGATGCCACTTATCAAAAATAAAGGTGGATAAGCTTCTCGAAAGAGAGATGCCACTTATCGAAAATAAAGGTGGATAAACTTCTCGGAAGTGAGATGCCACTTATCGAAAATAAAGGTGGATAAGCTTCTCGAAAGAGAGATGCCGCTTATCGAAAATAATGGTGGATAAGCTTCTCGAAAGAGAGATGCCATTTATCGAAAATAAAGGTGGATAAGCTTCTCGAAAGAGAGATGCCACTTATCGAAAATAAAGGTTGATAAGCTTCTCGAAAGAGAGATGCCACTTAACAAAAATAAAGGTGGATAAGCTTCTCGAAAGAGAGATGCCACTTCTCGAAAACAAAGATGGATAAGCTTCTCGAAAGAGAGATTCCACTTATCAAAAATAAAGGTGGATAAGCTTCTCGAATGAGAGATGCCACTTATCAAAAATAAAGGTGGATAAGCTTCTCGAAAGAGAGATGCCACTTATCAAAAATAAAGTTGGATAAGCTTCTCGAAAGAGAGATGCCACTTATCGAAAATAAAGGTTGATAAGCTTCTCGAAAGAGAGATGCCACTTATCGAAAATAAAGGTGGATAAGCTTCTCGAAAGAGAGATGCCACTTAACAAAAATAAAGGTGGATAAGATTCTCGAAAGAGAGATGCCACTTATCAAAAATAAAGGTGGATAAGCTTCTCGAAAGAGAGGTACCACTTATTAAAAATAAAGGTGGATAAGCTTCGCGAAAGAGAGATGCAACTTATAGAAAATAAAGGTGGATAAGCTTCTCGAAAGAGAGATGCCAGTTATTGAAAATAAAGGTGGATAGGCTTCTCGAAAGAGAGATTCCACTTATCGAAAATCAAGGTGGATAGGCTTCTGAAAAGAGAGATACCACTTATCAAAAATAAAGTTGGATAGGCTTCTCGAAATAGAGATGCCACTTATCAAAAATAAAGGTGGATAAGCTTCTCGAAAGAGAGATGCCACTTATCGAAAATAAAGGTGGATAAACTTCTCGGAAGAGAGATGCCACTTATCGAAAATAAAGGTGGATAAGCTTCTCGAAAGAGAGATGCCGCTTATCGAAAATAATGGTGGATAAGCTTCTCGAAAGAGAGATGCCATTTATTGAAAATAAAGGTGGATAAGCTTCTCGAAAGAGAGATGCCACTTATCGAAAATAAAGGTTGATAAGCTTCTCGAAAGAGAGATGCCACTTATCGAAAATAAAGGTTGATAAGCTTCTCGAAAGAGAGATGCCACTTAACAAAAATAAAGGTGGATAAGCTTCTCGAAAGAGAAACGCCACTTATCGAAAATAAAGATGGATAAGCTTCTCGAAAGAGAGATGCCACTTATCAAAAATAAAGGTGGATAAGCTTCTCGAATGAGAGATGCCACTTATCAAAAATAAAGGTGGATAAGCTTCTCGAAAGAGAGATGCCACTTATCAAAAATAAAGTTGGATAAGCTACTCCAAAGAGAGATGCCACTTATCGAAAATAAAGCTTGATAAGCTTCTCAAAAGAGAGATGCCACTTATCGAAAATAAAGGTGGATAAGCTTCTCGAAAGAGAGATGCCACTTAACAAAAATAAAGGTGGATAAGCTTCTCGAAAGAGAGATGCCACTTATCGAAAATAAAGATGGATAAGCTTCTCGAAAGAGACATGCCACTTATCGAAAATAAAGGTGGATAAGCTTCTCGAATGAGAGATGCCACTTATCGAAAATAAAGGTGGATAAGCTTCTCGAAAGAGAGATGCCACTTATCTAAAATAAAGGTGGATAAGCTTCTCGAAAGAGAGATGCCAGTTATCGAAAATAAAGGTGGATCAGCTTTTCGAAAGAGAGATGCCACTAGTCAAAAATAAAGGTTTATCAGCTTCTCGAAAGAGAGATGCCACTTATCGAAAATAAAGGTGGATAAGCTTCTCTAAAGAGAGATGCCACTTAACAAAAATAAAGGTGGATAAGCTTCTCGAAAGAGAGATACTTCTTATCGAAAATAAAGATGGATAAGCTTCTCGAAAGAGAGATGCCGCTTATCGAAAATAAAGGTGGATAAGCTTCTCGAATGAGAGATGCCACTTATCGAAAATAAAGGTGGATAAGCTTCTCGAAAGAGAGATGCCACTTATCTAAAATAAAGGTGGATAAGCTTCTCGAAAGAGAAATGCCACTTATCAAAAATAAAGGTGGATAAGCTTCTCGAAAGAGATATGCCACTAATCAAAAATAAAGGTGGATAAGCTTCTCGAAAGAGAGGTACCACTTATCAAAAATAAAGGTGGATAAGTTTCTTGAAAGAGAGATGCCACTTATACAAAATAAAGGTGGATAAGCTTCTCGAAAGAGAGATGCCAGTTATTGAAAATAAAGGTGGATAGGCTTCTCGAAAGAGAGATGCCACTTATCGAAAATCAAGGTGGATAGGCTTCGGAAAAGAGAGATACCACTTATCAAAAATAAAGTTGGATAGGCTTCTCGAAATAGAGATGCCACTTATCAAAAATAAAGGTGGATAAGCTTCTCGAAAGAGAGATGCCACTTATCGAAAATAAAGGTGGATAAACTTCTCGGAAGAGAGATGCCACTTATCGAAAATAAAGGTGGATAAGCTTCTCGAAAGAGAGATGCCGCTTATCGAAAATAATGGTGGATAAGCTTCTCGAAAGAGAGATGCCATTTATCGAAAATAAAGGTGGATAAGCTTCTCGAAAGAGAGATGCCACTTATCGAAAATAAAGGTTGATAAGCTTCTCGAAAGAGAGATGCCACTTAACAAAAATAAAGGTGGATAAGCTTCTCGAAAGAGAGATGCCACTTATCGAAAACAAAGATGGATAAGCTTCTCGAAAGAGAGATTCCACTTATCAAAAATAAAGGTGGATAAGCTTCTCGAATGAGAGATGCCACTTATCAAAAATAAAGGTGGATAAGCTTCTCGAAAGAGAGATGCCACTTATCAAAAATAAAGTTGGATAAGCTTCTCGAAAGAGAGATGCCACTTATCGAAAATAAAGGTTGATAAGCTTCTCGAAAGAGAGATGCCACTTATCGAAAATAAAGGTGGATAAGCTTCTCGAAAGAGAGATGCCACTTAACAAAAATAAAGGTGGATAAGCTTCTCGAAAGAAAGATGCCACTTATCGAAAATAAAGGTGGATAAGTGTAAGAGCACAGATTGTGTCTCAGTAATATCTCTATGTTTTGATGATAACATTAATGATAATTTGTATACAAGAATTATACTCTCTAAATTTGTTCTAAACTGTTTTCTACAGGCACAAAAGATTTTAATCTTAAAGAGCAAATTTGATGTGAACAATAAATTCTGAATGGCTCAAGAGCATCTGAAGATTAGAAGAATCTGAACTATAAGAGCTTAGTCATCAAGATTCTGAAGATACAACACGCTGCATATATTATCAAGAATCTGAATGAAAGAAGACTCTGAGTGAAGAGACTCTGAATGAGAGAAGACTCTGATCTGAGTGAAGACTCTGATCTAAGAGCATGTTACGCTTCAAGCACACAGCTGCACCAGACTCTGATTCATCAACATCTGAAGAACATCTTAGGCTCTGAAGTTTCCAGAAGAATCTGAAGACTGAAGACTCTGATATTGATTGTTGATCTGAACCATCTGAAGAATTATTTGAAGAAGATTATTTTAATATATCCGTTGGAATATGCCAGCAAATCTTTCCTTAATTGGGATAGACAAAATTCTCTGCAAGAAGATTATTCCTCTGATACATTCCATATATGGTATAATCACAGCTCAGCAGACAATTGCTACACCCACATTTTGTGCGCCGTCTCTCTGCTGCAATAGTACAAAGGACAGTACTATTTGATATTGGAAATATCTTCTCCAACGGTAAAATATTCTCTCCAATATTCAAGTGGCTATATAAAGGAAATCATAGCTCATTCTTCAAGTGACGAAATTGACGAACTTATTGCAAGAACTCTCTCACGCTAAAAGCTCTCATATTCTTTGCTGTTCATACATTGTTCTAAACTTAGAGAAATAACACAGTTGTGTTTATAGCTTTCATAGAAGCAATTTCTTACTCTTACATTGTATTACATTAATTTGTAAAGGAAGTTTTCCTTAAGAGGATCTAGGTTAGATCAGTAGCTCTTGAGAAGACTAAGAACAGTTGTTCTTAGGTGTTGCTATTTGTAATCAGTTGATTTGAATAGTGGATTAAGTCCTTGTTGAGAAAGGCAAATCACTCTTGAAAAGGGTGGACTGGAGTAGTTGAGTTCAACGAACCAGGATAAAAATACTTGTGTTTTTATCTTTGATTATTTTCTGTCATACTTATTCAACCCCCCCCCTTCTAAGTATTTTCTCACCTTCAGTTGGAATCAGAGCTCCGGTTCTGAGTGTGCATTCACTTAACCGTGACAGATAAAGATCCAGTGAGAAGAATACTCTGTTATTTATTTGATTGCTAATATGGGTGATATTCCTACATCAAGCAATAAATATGAAGGAGACAGAATCAGCACCAAACCTCCAATGTTTGATGGAGAAAAATTTGATTATTGGAAAGATAGACTTGAAAGTTTTTTCTTGGGGTATGATGCTGATCTCTGGGATTTAGTTATTGATGGATATGAACATCCTACTAAGGATGGCAAAAAGATTGATAGAAAATCAATGACTGAGGAGCAGAAGAAAGAATTCAAGAATCATCACAAAGCCAGAACCATACTTCTTAATGCAATCTCTCATACAGAGTATGAGAAGATTACCAACAGAGACACTGCTCATGATATGTTTGAGTCTCTCAAAATGACTCATGAGGGAAACACTCAGGTGAAAGAAACAAAGGCTCTGGCGCTGATACAGAAGTATGAAGCGTTCAAAATGGAAGAATCTGAGAACATTGAGACTATGTTTTCCAGATTTCAGATTCTTACAGCTGGGTTGAAAGTTCTGGACAAGGGCTACTCAACATCTGATCATGTCAAGAAGATCATCAGAAGTCTTCCTACCAGATGGAGACCTATGGTGACTGCATTGAAGCTGGCCAAGGATCTGAACAAAATCTCATTAGAAGAACTCATCAGTTCTTTGAGA
Organism: Lathyrus sativus; assembly: GCA_963859935.3. NCBI lineage: Eukaryota > Viridiplantae > Streptophyta > Magnoliopsida > Fabales > Fabaceae > Lathyrus > Lathyrus sativus. The sequence goes on along the minus strand of CAWUDS030002419.1, from coordinate 28,753 downwards.
AGTCATGAGATTGAGCTGGAGGAAGATGAACCCCAGAAGAAAGATAAAGGTAAATCCTTAGCTTTTAAATCTAACAAATCTGTTAAAGCTTTGCAGGTAAATGAAGAAAGCTCTGAGGAATCTTCTTCTGAAGAAGAAGATGAACTATCCATGCTGTCCAGAAGGATCAACAAACTCTGGAAGCACAAAGGGAAGAAGTTCAACAACTTCAGAAGATCTGATCAAAAGAGAGAATCTTCTGGACACAGAAGATCTGGCAAGAAAGAGGTCACTTGCTTTGAATGTAAAGAACCTGGACACTACAAGAGTGAATGTCCCAAACTTCAAAAGGAAAAACCCAAAAGGAAGTTTGATAAAAAGAAAAAGGTTCTGATGGCTACATGGGATGACTCAGATGAATCTGAATCATCTTCTGAATCTGAGGAAGAATGTGCAAATGTTGCACTGATGGCCAACACAAATGATCAAGATGAAGGAACGTCATCATCTGAATCTGAGTCAGAATCAGACTCTGACTCTGAAGAGGTATTTTCTGAACTCTCCAGAGCTGAACTTGTTGAAAGTTTATCTGACATGTTGGAAAGCTACAGCAAGATTAAACTCAAATACAAGAAGCTGAAAAGCAATCTTGAATCTGAGATTGATCTTCTGAGAACAGAACTTGTTGAGCAGAAAGAAATAAATTTAAAACTCAAAAATGATTTAGAAACAACTCAACAAGAATCTGATACTGAAACTGAGTCAAGTGAAAATATTTTAGAAAAATATGACTCCAGTTTTAAAAGATTCCTCACTAAAAGCATAGACAGAAGCAAAATGGCTTCTATGATCTATGGTGTTAGTGGGAACAACAGAAGAGGCATTGGATGTGAATCCTCCTCTGGAAGCAATCCAAAATCTGTTGATAAACTCTTCATCAAGAAGACTCCTCTGTATTCTCATTTCAAGTTTGGTCATCTGAATGATATTAAACATACAAGCTCTGAAAAGAGTACTTATGTGTTTAAGCCAAGGGCTAGCCAGAATAAACACTATGTTGAAAAACAGAAGTTTAGGCAAAACCACAGAACATCTAACCCCAAAGGACCCAAGAAGATCTGGGTACCTAAAAGTCAAATAATACCTGTTGCAGATGTTCTTAGCAGCAAAATCCAGACACCAATCATGGTACCTGGACTCTGGATGCTCACGACATATGACGGGCGAAAGGTCTATGTTCCAAAGCCTGGAACTTAGATCTGGAGGGGACGTGAAATTTGGAGGGAACCAGAAGGGCAAGATCATTGGCTCTGGTACAATAGGTAATGGTAACCTACCCTCTATTTCTAATGTTCTGTTAGTTGAAGGATTGAAACATAATCTATTGTCCATAAGTCAATTAAGTGACAATGGTTATGATATCATCTTTAATCAAAAATGTTGCAAAGCTGTATGTCAAAAGAATGGTTCAATCTTATTCAGTGGAAAGAGGAAAAACAACATTTACAAAATTAACCTTTCAGAACTCAAAGTTCAAAATGTAAAATGCCTTTTATCTGTGAATGATGAGCAATGGGTCTGGCATAGAAGATTGGGACATATTAATATGAGACGTATATCTCAGATTAATAAACTCAATCTGGTCAGAGGACTCCCTAATCTGAAGTTCAATTCAGATGCTCTGTGTGGCGCATGTCAAAAGGGTAAATTTTCAAAATCTCATTTTAAACCAAAAAATGTTGTTTCCACTTCTAGACCATTGGAATTACTTCATATTGATCTGTTTGGACCAGTGAAAACTGCATCCATCAGAGGCAAGAAGTATGGGTTAGTCATTGTAGATGACTACAGCAGATGGACATGGGTAAAGTTTCTAAAACACAAGGATGAGTCTCATTCTGTGTTCATTGACTTCTGTAATCAAGTCCAGACTGAAAAAGAATGCAAAATTATTAAAGTCAGAAGTGATCATGGTGGTGAATTTGAAAACAAATATTTTGAAAAATATTTTTCTGAAAAAGGAATTGCACATGATTTCTCCTGTCCTAGAACTCCACAACAAAATGGAGTTGTAGAGAGGAAAAATAGAACATTGCAAGAAATGGCCAGAACCATGATCAACGAGACAAATCTGGCAAAATACTTTTGGGCAGAAGCAATAAATACAGCATGTTATATTCAGAACAGAGTGTCTGTAAGACCTCTTCTGGAAAAGACTCCCTATGAATTGTGGAGAAACAGAAAGCCCAACATTGCTTATTTTCATCCATTTGGATGTATTTGTTATATGCTTAACACTAAAGATCATCTGAACAAGTTTGATTCCAAAGCACAGAAGTGTTTCATGCTTGGTTATTCTGAACGCTCTAAAGGCTACAGAGTATTCAATACTGAAACACAGATTGTGGAAGAATCTATTCATGTTAGATTTGATGATAAGCTTGGCTCTGAAAAGCCAAAGCAAGTTGAAAGTTCTGCAGATAGAGAAGTTATTCTCACAGACTCTGAAGGCTCAGAGGCAGACAAGACTGAAGACAAAGACTCTGAAGCAAACCCAGATGCTACGCCTCTAACTTCCCAACTTGACAATCTGCATATTTCTGAAAGACCAACAGTCAGAGGATCTTCTTCCAGAATGAAAGCTTCTCATCCAGAGGATGTGATAATTGGAAAGAAAGATGATCCAATAAGGACAAGAGCATTTCTCAGAACTTCTGAATCTTCCTTCTGTGGCTTAGTGTCAATTATAGAACCAACATCTGTTGATGAGGCTCTGGAAGATAATGAATGGATTTTAGCTATGCAAGAGGAGCTGAATCAATTCACAAGGAATGAAGTCTGGGATCTGGTTCCAAGACCTAAAGGTTTCAATGTCATTGGAACAAAATGGGTTTTCAGAAATAAACTTAATGAGAAAGGAGAAGTTGAAAGGAACAAAGCAAGACTGGTTACTCAAGGCTACAGTCAACAAGAAGGCATAGACTACACAGAAACATATGCTCCTGTTGCAAGGTTAGAGTCTATACGCTTGCTTATTTCATTTGCTGCACAACATAACATCACTCTTTATCAGATGGATGTTAAAAGTGCTTTTCTTAATGGAATTATAGAAGAGGAAGTGTATGTCCACCAACCTCCTGGTTTTGAAAATGAAAATTTTCCAGATCATGTTTACAAACTGAAAAAATCTCTTTATGGACTAAAACAAGCTCCCAGAGCTTGGTATGAGAGGTTGAGTAATTTTCTTCTGAAGAAAAATTTCATCAGAGGAAAAGTGGATACCACACTATTTTGTAAAACCATTAAGAAAGATTTGTTGATTTGTCAAATTTATGTAGATGATATTATTTTTGGATCAACAAATATTATGCTTGGAAAGGAGTTTGCTAAATGTATGCAGGAAGAATTTGAGATGAGCATGATGGGAGAACTGAAATTCTTTCTGGGAATCCAAGTAAATCAGACTCCAGAGTGCACCTACATACATCAGACCAAGTATGTTAAAGAGCTTCTGAAGAAGTTTAACATGCTGGATAGCAAAATGGCAAAGACTCCGATGCATCCTACAAGCACTCTAGGTAAGGAAGAGGTAAGTAAGAAGGTAGATCAGAAACTCTACAGAGGTATGATAGGATCTCTTCTTTATTTGACTGCTTCTAGACCAGACATTCTGTTTAGTGTTTGTTTATGTGCTAGATTCCAATCAGATCCTAGAGAATCACACTTAACTGCTGTTAAGAGGATTCTAAGGTATCTGAAAGGTACTGCTAATGTTGGTTTGTGTTACAGAAGATCTGACAAATATTCACTAGTTGGATTCTGTGATGCTGACTATGCTGGAGATAGAGTTGAGCGCAAAAGTACTTCTGGAAGCTGTCAGTTTCTTGGAAGTCATCTGATCTCATGGTACAGCAAGAAGCAACCAACAATTGCACTATCAACCACAGAGGCAGAATGCATTGCTGCTGCTGGATGTTCCACTCAGATGCTCTGGATGAAGAGTCAACTAGAAGATTATCAAATCTATGAGAGTAATCTTTCTATCTTCTGTGATAATACTTCTGCTATATGTTTATCCAAAAATCCAATTTTACACTCTAAGGCCAAACATATAGAGATTAAACATCATTTCATCAGAGACTATGTTCAGAAGGGTGTAATAAATTTAGCCTTTGTTGATACAGATCATCAATGGGCAGATATTTTCACAAAACCCCTTGCTGAAGATAGGTTTAAGTTTATTCTGAAAAATATTTGTATGGATTTTTGTCCAGAGTAATATTTCTCAGAGTCAACTTCTCAGATGCTAAGTGTTTAACACTCTGAAGTATTTCATCTGTTTTGCTTGTTTAATTTATCTGTGAATTATTTTTTGTGTGAAACTCTGTACTGACCATCTCAGAGGATCTGAAAGTTGAAAACGTTTCATTTCTTAAGAGTTACAGAATCACATGCAAGCAAACACGTGTCACTCAGAATCTGAAAAGATGGAGTACACCTACTGATTATGACGTTTAAGGTATTGCTTTGAAAATCTCAATCTGTCTTGATTTTCCCCCATATGTCATTTCATAATTAAAAATGATTACTTTTCATTTAATGCAAACGTGCGTGTGTGTCCTATGTGTATCTGTTGTGTTTCCCATGCGTGCTTTATTTGTCTATATAAACCACTCTCACAACACATTCACACTTTTCACATTCTCAAACACATATGCGCTTTTGTCTATTGTTCTCTCTCTTTTCAAACCCTAAAAGAACTCAGAAACCTTCATCTTCTTCATCATCGTCAACAATGGCATCTACTTCAAAAGCTGTTACTACCAAAGATGCTACCACTGTCATAGAACCAGTACGCACTCTCCTAACTCCTGTTGATTCACTAGAAGTGCTGTGTGAAAGTTTCGTGGATTTAGAAGATCTTGCTGAAAATGGGTTTGATCTGATTTCTTCAATCAAAGCACAAGGCTGGGACGGTTACTTTGACAGGCTTATGGGTCCTGTGTATCCAAAGTTAGTGAAGGAGTTCTGGATCCATGCATTTGCTACTCCAAAGTTCATTCACTCCTCTGTGCTGGGTAAAAAGATTGTTATCACTGAAAATCTGATAAGGAAACTCATTGGTTTTAAGGCAACTGATGGAGTAACCTCTCTGTCTTCTGCGCGTGAAGATCTGAAAGATGTATGTCAAGAAATCTGCACTACTGGTGAACCTTGTAAGAAGGTTAAGTTCTTGAAACCCACTTACAAGATATGGGCTAAGATTTTCATGAACACCATCTTTCATAGACCCTCTTCAAACTCATCTGATTATGTTAATGCTGAACAACTTTACTTCATGTATTGTTTACACCAAAACATTCAGATTGATCTTCCATACTTGTTGTTTAATCATCTGGTGTCTCACGTCAAGGAAACAAGGGAAACAGCAAGAGATAAATCTGGAAAAGTCAGAACATGGATTCCTATGGGAAGGCTGATTTCAGATATTCTGATAGAAAACCAACTTGTGGCGCATCTGCAAGAGGCTGGGTTGACAGAAGATCTGACGTATATCATTGGCTCTGAAATAAATGGTTTAACTCTGAGAAGGATGAAACTGGTTGAAGATTTATCTGAGAAACCAAGGAAAACTAACTCTGAAGAAGTTAGGGGAAGAAGGATTCCTGTTGAGGATTTTCCTTTATTCACCTCAGATGAACCTAGAGAACTTATTGCTGAGTATGTTGCTCGTTGCATAAGAGATGGTGTTGAGATTCCTGCCAATCTTGTGCAGAAGGAAGGCCAAGTTCTTCCTGATTTGACAAGGGAAAGAAGACGTAAGAGAAAAATGGATAGTGAAGGTCATCAGAAGAAAAGGAAGCATTCAGATGCTGAAAAGAAGAAGAAAAGGAAGAAGCTGAAGAAGGTTCAACAAAATCCTCCTGCAGCAACTTTTGAAGAGATTAGAGATACTCTGAAACAGGTATTTAACACTGATTCTAATCCTGTTCATCATTCTGCTACCCCCACACCATCTGACTCACCCCTTATATTTAAAAGATCTAGACCATCTGAGACTCATACACCACAACCAACAAACATTCAAACAAACATTCCTCAACAAACTCAACAAACAACACCACAACCACAAAACACTATCCCAGAATATACCATTCCAGAGGATGTTCACCCTGAACACTCTGACCAACCTGAAAATCTCATTAATCCTAATGAGATATTAGATATCACACCTTTAAACCAGTCTGTCATTTTATCTTCAACTTCTGAAAAATCTAACCACTCTGATACATCATCTGATGATGAATCATCTGGTTACATTAATGAATGCTTGAATGATCTCAAACAACCTCGTTCTGAGAGTGTTTGGAAACAGCTGTTTAAATCTCCAACTTCTGTACATCCACCTTCTCCACAAAATTCCCCAACTCAAACTCTCACTCCACAACCTATTGAAATTCAAAACACTCCACAACCAACAGAAACCCAACAAACATCTGAACCACAAAACAACCAACCAACATCTGAACATCCATCTTCACAACCTCAACCTTCTGAACCACAAACATCTGAACATCCATCTTCACAACCTAAACCTTCTAAACAAACACCACAAACACAACCAACCCAACCCAGAATCCCTGATGAAGCAGAATTGGGATCAAGTGTTTATACTCTGTTAAGAGATTTTGATAAGGATAATGTCTCAGACTTTGCTGACATTATGGATGTCTGCATGACTACTATGGACAAAGAGGCTGCTAATGCTGTTTGGAAGAAATATCTTTACAGACTGAATAGGGAGGCTTTGAAAATCAGGACTCAATGTCTTAGATTGTCAAAAGTTAGGCTTGCTGCTTATCAAAAACGGATTAAGAGAAACCCTCCTCCTATTCTTCTTCTAGAAGCTCCTCCACCTCCAGAAATTCCTGCACCTGATGTTACTAAGATTGTTTCAGAATCTATTGTTTCAGAATCTGCTATTTCAGAATCTACAGATCTTCAGAAGGATGTCAAAGAACTTAAGGATTTTATGGTTGATCAAAAGAAAACAAATGAAGAAATGAAAACTTGGATGGCTAAGCAAGATGAAAATTCAGAAAGGATTACAACACTGCTGCAACTCATTGCTTCTCAACAAGCCTCATCTGCTAAACCTACTTGATGTTTTGCACAAGCTTTTCATGTTCTGCTTTGTTTTGATTTTCTTCTGATATGTTTTGTTTGTTTTTATCTGAATCTGAATGTTCTCTTGACTTAATGACAATGATCTTTTTGCTTATCTGGATATATGTTTCTTCTGCATCTTTACTGTCTTTTAAAAGTCTTTTTGATTATGACAAAAAGGGGGAGAAACAAAACAGAATCTGATTGTTCAAATCTATAAGCAATTATCTGAACTAAGTCAGACATGTTACTAACTTTCTTTGAATTTAACCAGACTCTGACAAATTTCATTAACCAGACTCTGACAAATTTCATTGAAGTTTTTCCTGAGATCTATCTTTTCAGAACCTGATCAAAAATAGCTAAATCTGAGTAGACCAGACTCTGATATCTAACCTTGAGTACTATGATCTAAAAGATAACTCAAGACAGGAAATGGCAAGATAAACAACCAGGTGTTCTGAAGTTGTTCATCTGGCATCAAGCTTTAATATGGCATCAAGCTTTGACTCTAGAAGTCAAACATATGTCAACCAGGCTTCAATGAGGATGTTAACCAGGATTCAATCAGGCTCTGAATCTGAAATGTAATCAGGCTCTGAATCTGAAATGTACTCAACCAGAAAGGGAAGTATCTAATTCCATTAGAGTATTCATTTCAGGGGGAGATTGTTAATCTCAGGGGGAGTAATTATAATTCATACTTTTATTGAACAAATTGCTCATGTTTTGTCATCATCAAAAAGGGGGAGATTGTAAGAGCACAGATTGTGTCTCAGTAATATCTCTATGTTTTGATGATAACATTAATGATAATTTGTATACAAGAATTATACTCTCTAAATTTGTTCTAAACTGTTTTCTACAGGCACAAAAGATTTTAATCTTAAAGAGCAAATTTGATGTGAACAATAAATTCTGAATGGCTCAAGAGCATCTGAAGATTAGAAGAATCTGAAGTATAAGAGCTTAGTCATCAAGATTCTGAAGATACAACACGCTGCATATATTATCAAGAATCTGAATGAAAGAAGACTCTGAGTGAAGAGACTCTGAATGAGAGAAGACTCTGATCTGAGTGAAGACTCTGATCTAAGAGCATGTTACGCTTCAAGCACACAGCTGCACCAGACTCTGATTCATCAACATCTGAAGAACATCTTAGGCTCTGAAGTTTCCAGAAGAATCTGAAGACTGAAGACTCTGATATTGATTGTTGATCTGAACCATCTGAAGAATTATTTGAAGAAGATTATTTTAATATATCCGTTGGAATATGCCAGCAAATCTTTCCTTAATTGGGATAGACAAAATTCTCTGCAAGAAGATTATTCCTCTGATACATTCCATATATGGTATAATCACAGCTCAGCAGACAATTGCTACACCCACATTTTGTGCGCCGTCTCTCTGCTGCAATAGTACAAAGGACAGTACTATTTGATATTGGAAATATCTTCTCCAACGGTAAAATATTCTCTCCAATATTCAAGTGGCTATATAAAGGAAATCATAGCTCATTCTTCAAGTGACGAAATTGACGAACTTATTGCAAGAACTCTCTCACGCTAAAAGCTCTCATATTCTTTGCTGTTCATACATTGTTCTAAACTTAGAGAAATAACACAGTTGTGTTTATAGCTTTCATAGAAGCAATTTCTTACTCTTACATTGTATTACATTAATTTGTAAAGGAAGTTTTCCTTAAGAGGATCTAGGTTAGATCAGTAGCTCTTGAGAAGACTAAGAACAGTTGTTCTTAGGTGTTGCTATTTGTAATCAGTTGATTTGAATAGTGGATTAAGTCCTTGTTGAGAAAGGCAAATCACTCTTGAAAAGGGTGGACTGGAGTAGTTGAGTTCAACGAACCAGGATAAAAATACTTGTGTTTTTATCTTTGATTATTTTCTGTCATACTTATTCAACCCCCCCCCCCCCCCCCCCCTTCTAAGTATTTTCTCACCTTCAATAAGCTTCTCGAAAGAGAGATGCCACTTATCGAAAATAAAGGTGGATAAGCTTCTCGAAAGAGAGATGCCACTTATCTAAAATAAAGGTGGATAAGCTTCTCGAAAGAGAGATGCCAGTTATCGAAAATAAAGGTGGATAAGCTTCTCGAAAGAGAGATGCCACTAGTCAAAAATAAAGGTTTATCAGCTTCTCGAAAGAGAGATGCCACTTATCGAAAATAAATGTGGATAAGCTTCTCTAAAGAGAGATGCTACTTAACAAAAAAAAAGGTGGATAAGCTTCTCGAAAGAGAGATACTTCTTATCGAAAATAAAGATGGATAAGCTTCTCGAAAGAGAGATGCCGCTTATCGAAAATAAAGGTGGATAAGCTTCTCGAATGAGAGATGCCACTTATCGAAAATAAAGGTGGATAAGCTTCTCGAAAGAGAGATGCCACTTATCTAAAATAAAGGTGGATAAGCTTCTCGAAAGAGAAATGCCACTTATCAAAAATAAAGGTGGATAAGCTTCTCGAAAGAGATATGCCACTAATCAAAAATAAAGGTGGATAAGCTTCTCGAAAGAGAGGTACCACTTATCAAAAATAAAGGTGGATAAGCTTCGCGAAAGAGAGATGCCACTTATAGAAAATAAAGGTGGATAAGCTTCTCGAAAGAGAGATGCCAGTTATTGAAAATAAAGGTGGATAGGCTTCTCGAAAGAGAGATGCCACTTATCGAAAATCAAGGTGGATAGGCTTCGGAAAAGAGAGATACCACTTATCAAAAATAAAGTTGGATAGGCTTCTCGAAATAGAGATGCCACTTATCAAAAATAAAGGTGGATAAGCTTCTCGAAAGAGAGATGCCACTTATCGAAAATAAAGGTGGATAAACTTCTCGGAAGAGAGATGCCACTTATCGAAAATAAAGGTGGATAAGCTTCTCGAAAGAGAGATGTCGCTTATCGAAAATAATGGTGGATAAGCTTCTCGAAAGAGAGATGCCATTTATCGAAAATAAAGGTGGATAAGCTTCTCGAAAGAGAGATGCCACTTATCGAAAATAAAGGTTGATAAGCTTCTCGAAAGAGAGATGCCACTTAACAAAAATAAAGGTGGATAAGCTTCTCGAAAGAGAGATGCCACTTATCGAAAACAAAGATGGATAAGCTTCTCGAAAGAGAGATTCCACTTATCAAAAATAAAGGTGGATAAGCTTCTCGAATGAGAGATGCCACTTATCAAAAATAAAGGTGGATAAGCTTCTCGAAAGAGAGATGCCACTTATCGAAAATAAAGTTGGATAAGCTTCTCGAAAGAGAGATGCCACTTATCGAAAATAAAGGTTGATAAGCTTCTCGAAAGAGAGATGCCACTTATCGAAAATAAAGGTGGATAAGCTTCTCGAAAGAGAGATGCCACTTAACAAAAATAAAGGTGGATAAGCTTCTCGAAAGAAAGATGCCACTTATCGAAAATAAAGATGGATAAGCTTCTCGAAAGAGAGATGCCACTTATCGAAAATAAAGGTGGATAAGCTTCTCGAATGAGAGATGCCACTTATCGAAAATAAAGGTGGATAAGCTTCTCGAAAGAGAGATGCCACTTATCTAAAATAAAGGTGGATAAGCTTCTCGAAAGAGAGATGCCAGTTATCGAAAATAAAGGTGGATAAGCTTCTCGAAAGAGAGATGCCACTAGTCAAAAATAAAGGTGGATAAGCTTGTCGAAAGAGAGGTACCACTTATCAAAAATAAAGGTGGATAAGCTTCGCGAAAGAGAGATGCCACTTATAGAAAATAAAGGCGGATAAGCTTCTCGAAAGAGAGACGCCACTTATAAAAAATAAAGGTGGATAAGCTTCTCGAAAGAGATATACCACTTATCGAAAATAAAGATGGATAAGCTTCTCGAAAGAGAGATGCCACTTATCGAAAATAAAGGTGGATAAGCTTCTCGAATGAGAGATGCAACTTATCAAAAATAAAGGTGGATGAGCTTCTCGAAAGAGAGATGCCACTTATCTAAAATAAAGGTGGATAAGCTTCTCGAAAGAGAGATGCCACTTATCGAGAATAAAGGTGGATAAGCTTCTCGAAAAAGAGATGCCACTTAACAAAAATAAAGGTGGATAAGCTTCTCGAAAGAGAGATGCCACTTATCGAAAATAAAGATGGATAAGCTTCTCGAAAGAGAGATGCCACTTATCAAAAATAAAGATGGATAAGCTTCTCGAAAGAGAGATGCCATTTAACAAAAATAAAGGTGGATAAGCTTCTCGAAAGAGAGATGCCACTTATCGAAAATAAAGATGGATAAGCTTCTCGGAAGAGAGATGCCACTTATCGAAAATAAAGGTGGATAAGCTTCGCGAATGAGAGATGCCACTTATCGAAAATAAAGGTGGATAAGCTTCTCGGAAGAGAGATGCCACTTAACAAAAATAAAGGTGGATAAGCTTCTCGAAAGAGAGATGTCGCCTGTCGAAAATAAAGGTGGATAAGCTTCTCGAAAGAGAGATGCCACTAATCAAAAATAAAGGTGGATAAGCTTTTCGAAAGAGAGGTACCACTTATCAAAAATAAAGGTGGATAAGCTTCGCGAAAGAGACATGCCACTTATAGAAAATAAAGGTGGATAAGCTTCTCGAAAGAGAGATGCCAGTTATTGAAAATAAAGGTGGATAGGATTCTCGAAAGAGAGATGCCACTTATCGAAAATCAAGGTGGATAGGCTTCTGAAAAGAGAGATACCACTTATCAAAAATAAAGGTGGATAAGCTTCTCTAAAGAGAGATGCCACTTATCGAAAATAAAGGTGGATAAACTTCTCGGAAGAGAGATGCCACTTATCGAAAATAAAGGTGGATAAGCTTCTCGAAAGAGAGATGCCGCTTATCGAAAATAATTGTGGATAAGCTTCTCGAAAGAGTGATGCCATTTATCAAAAATAAAGGTGGATAAGCTTCTCGAAAGAGAGATGCCACTTATCGAAAATAAAGGTTGATAAGCTTCTCGAAAGAGAGATGCCACTTATCGAAAATAAAGGTTGATAAGCTTCTTGAAAGAGAGATGCCACTTAACAAAAATAAAGGTGGATAAGCTTCTCGAAAGAGAGATGCCACTTATCGAAAATAAAGATGGATAAGCTTCTCGAAAGAGAGATGCCACTTATCGAAAATAAAGGTGGATAAGCTTCTCGAATGAGAGATGCCACTTATCAAAAATAAAGGTGGATAAGTTTCTCGAAAGAGAGATGCCACTTATCAAAAATAAAGTTGGATAAGCTTCTCGAAAGAGAGATGCCACTTATCGAAAATAAAGGTTGATAAGCTTCTCGAAAGAGAGATGCCACTTATCGAAAATAAAGGTGGCTAAGCTTCTCGAAAGAGAGATGCCACTTAACAAAAATAAAGGTGGATAAGCTTCTCGAAAGAGAGATGCCACTTATCGAAAATAAAGATGGATAAGCTTCTCGAAAGAGAGATGCCACTTATCGAAAATAAAGGTGGATAAGCTTCTCGAATGAGAGATGCCACTTATCGAAAATAAAGGTGGATAAGCTTCTCGAAAGAGAGATGCCACTTATCTAAAATAAAGGTGGATAAGCTTCTCGAAAGAGAAATTCTACTTATCAAAAATAAAGGTGGATAAGCTTCTCGAAAGAGAGATGCCACTAGTCAAAAATAAAGGTGGATAAGCTTCTCGAAAGAGAGGTTCCACTTATCAAAAATAAAGGTGGATAAGCTTCGCGAAAGAGAGATGCCACTTATAGAAAATAAAGGCGGATAAGGTTCTCGAAAGAGAGACGCCTCTTATCAAAAATAAAGGTGGATAAGCTTCTCGAAAGAGAGATGCCACTTATCGAAAATAAAGGTGGATAAGCTTCTCGAAAGAGAGATGCCACTTATCTAAAATAAAGGTGGATAAGCTTCTCGGAAGAGAGATGCCACTTATCGAAAATAAAGGTGGATAAGCTTCTCGAAAGAGAGATGCCGCTTATCGAAAATAATGGTGGATAAGCTTCTCGAAAGAAAGATGTCATTAATCAAAAATAAAGGTGGATAAGTTTCTCGAAAGAGAGATACCACCTATCAAAAATAAAGGTGGATAAGCTTCGTGAAAGAGAGATGCCACTTATAGAAAATAAAGATGGATAAGCTTCTAGAAAGGGAGATGCCACTTATCGAAAATAAAGGTGGATAAGCTTCTCGAATGAGAGATGCCACTTATCGAAAATAAAGGTGGATAAGCTTCTCGGAAGAGAGATGCCACTTATCGAAAATAAAGGTGGATAAGCTTCTCGAAAGAGAGATGCGACTAATCAAAAATAAAGGTGGATAAGCTTCTCGAAAGAGAGATGCCACTTATCAAAAATAAGGTGGATAAGCTTCGCGAAAGAGATATGCCACTTATAGAAAATAAAGGTTGATAAGATTCTCGAAAGAGAGATGCCAGTTATCGAAAATAAAGGTGGATAAGCTTCTCGAAAGAGAGATGCCACTTATCGAAAATAAAGGTTTATAAGCTTCTCTAAAGAGAGATGCCACTTATCGAAAATAAAGGTGGATAAGCTTCTCGAAAGAGTGATGCCACTTAACAAAAATAAAGGTGGATAAGCTTCTCGAAAGAGAGATACCACTTATCAAAAATAAAGATGGATAAGCTTCTCGAAAGAGAGATGCCACTTATCGAATATAAAGGTGGATAAGCTTCTCGAATGAGAGATGCCACTTATCGAAAATAAAGGTGGATAAGCTTCTCGAAAGAGAGATGCGACTAATCAAAAATAAAGGTGGATAAGCTTCTCGAAAGAGAGATGCCACTTATCAAAAATAAGGTGGATAAGCTTCGCGAAAGAGATATGCCACTTATAGAAAATAAAGGTTGATAAGATTCTCGAAAGAGAGATGCCAGTTATCGAAAATAAAGGTGGATAAGCTTCTCGAAAGAGAGATGCCACTTATCGAAAATAAAGGTTTATAAGCTTCTCTAAAGAGAGATGCCACTTATCGAAAATAAAGGTGGATAAGCTTCTCGAAAGAGTGATGCCACTTAACAAAAATAAAGGTGGATAAGCTTCTCGAAAGAGAGATACCACTTATCAAAAATAAAGATGGATAAGCTTCTCGAAAGAGAGATGCCACTTATCGAATATAAAGGTGGATAAGCTTCTCGAATGAGAGATGCCACTTATCGAAAATAAAGGTGGATAAGCTTCTCGAAAGAGAGATGCCACTTATCTAAAATAAAGGTGGATAAGCTTCTCGAAAGAGAGATGCCACTTATCGAAAATAAAGGTGGATAAGCTTCTCGAAAGAGAGATGCGACTAATAAAAAATAAAGGTGGATAAGCTTCTCGAAAGAGAGATACCACTTATTAAAAATAAAGGTGGATAAGCTTCGCGAAAGAGATATGCCACTTATAGAAAATAAAGGTGGATAAGCTTCTCGAAAGAGAGATGCCAGTTATTGAAAATATAGGTGGATAGGCTTCTTGAAAGAGAGATGCCACTTATCGAAAATCAAGGTGGATAGGCTTCTGAAAAGAGAGATGCCAGTTATCAAAAGTAAAGGTGGATAAGCTTCTCGAAAGAGAGATGCCACTTATCGAAAATAAAGGTGGATAAGCTTCTCGAAAGAGAGATGCCACTTATCAAAAATAAAGGTGGATAAGCTTCTCGGAAGAGAGATGCCACTTATCGAAAATAAAGGTGGACAAGCTTCTCAAAAGAGAGATGCCGCTTATCGAAAATAAAGGTGGATAAGCTTCTCGAAAGAGAGATGTCATTTATCAAAAATAAAGGTGGATAAGCTTCTCGAAAGAGAGATGCCTCTTATCGAAAATAAAGGTTGATAAGCTTCTCGAAAGTGAGATGCCACTTATCGAAAATAAAGGTGGATAAGCTTCTCGAAAGAGAGATGCCACTTATCGAAAATAAAGGTGGATAAGCTTCTCGGAAGAGAGATGCCACTTATCGAAAATAAAGGTGGATAAGCTTCTCGAAAGAGAGATGCCGCTTATCGAAAATAATGATGGATAAGCTTCTCGAAAGAAAGATGCCATTAATCAAAAATAAAGGTGGATAAGTTTCTCGAAAGAGAGATACCACCTATCAAAAATAAAGGTGGATAAGCTTCGTGAAAGAGAGATGCCACTTATAGAAAATAAAGATGGATAAGCTTCTCGAAAGAGAGATTCCACTTATCGAAAATAAAGGTGGATAAGCTTCTCGAATGAGAGATGCGACTTATCGAAAATAAAGGTGGATAAGCTTCTCGGAAGAGAGATGCCACTTATCGAAAATAAAGGTGGATAAGCTTCTCGAAAGAGTGATGTCGCTTATTGAAAATAAAGGTGGATAAGATTCTCGAAAGAGAGATGTCAGTTATCGAAAATAAAGGTGGATAAGCTTCTCGAAAGAGAGATGCCACTTATCGAAAATAAAGGTTTATAAGCTTCTCTAAAGAGAGATGCCACTTATCGAAAATAAAGGTGGATAAGCTTCTCGAAAGAGAGATGCCTCTTATCGAAAATAAAGGTTGATAAGCTTCTCGAATGAGAGATGCCACTTATCGAAAATAAAGGTGGATAAGCTTCTCGAAAGAGAGACGCCACTTATCTAAAATAAAGGTGGATAAGCTTCTCGAAAGAGAGATGCCACTTATCGAAAATAAAGGTGGATAAGCTTCTCGAAAGAGAGATGCCACTTATCGAAAATAAAGGTGGATAAGCTTCTCGGAAGAGAGATGCCACTTATCGAAAATAAAGGTGGATAAGCTTCTCGAAAGAGAGATGCCGCTTATCGAAAATAATGGTGGATAAGCTTCTCGAAAGAAAGATGTCATTAATCAAAAATAAAGGTGGATAAGTTTCTCGAAAGAGAGATACCACCTATCAAAAATAAAGGTGGATAAGCTTCGTGAAAGAGAGATGCCACTTATAGAAAATAAAGATGGATAAGCTTCTAGAAAGGGAGATGCCACTTATCGAAAATAAAGGTGGATAAGCTTCTCGAATGAGAGATGCCACTTATCGAAAATAAAGGTGGATAAGCTTCTCGGAAGAGAGATGCCACTTATCGAAAATAAAGGTGGATAAGCTTCTCGAAAGAGAGATGCGACTAATCAAAAATAAAGGTGGATAAGCTTCTCGAAAGAGAGATGCCACTTATCAAAAATAAGGTGGATAAGCTTCGCGAAAGAGATATGCCACTTATAGAAAATAAAGGTTGATAAGATTCTCGAAAGAGAGATGCCAGTTATCGAAAATAAAGGTGGATAAGCTTCTCGAAAGAGAGATGCCACTTATCGAAAATAAAGGTTTATAAGCTTCTCTAAAGAGAGATGCCACTTATCGAAAATAAAGGTGGATAAGCTTCTCGAAAGAGTGATGCCACTTAACAAAAATAAAGGTGGATAAGCTTCTCGAAAGAGAGATACCACTTATCAAAAATAAAGATGGATAAGCTTCTCGAAAGAGAGATGCCACTTATCGAATATAAAGGTGGATAAGCTTCTCGAATGAGAGATGCCACTTATCGAAAATAAAGGTGGATAAGCTTCTCGAAAGAGAGATGCGACTAATCAAAAATAAAGGTGGATAAGCTTCTCGAAAGAGAGATGCCACTTATCAAAAATAAGGTGGATAAGCTTCGCGAAAGAGATATGCCACTTATAGAAAATAAAGGTTGATAAGATTCTCGAAAGAGAGATGCCAGTTATCGAAAATAAAGGTGGATAAGCTTCTCGAAAGAGAGATGCCACTTATCGAAAATAAAGGTTTATAAGCTTCTCTAAAGAGAGATGCCACTTATCGAAAATAAAGGTGGATAAGCTTCTCGAAAGAGTGATGCCACTTAACAAAAATAAAGGTGGATAAGCTTCTCGAAAGAGAGATACCACTTATCAAAAATAAAGATGGATAAGCTTCTCGAAAGAGAGATGCCACTTATCGAATATAAAGGTGGATAAGCTTCTCGAATGAGAGATGCCACTTATCGAAAATAAAGGTGGATAAGCTTCTCGAAAGAGAGATGCCACTTATCTAAAATAAAGGTGGATAAGCTTCTCGAAAGAGAGATGCCACTTATCGAAAATAAAGGTGGATAAGCTTCTCGAAAGAGAGATGCGACTAATAAAAAATAAAGGTGGATAAGCTTCTCGAAAGAGAGATACCACTTATTAAAAATAAAGGTGGATAAGCTTCGCGAAAGAGATATGCCACTTATAGAAAATAAAGGTGGATAAGCTTCTCGAAAGAGAGATGCCAGTTATTGAAAATATAGGTGGATAGGCTTCTTGAAAGAGAGATGCCACTTATCGAAAATCAAGGTGGATAGGCTTCTGAAAAGAGAGATGCCAGTTATCAAAAGTAAAGGTGGATAAGCTTCTCGAAAGAGAGATGCCACTTATCGAAAATAAAGGTGGATAAGCTTCTCGAAAGAGAGATGCCACTTATCAAAAATAAAGGTGGATAAGCTTCTCGGAAGAGAGATGCCACTTATCGAAAATAAAGGTGGACAAGCTTCTCAAAAGAGAGATGCCGCTTATCGAAAATAAAGGTGGATAAGCTTCTCGAAAGAGAGATGTCATTTATCAAAAATAAAGGTGGATAAGCTTCTCGAAAGAGAGATGCCTCTTATCGAAAATAAAGGTTGATAAGCTTCTCGAAAGTGAGATGCCACTTATCGAAAATAAAGGTGGATAAGCTTCTCGAAAGAGAGATGCCACTTATCGAAAATAAAGGTGGATAAGCTTCTCGGAAGAGAGATGCCACTTATCGAAAATAAAGGTGGATAAGCTTCTCGAAAGAGAGATGCCGCTTATCGAAAATAATGATGGATAAGCTTCTCGAAAGAAAGATGCCATTAATCAAAAATAAAGGTGGATAAGTTTCTCGAAAGAGAGATACCACCTATCAAAAATAAAGGTGGATAAGCTTCGTGAAAGAGAGATGCCACTTATAGAAAATAAAGATGGATAAGCTTCTCGAAAGAGAGATTCCACTTATCGAAAATAAAGGTGGATAAGCTTCTCGAATGAGAGATGCGACTTATCGAAAATAAAGGTGGATAAGCTTCTCGGAAGAGAGATGCCACTTATCGAAAATAAAGGTGGATAAGCTTCTCGAAAGAGTGATGTCGCTTATTGAAAATAAAGGTGGATAAGATTCTCGAAAGAGAGATGTCAGTTATCGAAAATAAAGGTGGATAAGCTTCTCGAAAGAGAGATGCCACTTATCGAAAATAAAGGTTTATAAGCTTCTCTAAAGAGAGATGCCACTTATCGAAAATAAAGGTGGATAAGCTTCTCGAAAGAGAGATGCCTCTTATCGAAAATAAAGGTTGATAAGCTTCTCGAATGAGAGATGCCACTTATCGAAAATAAAGGTGGATAAGCTTCTCGAAAGAGAGACGCCACTTATCTAAAATAAAGGTGGATAAGCTTCTCGAAAGAGAGATGCCACTTATCGAAAATAAAGGTGGATAAGCTTCTCGAAAGAGAGATGCCACTTATCGAAAATAAAGGTGGATAAGCTTCTCGGAAGAGAGATGCCACTTATCGAAAATAAAGGTGGATAAGCTTCTCGAAAGAGAGATGCCGCTTATCGAAAATAATGGTGGATAAGCTTCTCGAAAGAAAGATGTCATTAATCAAAAATAAAGGTGGATAAGTTTCTCGAAAGAGAGATACCACCTATCAAAAATAAAGGTGGATAAGCTTCGTGAAAGAGAGATGCCACTTATAGAAAATAAAGATGGATAAGCTTCTCGAAAGGGAGATGCCACTTATCGAAAATAAAGGTGGATAAGCTTCTCGAATGAGAGATGCCACTTATCGAAAATAAAGGTGGATAAGCTTCTCGGAAGAGAGATGCCACTTATCGAAAATAAAGGTGGATAAGCTTCTCGAAAGAGAGATGCGACTAATCAAAAATAAAGGTGGATAAGCTTCTCGAAAGAGAGATGCCACTTATCAAAAATAAAGGTGGATAAGCTTCGCGAAAGAGATATGCCACTTATAGAAAATAAAGGTTGATAAGATTCTCGAAAGAGAGATGCCAGTTATCGAAAATAAAGGTGGATAAGCTTCTCGAAAGAGAGATGCCACTTATCGAAAATAAAGGTTTATAAGCTTCTCTAAAGAGAGATGCCACTTATCGAAAATAAAGGTGGATAAGCTTCTCGAAAGAGTGATGCCACTTAACAAAAATAAAGGTGGATAAGCTTCTCGAAAGAGAGATACCACTTATCAAAAATAAAGATGGATAAGCTTCTCGAAAGAGAGATGCCACTTATCGAATATAAAGGTGGATAAGCTTCTCGAAAGAGAGATGCCTCTTATCGAAAATAAAGGTTGATAAGCTTCTCGAATGAGAGATGCCACTTATCGAAAATAAAGGTGGATAAGCTTATCGAAAGAGAGACGCCACTTATCTAAAATAAAGGTGGATAAGCTTCTCGAAAGAGAGATGCCACTTATCGAAAATAAAGGTGGATAAGCTTCTCGAAAGAGAGATGCCACTTATCGAAAATAAAGGTGGATAAGCTTCTCGGAAGAGAGATGCCACTTATCGAAAATAAAGGTGGATAAGCTTCTCGAAAGAGAGATGCCGCTTATCGAAAATAATGGTGGATAAGCTTCTCGAAAGAAAGATGTCATTAATCAAAAATAAAGGTGGATAAGTTTCTCGAAAGAGAGATACCACCTATCAAAAATAAAGGTGGATAAGCTTCGTGAAAGAGAGATGCCACTTATAGAAAATAAAGATGGATAAGCTTCTCGAAAGGGAGATGCCACTTATCGAAAATAAAGGTGGATAAGCTTCTCGAATGAGAGATGCCACTTATCGAAAATAAAGGTGGATAAGCTTCTCGGAAGAGAGATGCCACTTATCGAAAATAAAGGTGGATAAGCTTCTCGAAAGAGAGATGCGACTAATCAAAAATAAAGGTGGATAAGCTTCTCGAAAGAGAGATGCCACTTATCAAAAATAAGGTGGATAAGCTTCGCGAAAGAGATATGCCACTTATAGAAAATAAAGGTTGATAAGATTCTCGAAAGAGAGATGCCAGTTATCGAAAATAAAGGTGGATAAGCTTCTCGAAAGAGAGATGCCACTTATCGAAAATAAAGGTTTATAAGCTTCTCTAAAGAGAGATGCCACTTATCGAAAATAAAGGTGGATAAGCTTCTCGAAAGAGTGATGCCACTTAACAAAAATAAAGGTGGATAAGCTTCTCGAAAGAGAGATACCACTTATCAAAAATAAAGATGGATAAGCTTCTCGAAAGAGAGATGCCACTTATCGAATATAAAGGTGGATAAGCTTCTCGAATGAGAGATGCCACTTATCGAAAATAAAGGTGGATAAGCATCTCGAAAGAGAGATGCCACTTATCTAAAATAAAGGTGGATAAGCTTCTCGAAAGAGAGATGCCACTTATCGAAAATAAAGGTGGATAAGCTTCTCGAAAGAGAGATGCGACTAATAAAAAATAAAGGTGGATAAGCTTCTCGAAAGAGAGATACCACTTATTAAAAATAAAGGTGGATAAGCTTCGCGAAAGAGATATGCCACTTATAGAAAATAAAGGTGGATAAGCTTCTCGAAAGAGAGATGCCAGTTATTGAAAATATAGGTGGATAGGCTTCTTGAAAGAGAGATGCCACTTATCGAAAATCAAGGTGGATAGGCTTCTGAAAAGAGAGATGCCAGTTATCAAAAGTAAAGGTGGATAAGCTTCTCGAAAGAGAGATGCCACTTATCGAAAATAAAGGTGGATAAGCTTCTCGAAAGAGAGATGCCACTTATCAAAAATAAAGGTGGATAAGCTTCTCGGAAGAGAGATGCCACTTATCGAAAATAAAGGTGGACAAGCTTCTCAAAAGAGAGATGCCGCTTATCGAAAATAAAGGTGGATAAGCTTCTCGAAAGAGAGATGTCATTTATCAAAAATAAAGGTGGATAAGCTTCTCGAAAGAGAGATGCCTCTTATCGAAAATAAAGGTTGATAAGCTTCTCGAAAGTGAGATGCCACTTATCGAAAATAAAGGTGGATAAGCTTCTCGAAAGAGAGATGCCACTTATCGAAAATAAAGGTGGATAAGCTTCTCGGAAGAGAGATGCCACTTATCGAAAATAAAGGTGGATAAGCTTCTCGAAAGAGAGATGCCGCTTATCGAAAATAATGATGGATAAGCTTCTCGAAAGAAAGATGCCATTAATCAAAAATAAAGGTGGATAAGTTTCTCGAAAGAGAGATACCACCTATCAAAAATAAAGGTGGATAAGCTTCGTGAAAGAGAGATGCCACTTATAGAAAATAAAGATGGATAAGCTTCTCGAAAGAGAGATTCCACTTATCGAAAATAAAGGTGGATAAGCTTCTCGAATGAGAGATGCGACTTATCGAAAATAAAGGTGGATAAGCTTCTCGGAAGAGAGATGCCACTTATCGAAAATAAAGGTGGATAAGCTTCTCGAAAGAGTGATGTCGCTTATTGAAAATAAAGGTGGATAAGATTCTCGAAAGAGAGATGTCAGTTATCGAAAATAAAGGTGGATAAGCTTCTCGAAAGAGAGATGCCACTTATCGAAAATAAAGGTTTATAAGCTTCTCTAAAGAGAGATGCCACTTATCGAAAATAAAGGTGGATAAGCTTCTCGAAAGAGAGATGCCTCTTATCGAAAATAAAGGTTGATAAGCTTCTCGAATGAGAGATGCCACTTATCGAAAATAAAGGTGGATAAGCTTCTCGAAAGAGAGACGCCACTTATCTAAAATAAAGGTGGATAAGCTTCTCGAAAGAGAGATGCCACTTATCGAAAATAAAGGTGGATAAGCTTCTCGAAAGAGAGATGCCACTTATCGAAAATAAAGGTGGATAAGCTTCTCGGAAGAGAGATGCCACTTATCGAAAATAAAGGTGGATAAGCTTCTCGAAAGAGAGATGCCGCTTATCGAAAATAATGGTGGATAAGCTTCTCGAAAGAAAGATGTCATTAATCAAAAATAAAGGTGGATAAGTTTCTCGAAAGAGAGATACCACCTATCAAAAATAAAGGTGGATAAGCTTCGTGAAAGAGAGATGCCACTTATAGAAAATAAAGATGGATAAGCTTCTCGAAAGGGAGATGCCACTTATCGAAAATAAAGGTGGATAAGCTTCTCGAATGAGAGATGCCACTTATCGAAAATAAAGGTGGATAAGCTTCTCGGAAGAGAGATGCCACTTATCGAAAATAAAGGTGGATAAGCTTCTCGAAAGAGAGATGCGACTAATCAAAAATAAAGGTGGATAAGCTTCTCGAAAGAGAGATGCCACTTATCAAAAATAAAGGTGGATAAGCTTCGCGAAAGAGATATGCCACTTATAGAAAATAAAGGTTGATAAGATTCTCGAAAGAGAGATGCCAGTTATCGAAAATAAAGGTGGATAAGCTTCTCGAAAGAGAGATGCCACTTATCGAAAATAAAGGTTTATAAGCTTCTCTAAAGAGAGATGCCACTTATCGAAAATAAAGGTGGATAAGCTTCTCGAAAGAGTGATGCCACTTAACAAAAATAAAGGTGGATAAGCTTCTCGAAAGAGAGATACCACTTATCAAAAATAAAGATGGATAAGCTTCTCGAAAGAGAGATGCCACTTATCGAATATAAAGGTGGATAAGCTTCTCGAAAGAGAGATGCCTCTTATCGAAAATAAAGGTTGATAAGCTTCTCGAATGAGAGATGCCACTCATCGAAAATAAAGGTGGATAAGCTTATCGAAAGAGAGACGCCACTTATCTAAAATAAAGGTGGATAAGCTTCTCGAAAGAGAGATGCCACTTATCGAAAATAAAGGTGGATAAGCTTCTCGAAAGAGAGATGCCACTTATCGAAAATAAAGGTGGATAAGCTTCTCGGAAGAGAGATGCCACTTATCGAAAATAAAGGTGGATAAGCTTCTCGAAAGAGAGATGTCGCTTATCGAAAATAATGGTGGATAAGCTTCTCGAAAGAAAGATGTCATTAATCAAAAATAAAGGTGGATAAGTTTCTCGAAAGAGAGATACCACCTATCAAAAATAAAGGTGGATAAGCTTCGTGAAAGAGAGATGCCACTTATAGAAAATAAAGATGGATAAGCTTCTCGAAAGGGAGATGCCACTTATCGAAAATAAAGGTGGATAAGCTTCTCGAATGAGAGATGCCACTTATCGAAAATAAAGGTGGATAAGCTTCTCGGAAGAGAGATGCCACTTATCGAAAATAAAGGTGGATAAGCTTCTCGAAAGAGAGATGCGACTAATCAAAAATAAAGGTGGATAAGCTTCTCGAAAGAGAGATGCCACTTATCAAAAATAAAGGTGGATAAGCTTCGCGAAAGAGATATGCCACTTATAGAAAATAAAGGTTGATAAGATTCTCGAAAGAGAGATGCCAGTTATCGAAAATAAAGGTGGATAAGCTTCTCGAAAGAGAGATGCCACTTATCGAAAATAAAGGTTTATAAGCTTCTCTAAAGAGAGATGCCACTTATCGAAAATAAAGGTGGATAAGCTTCTCGAAAGAGTGATGCCACTTAACAAAAATAAAGGTGGATAAGCTTCTCGAAAGAGAGATACCACTTATCAAAAATAAAGATGGATAAGCTTCTCGAAAGAGAGATGCCAGTTATCGAATATAAAGGTGGATAAGCTTCTCGAATGAGAGATGCCACTTATCGAAAATAAAGGTGGATAAGCTTCTCGAAAGAGAGATGCCACTTATCTAAAATAAAGTTGGATAAGCTTCTCGAAAGAGAGATGCCACTTATCGAAAATAAAGGTGGATAAGCTTCTCGAAAGAGAGATGCGACTAATAAAAAATAAAGGTGGATAAGCTTCTCGAAAGAGAGATACCACTTATTAAAAATAAAGGTGGATAAGCTTCGCGAAAGAGATATGCCACTTATAGAAAATAAAGGTGGATAAGCTTCTCGAAAGAGAGATGCCAGTTATTGAAAATATAGGTGGATAGGCTTCTTGAAAGAGAGATGCCACTTATCGAAAATCAAGGTGGATAGGCTTCTGAAAAGAGAGATGCCAGTTATCAAAAGTAAAGGTGGATAAGCTTCTCGAAAGAGAGATGCCACTTATCGAAAATAAAGGTGGATAAGCTTCTCAAAAGAGAGATGCCACTTATCAAAAATAAAGGTGGATAAGCTTCTCGGAAGAGAGATGCCACTTATCGAAAATAAAGGTGGACAAGCTTCTCAAAAGAGAGATGCCGCTTATCGAAAATAAAGGTGGATAAGCTTCTCGAAAGAGAGATGTCATTTATCAAAAATAAAGGTGGATAAGCTTCTCGAAAGAGAGATGCCTCTTATCGAAAATAAAGGTTGATAAGCTTCTAGAAAGTGAGATGCCACTTATCGAAAATAAAGGTGGATAAGCTTCTCGAAAGAGAGATGCCACTTATCGAAAATAAAGGTGGATAAGCTTCTCGGAAGAGAGATGCCACTTATCGAAAATAAAGGTGGATAAGCTTCTCGAAAGAGAGATGCCGCTTATCGAAAATAATGATGGATAAGCTTCTCGAAAGAAAGATGCCATTAATCAAAAATAAAGGTGGATAAGTTTCTCGAAAGAGAGATACCACCTATCAAAAATAAAGGTGGATAAGCTTCGTGAAAGAGAGATGCCACTTATAGAAAATAAAGATGGATAAGCTTCTCGAAAGAGAGATTCCACTTATCGAAAATAAAGGTGGATAAGCTTCTCGAATGAGAGATGCGACTTATCGAAAATAAAGGTGGATAAGCTTCTCGGAAGAGAGATGCCACTTATCGAAAATAAAGGTGGATAAGCTTCTCGAAAGAGTGATGTCGCTTATTGAAAATAAAGGTGGATAAGATTCTCGAAAGAGAGATGTCAGTTATCGAAAATAAAGGTGGATAAGCTTCACGAAAGAGAGATGCCACTTATCGAAAATAAAGGTTTATAAGCTTCTCTAAAGAGAGATGCCACTTATCGAAAATAAAGGTCGATAAGCTTCTCAAAAGAGAAATGCCTCTTATCGAAAATAAAGGTTGATAAGCTTCTCGAATGAGAGATGCCACTTATCGAAAATAAAGGTGGATAAGCTTCTCGAAAGAGAGATGCCACTTATCTAAAATAAAGGTGGATAAGCTTCTCGAAAGAGAGATGCCACTTATTGAAAATAAAGGTGGATAAGCTTCTCGAAAGAGAGATGCGACTAATCAAAAATAAAGGTGGATAAGCTTCTCGAAAGAGAGATACCACTTATCAAAAATAAAGGTGGATAAGCTTCGCGAAAGAGATATGCCACTTATAGAAAATAAAGGCGGATAAGCTTCTCGAAAGAGAGATGCCAGTTAATTAAAATAAAGGTGGATAGGCTTCTTGAAAGAGAGATGCCACTTATTGAAAATCAAGGTGGATAGGCTTCTGAAAAGAGAGATGCAAGTTATCAAAAGTAAAGGTGGATAAGCTTCTCGAAAGAGAGATGCCACTTATCGAAAATAAAGGTGGATAAGCTTCTCGAAAGAGAGATGCCACTTATCAAAAATAAAGGTGGATAAGCTTCTCAAAAGAGAGATGCCACTTATCGAAAATAAAGGTGGATAAACTTCTCGAAAGAGAGATGCCGCTTATCAAAAATAAAGGTGGATAAGCTTCTCGAAAGAGAGATGCCATTTATCGAAAATAAAAGTGGATAAGCTTCTCGAAAGAGAGATGCCTCTTATCGAAAATAAAGGTTGATAAGCTTCTCGGAAGAGAGATGCCACTTATCGAAAATAAATGTGGATAAGCTTCTCGAAAGAGAGATGCCACTTAACAAAAATAAAGGTGGATAAGCTTCTCGAAAGAGATTCCACTTATCGAAAATAAAGATGGATAAGCTTCTCGAAAGAGAGATGCCACTTATCAAAAATAAAGGTGGATAAGCTTCTCGAAAGAGAGATGCCATTTATCGAAAATAAAGGTGGATAAGCTTCTCGAAAGAGAGATGCCACTTATCAAAAATAAAGGTGAATAAGCTTCTCGAAAGAGAGATGCCACTTATCGAAAATAAAGATGGATAAGCTTATCGAAAGAGAGATGCAAGTTATCGAAAATAAAGGTGGATAAGCTTCTCGAATGTGAGATGCCACTTATCAAAAATAAAGGTGGATATGTTTCTCGAAAGAAAGATGCCACTTATCGAAAATAAAGGTGGATAAGCTTATCGAAAAAGAAATGCCACTTTGTTGCACCCCAAAATTTGCTCAACCTTTTCTTACCTGGTTTATGTTTCATTGCATTAACATTTGCATAGTTATATCATTTGCATATCATGGTATAATTCATATAGCAGGGGATCAAGTGTTATTCTTGTCAAGAGAAGCCTAGCAAGAGGTCTCATTCAAGATTGAGAAGTTGTCAAAGTCATCAGAAGGTGGTTTGAATGCCTAAGAGTTTAGATGTTTGAGTGTGAATCTTCTCCTAACTTGAGGATCAACTGAAGACCATCAGAGGGTTGTGAAATGTTGAATGTGATAAGAGGATGTGTATGGATCTCATAGAATGCCTAGAGGTCCATGGGAGAGCTCAATCAAGTCATTGTGTCAATTGCAAGAGTCATAGTTGAGGTGCAAGCAATTAGGGTTTCATCTGGATCAATTATAGGTCAACTGTGCAATTGAGGGGTATCAAGGCCTACTTTTAGGTCATGGAGTTCATGAAATGATATGATGAGACATTTGTGGTGTTGTTCCAAGATCAAGTCAAGAAAAGTCAAGAGTGTGGGAAGTTGCTAAATTAGGGTTTCAGTGCAAAATTCCCTATTTAGTGCCTAAGTTCAAGTTCACATAAGTCAAGATACAAGTTTCAAATGGATCTTTGGCCAACATGAAACTTGTAGAGTATCTCAATACCTTTAATTTGAGTACTATAAGTCCTCAAGGGGATTTATAGAACTCAAGTTATCGTCCAGACAAGTTACAAGTCCTCAGATGCCTCTGAAATTTGTCTGTGAAAATCATCTGACTTCAAAGCTATTTTTGACCTAGAAGGAGGTTTCACCTAAACTTTTGGCAAACATGGAAGTTGTTACTCATGATCTTATCTTTCTAAATTGTACTATAAGTCTTCCATATGATTTGTATAACTCAAGTTATGAGGTTTGCAAGTCAGGGGTATTTTGGGAAAGTGAGATTATACGTCATTTTCAATCATAGGTCAAAATCTCCAACTTGGACTTGTCAAATGGATTTTTGTTCAACATGAAAGTTGTTCAAAATGGGGTTTTTAGGATAGCCAAGATTTCATGATGGATTTATTGGGCTCATAGCAAGACTTGGTTTGAAATGGTTTAAATAAGAAAGATTTTCAAATGAATTAAGGAGGGAAAATTGATTTTTTGAGTTAAAGGACCAAAACATGTCAAGTAACTACATTTTTTGAATGGAAATTGAATTCTAAGAACTTTGGCATTACCAGAATTTTGAGTTTAGGCCAAGTTTCATGAGTTGTCATTTGGTTTCTTCATTTGCAAGTCACACATCCAAAATACTCACCAAGGCATTTCAAGCACCCTTTTTGGTTTGAATACATTCACAAGGAAATATGCAGTTGAAAGGGAAGCTTCTAGAGAAATTTTCATGGCTAATTCGTGACTGTTACATTGCACATGTGAAGTGAAAAACAGAAAATTGGATTGGTTGGATTGGGCCTCAATTAAGTTTCTAAAGCCCATGGAAACATTCTATATATTCATTGGATTGATTTCAGATCAATTTTGGCTTTCATTTTCGTGAAGAACACTGAAGTTGCAGTTGAAAAATTCCAAGGAGCAAGTGAAATCGTGTTTTGAGTTCCAGGCTGATTCAGAGCAAATTGAAGCTTACAACATCTTTCTCTTGCATCCTTGAATGATTCTGGAGAGTTTTGAAGGTTGAATCAAGCTCTAGCTACCTCTGTTAGTGGATCTACACTAGGTATGTAACCTTCAAATTTCTCACCATTACAGGAAGATGTAGATCAATTTGCATATGTGGTTAGGATCTAGTTAAGGAGTAGATCGTTTCTAGACATAATTTTGGACAATTAGAGACAAATTTAGGTGATGTGCAATTTTTGTTGAGGCACGGTTTAGCTTGATCATGAGGAATTAAGTGGAATTGGATAGATCAATTTGATGTATGAAGCATAAGGAACATTTCTGTATCATTAGATTTGTAATTGGTGATGTTTGATCTGGATGACATTTCTAAACTTTGATTCGTGATTTAAAATCTATGGAGAGTTAGAATGTATGAATAGGAGATTTGAGATCTTGATGAAATTCTGGAAAGATTGATGTAAGGATTGTTGATGTTTGATCACCTGAAACCACCATCTCACTGGAGAAGAAGGTTGTTTCCACCGTGAGAGTCACCGGAGCTGTTCCCCGCTCGCCTGAGCTCAAGGTTGAAGATGAGTTCGTAGCCATTGGATGAGCTTGAAAGTTGGACTTAGTAGGAGCATCTGAGGGCTCACGTTTTATCTGAGGATTTGCCTCTCAACCAAAACGCAGCGTTTCATTAATCCCAGTCAGCGTGTGACTGGGATGCTTGTGTGGACACGCTAAATGACCTTAGATCTGCATACTCAGTCAATTGATCCAAGCGTTGTGGTTTTA
>CAWUDS030002418.1:0-300699 GCA_963859935.3 Lathyrus sativus | reverse complement strand
AAATGTGGATAAGCTTCTCGAAAGAGAGATGCCACTTATCGAAAATAAAGGTGGATAAGCTTCTCGAATGAGAGATGCCACTTATCGAAAATAAAGGTGGATAAGCTTCTTGAAAGAGAGATGCCACTTATCGAAAATAAAGGTGGATAAGCTTCTCGAAAGAGAGATGCCACTTATCGAAGTTAAAGGTGGATAAGCTTCTCGAAAGAGAGATACCACTTATCAAAAATAAAGGTGGATAAGCTTCGCGAAAGAGACATGCCACTTATAGAAAATAAAGGTGGATAAACTTCTCGAAAGAGAGATGCCACTTATCGAAAATAAAGTTGGATAGGCTTCTCGATAGAGAGAAGCCACTTATCAAAAACAAAGGTGGATAAGCTTCTCGAAAGAGAGATACCACTTATCAAAAATAAAGGTGGATAAGCTTCGCGAAAGAGAGATGCCACTTATAAAAAATAAAGGTGGATAAGCTTTTCGAAAGAGAGATGCCACTTATCGAAAATAAAGGTGGATAGACTTCTCGAAAGACAGATGGCGCTTATCAAAAATAAATGTGGATAGGCTTCTCAAAAGACAGATGCCACTTATCAAAAATAAAGGTGGATAAGCTTCTCGAATGAGAGATGCCACTTATTAAAAATAAAGGTGGATAAGCTTCTCGAAAGAGAGATGCCACTTCTCGAAAATAAAGGTAGATAAGCTTCTCGAAAGAGAGATGCCACTTATCGAAAATAGAGGTGGATAAGCTTCTCGAAAGAGAGATACCACTTATCAAAAATAAAGGTGGATAAGATTCGCGAAAAAGAGATGCCACTTATAGAAAATAAAGGTGGATAAGCTTCATGAAGGAGAGATGCTAGTTATCAAAAATAAAGGTGGATAGGCTTCTCGAAAGAGAGATTCCACTTATTGAAAAAAAAAAAGGTGGATAGGCTTCTCAAAAGAGAGATGCCACTTATCAAAAATAAAGGTGGATAAACTTCTCGAAAGAGAGATGCCACTTATCGAAAATAAAGGTGGATAAGCTTCTCGAAACAGAGATGCAACTTATCAAAAATAAAAATGGATAAGCTTCTCGAAAGACAGATGCCAC
Source organism: Lathyrus sativus (assembly GCA_963859935.3). NCBI lineage: Eukaryota > Viridiplantae > Streptophyta > Magnoliopsida > Fabales > Fabaceae > Lathyrus > Lathyrus sativus. The sequence continues at coordinate 299,603 of CAWUDS030002418.1, read as the reverse complement.
TTTTCGAAAATAATGATGGATAAGCTTTTCGAAAGTGAGATGCCAGTTATCGAAAATAAAGGTGGATAAGCTTCTTAAAAGAGAGATGCCACTTATCAAAAATAAATGTGGATAAGCTTCTCGAAAGAGAGATGCCACTTATCGAAAATAAAGGTGGATAAGCTTTTCGAAAGAGAGATTCCACTTATCGAAAATAAAGGTGGATAAGCTTCTCGAATGAGAGATGCCACTTATCGAAAATAAAGGTGGATAAGCTTCTCGAAAGAGAGATGCCACTTATCAAAAATAAAGGTGGATAAGCTTCTCGAAAGAGAGATGCCACTTATCGAAAATAAAGGTGGATAAGCTTCTCGAATGAGAGATACCACTTATCAAAAATAAAGGTGGATAAGCTTCGCGAAAGAGAGATGCCACTTATAGAAAATAAAGGTGGATAAGCTTCTCGAAAGAGAGATGCCACTTATCGAAAATAAAGGTGGATAGACTTCTCGAAAGACAGATGCCACTAATCAAAAATAAATGTGGATAGGCTTCTCAAAAGAGAGATGCCACTTATCAAAAATAAAGGTGGATAAGCTTCTTGAATGAGAGATACAACTTATTGAAAATAAAGGTGGATAAGCTTCTCGAAAGAGAGATGCCACTTATCAAAAATAAAGTTGGATAAGCTTCTCGAAAGAGAGATGCCACTTCTCAAAAATAAAGTTGGATAAGCTTCTCGAAAGAGAGATGCCACTTATCGAAAATAAAGGTGGATAAGCTTCTCGAAAGAGAGATACCACTTATAAAAAATAAAGGTGGATAAGCTTCGCGAAAAAGAGATGCCACTTATAGAAAATAAAGGTGGATAGGCTTCTCGAAAGAGAGATGCCACTTGTCGGAAAAAAAGGTGGATAGGCTTCTCAAAACAGAGATGCCACTTATCAAAAATAAAGGTGGATAAGCTTCTCGAAAGAGAGATTCCACTTATCGAAAATAAAGGTGGATAAGCTTCTCGAAACAGAGATGCAACTTATCAAAAATAAAAATGGATAAGCTTCTCAAAAGAGAGATGCCACTTTTCGAAAATAATGATGGATAAGCTTTTCCAAAGTGAGATGCCAGTTATCGAAAATAAAGGTGGATAAGCTTCTCAAAAGAGAGATGCCACTTATCAAAAATAAATGTGGATAAGCTTCTCGAAAGAGAGATGCCACTTATCAAAAATAAAGGTGGATAAGCTTCGCGAAAGAGAGATGCCACTTATAAAAAATAAAGGTGGATAAGCTTTTCGAAAGAGAGATGCCACTTATCGAAAATAAAGGTGGATAGACTTCTCGAAAGACAGATGCCACTTATCAAAAATAAATGTGGATAGGCTTCTCAAAAGACAGATGCCACTTATCAAAAATAAAGGTGGATAAGCTTCTCGAATGAGAGATGCCACTTATCAAAAACAAAGGTGGATAAGCTTCTCGAAAGAGAGATGCCACTTCTCGAAAATAAAGGTGGATAAGCTTCTCGAAAGAGAGATGCCACTTATCGAAAATAAAGGTGGATAAGCTTCTCGAAAGAGAGATACCACTTATCAAAAATAAAGGTGGATAAGATTCGCGAAAAAGAGATGCCACTTATAGAAAATAAAGGTGGATAAGCTTCATGAAGGAGAGATGCTAGTTATCAAAAATAAAGGTGGATAGGCTTCTCGAAAGAGAGATGCCACTTATTGAAAAAAAAGGTGGATAGGCTTCTCAAAAGAGATATGCCACTTATCAAAAATAAAGGTGGATAAACTTCTCGAAAGAGAGATGCCACTTATCGAAAATAAAGGTGGATAAGCTTCTCGAAATAGAGATGCAACTTATCAAAAATAAAAATGGATAAGCTTCTCGAAAGACAGATGCCACTTTTCGAAAATAATGATGGATAAGCTTTTCGAAAAAGAGATGCCAGTTATCGAAAATAAAGGTGGATAGGCTTCTCAAAACAGAGATGCCACTTATCAAAAATAAAGGTGGATAAGCTTCTCGAAAGAGAGATTCCACTTATCGAAAATAAAGGTGGATAAGCTTCTCGAAACAGAGATGCAACTTATCAAAAATAAAAATGGATAAGCTTCTCAAAAGAGAGATGCCACTTTTCGAAAATAATGATGGATAAGCTTTTCCAAAGTGAGATGCCAGTTATCGAAAATAAAGGTGGATAAGCTTCTCAAAAGAGAGATGCCACTTATCAAAAATAAATGTGGATAAGCTTCTCGAAAGAGAGATGCCACTTATCAAAAATAAAGGTGGATAAGCTTCGCGAAAGAGAGATGCCACTTATAAAAAATAAAGGTGGATAAGCTTTTCGAAAGAGAGATGCCACTTATCGAAAATAAAGGTGGATAGACTTCTCGAAAGACAGATGCCACTTATCAAAAATAAATGTGGATAGGCTTCTCAAAAGACAGATGCCACTTATCAAAAATAAAGGTGGATAAGTTTCTCGAATGAGAGATGCCACTTATCAAAAACAAAGGTGGATAAGCTTCTCGAAAGAGAGATGCCACTTCTCGAAAATAAAGGTGGATAAGCTTCTCGAAAGAGAGATGCCACTTATCGAAAATAAAGGTGGATAAGCTTCTCGAAAGAGAGATACCACTTATCAAAAATAAAGGTGGATAAGATTCGCGAAAAAGAGATGCCACTTATAGAAAATAAAGGTGGATAAGCTTCATGAAGGAGAGATGCTAGTTATCAAAAATAAAGGTGGATAGGCTTCTCGAAAGAGAGATGCCACTTATTGAAAAAAAAGGTGGATAGGCTTCTCAAAAGAGATATGCCACTTATCAAAAATAAAGGTGGATAAACTTCTCGAAAGAGAGATGCCACTTATCGAAAATAAAGGTGGATAAGCTTCTCGAAACAGAGATGCAACTTATCAAAAATAAAAATGGATAAGCTTCTCGAAAGACAGATGCCACTTTTCGAAAATAATGATGGATAAGCTTTTCGAAAGTGAGATGCCAGTTATCGAAAATAAAGGTGGATAAGCTTCTTAAAAGAGAGATGCCACTTATCAAAAATAAATGTGGATAAGCTTCTCGAAAGAGAGATGCCACTTATCGAAAATAAAGGTGGATAAGCTTTTCGAAAGAGCGATGCCACTTATCGAAAATAAAGGTGGATAAGCTTTTCAAATGAGAGATGCCACTTATCGAAAATAAAGGTGGATAAGCTTCTCGAAAGAGAGATGCCACTTATCGAAAATAAAGGTGGATAAGCTTCTCGAAAGAGAGATGCCACTTATCGAAAATAAAGGTGGATAAGCTTCTCGAAAGAGAGATACCACTTATCAAAAATAAAGGTGGATAAGCTTCGCGAAAGAGAGATGCCACTTATAGAAAATAAAGGTGGATAAGCTTCTCGAAAGAGAGATGCCACTTATCGAAAATAAAGGTGGATAGACTTCTCGAAAGACAGATGCCACTAATCAAAAATAAATGTGGATAGGCTTCTCAAAAGAGAGATGCCACTTATCAAAAATAAAGGTGGATAAGTTTCTCGAATGAGAGATACAACTTATCGAAAATAAAGGTGGATAAGCTTCTCGAAAGAGAGATGCCACTTCTCAAAAATAAAGTTGGATAAGCTTCTCGAAAGAGAGATGCCACTTATCGAAAATAAAGGTGGATAAGCTTCTCGAAAGAGAGATACCACTTATAAAAAATAAAGGTGGATAAGCTTCGCGAAAAAGAGATGCCACTTATAGAAAATAAAGGTGGATAAGCTTCATGAAAGAGAAATGCCAGTTATCGAAAATAAAGGTGGATAGGCTTCTCGAAAGAGAGATGCCACTTGTTGGAAAAAAAGGTGGATAGGCTTCTCAAAAGAGAGATGCCACTTATCAAAAATAAAGGTGGATAAGCTTCTCGAAAGAGAGATGCCACTTATCGAAAATAAAGGTGGATAAGCTTCTCGAAACAGAGATGCAACTTATCAAAAATAAAAATGGATAAGCTTCTCGAAAGACAGATGCCACTTTTCGAAAATAATGATGGATAAGCTTTTCGAAAGTGAGATGCCAGTTATCGAAAATAAAGGTGGATAAGCTTCTCAAAAGATAGATGCCACTTATCAAAAATAAATGTGGATAAGCTTCTCGAAAGAGAGATGCCACATATCGAAAATAAAGGTGGATAAGCTTTTCGAAAGAGAGATGCCACTTATCGAAAATAAAGGTGGATAAGCTTCTCGAATGAGAGATGCCACTTATCGAAAATAAAGGTGGATAAGCTTCTCGAAAGAGAGATGCCACTTATCGAAAATAAAGGTGGATAAGCTTCTCGAAAGAGAGATGCCACTTATCGAAAATAATGGTGGATAAGCTTCTCGAAGAGAGATACCACTTATCAAAAATAAAGGTGGATAAGCTTCGCGAAAGAGAGATGCCACTTATAGAAAATAAAGGTGGATAAGCTTCTCGAAAGAGAGATGCCACTTATCGAAAATAAAGGTGGATAGACTTCTCGAAAGACAGATGCCACTAATCAAAAATAAATGTGGATAGGCTTCTCAAAAGAGAGATGCCACTTATCAAAAATAAAGGTGCATAAGCTTCTCGAATGAGAGATACAACTTATCGAAAATAAAGGTGGATAAGCTTCTCAAAAGAGAGATGCCACTTATCAAAAATAAAGGTGGATAAGCTTCTCGAAAGAGAGATGCCACTTCTCAAAAATAAAGTTGGATAAGCTTCTCGAAAGAGAGATGCCACTTATCGAAAATAAAGGTGGATAAGCTTCTCGAAAGAGAGATACCACTTATAAAAAATAAAGGTGGATAAGCTTCGCGAAAAAGAGATGCCACTTATAGAAAATAAAGGTGGATAAGCTTCATGAAAGAGAAATGCCAGTTATCGAAAATAAAGGTGGATAGGCTTCTCGAAAGAGAGATGCCACTTGTCAGAAAAAAAGGTGGATAGGCTTCTCAAAAGAGAGATGCCACTTATCAAAAATAAAGATGGATAAGCTTCTCGAAAGAGAGATGCCACTTATCGAAAATAAAGGTGGATAAGCTTCTCGAAACAGAGATGCAACTTATCAAAAATAAAAATGGATAAGCTTCTCGAAAGACAGATGCCACTTTTCGAAAATAATGATGGATAAGCTTTTCGAAAGTGAGATGCCAGTTATCGAAAATAAAGGTGGATAAGCTTCTCAAAAGAGAGATGCCACTTATCAAAAATAAATGTGGATAAGCTTCTCGAAAGAGAGATGCCACTTATCGAAAATAAAGGTGGATAAGCTTTTCGAAAGAGAGATGCCACTTATCGAAAATAAAGGTGGATAAGCTTCTCGAATGAGAGATGCCACTTATCGAAAATAAAGGTGGATAAGCTTCTCGAAAGAGAGATGCCACTTATCGAAAATAAAGGTGGATAAGCTTCTCGAAAGAGAGATGCCACTTATCGAAAATAATGGTGGATAAGCTTCTCGAAGAGAGATACCACTTATCAAAAATAAAGGTGGATAAGCTTCGCGAAAGAGAGATGCCACTTATAGAAAATAAAGGTGGATAAGCTTCTCGAAAGAGAGATGCCACTTATCGAAAATAAAGGTGGATAGACTTCTCGAAAGACAGATGCCACTAATCAAAAATAAATGTGGATAGGCTTCTCAAAAGAGAGATGCCACTTATCAAAAATAAAGGTGGATAAGCTTCTCGAATGAGAGATACAACTTATCGAAAATAAAGGTGGATAAGCTTCTCGAAAGAGAGATGCCACTTATCAAAAATAAAGGTGGATAAGCTTCTCGAAAGAGAGATGCCACTTCTCAAAAATAAAGTTGGATAAGCTTCTCGAAAGAGAGATGCCACTTATCGAAAATAAAGGTGGATAAGCTTCTCGAAAGAGAGATACCACTTATAAAAAATAAAGGTGGATAAGCTTCGCGAAAAAGAGATGCCACTTATAGAAAATAAAGGTGGATAAGCTTCATGAAAGAGAAATGCCAGTTATCGAAAATAAAGGTGGATAGGCTTCTCGAAAGAGAGATTCCACTTGTCGGAAAAAAAAGGTGGATAGGCTTCTCAAAAGAGAGATGCCACTTATCAAAAATAAAGGTGGATAAGCTTCTCGAAAGAGAGATGCCACTTATCGAAAATAAAGGTGGATAAGCTTCTCGAAAGAGAGATGCAACTTATCAAAAATAAAAATGGATAAGCTTCTCGAAAGAGAGATGCCACTTTTTGAAAATAATGATGGATAAGCTTTTCGAAAGTGAGATGCCAGTTATCGAAAATAAAGGTGGATAAGCTTCTCAAAAGAGAGATGCCACTTATCAAAAATAAATGTGGATAAGCTTCTCGAAAGAGAGATGCCACTTATCGAAAATAAAGGTGGATAAGCTTTTCGAAAGAGTGATGCCACTTATCGAAAATAAAGGTGGATAAGCTTCTCGAATGAGAGATGCCACTTATCGGAAAAAAAGGTGGATAAGCTTCTTGAAAGAGAGATGCCACTTATCAAAAATAAAGGTGGATAACCATCTCGAAAGAGAGATGCCACTTATCGAAAATAAAGGTGGATAAGCTTCTCGAAACAGAGATGCAACTTATCAAAAATAAAAATGGATAAGCTTCTCGAAAGACAGATGCCACTTTTCGAAAATAATGATGGATAAGCTTTTCGAAAGTGAGATGCCAGTTATCGAAAATAAAGGTGGATAAGCTTCTCAAAAGAGAGATGCCACTTATCAAAAATAAATGTGGATAAGCTTCTCGAAAGAGAGATGCCACTTATCGAAAATAAAGGTGGATAAACTTTTCGAAAGAGAGATGGCACTTATCGAAAATAAAGGTGGATAAGCTTCTCGAATGAGAGATGCCACTTATCGAAAATAAAGGTGGATAAGCTTCTCGAAAGAGAGATGCCACTTATCGAAAAATAAATGTGGATAAGCTTCTCGAAAGAGAGATGCCACTTATCGAAAATAAAGGTGGATAAGCTTCTCGAAAGAGAGATACCACTTATCAAAAATAAAGGTGGATAAGCTTCGCGAAATTGAGATGCCACTTATAGAAAATAAAAGTGGATAAGCTTCTCGAAAGAGAGATGCCACTTATCGAAAATAAAGGTGGATAGACTTCTCGAAAGACAGATGCCACTAATCAAAAATAAATGTGGATAGGCTTCTCAAAAGAGAGATGCCACTTATCAAAAATAAAGGTGGATAAGCTTCTCGAATGAGAGATACAACTTATCAAAAATAAAGGTGGATAAGCTTCTCGAAAGAGAGATGCCACTTATCAAAAATAAAGGTGGATAAGCTTCTCGAAAGAGAGATGCCACTTCTCAAAAATAAAGTTGGATAAGCTTCTCGAAAGAGAGATGCCACTTATCGAAAATAAAGGTGGATAAGCTTCTCGAAAGAGAGATACCACTTATCAAAAATAAAGGTGGATAAGCTTCGCGAAAAAGAGATGCCACTTATAGAAAATAAAGGTGGATAAGCTTCATGAAAGAGAAATGTCAGTTATCGAAAATAAAGGTGGATAGGCTTCTCGAAAGAGAGATGCCACTTATCGGAAAAAAAGGTGGATAGGCTTCTCAAAAGAGAGATGCCACTTATCAAAAATAAAGGTGGATAAGCTTCTCGAAAGAGAGATGCCACTTATCGAAAATAAAGGTGGATAAGCTTCTCGAAAGAGAGATGCAACTTATCAAAAATAAAAATGGATAAGCTTCTCGAAAGAGAGATGCAACTTATCAAAAATAAAAATGGATAAGCTTCTCGAAAGAGAGATGCCACTTTTTGAAAATAATGATGGATAAGCTTTTCGAAAGTGAGATGCCAGTTATCGAAAATAAAGGTGGATAAGCTTCTCAAAAGAGAGATGCCACTTATCAAAAATAAATGTGGATAAGCTTCTCGAAAGAGAGATGCCACTTATCGAAAATAAAGGTGGATAAGCTTTTCGAAAGAGTGATGCCACTTATCGAAAATAAAGGTGGATAAGCTTCTCGAATGAGAGATGCCACTTATCGGAAAAAAAGGTGGATAAGCTTCTTGAAAGAGAGATGCCACTTATCGAAAATAAAGGTGGATAACCTTCTCGAAAGAGAGATGCCACTTATCGAAAATAAAGGTGGATAAGCTTCTCGAAACAGAGATGCAACTTATCAAAAATAAAAATGGATAAGCTTCTCGAAAGACAAATGCCACTTTTCGAAAATAATGATGGATAAGCTTTTCGAAAGTGAGATGCCAGTTATCGAAAATAAAGGTGGATAAGCTTCTCAAAAGAGAGATGCCACTTATCAAAAATAAATGTGGATAAGCTTCTCGAAAGAGAGATGCCACTTATCGAAAATAAAGGTGGATAAGCTTTTCGAAAGAGAGATGGCACTTATCGAAAATAAAGGTGGATAAGCTTCTCGAATGAGAGATGCCACTTATCGAAAATAAAGGTGGATAAGCTTCTCGAAAGAGAGGTGCCACTTATCGAAAATAAACGTGGATAAGCTTCTCGAAAGAGAGATGCCACTTATCGAAAATAAAGGTGGATAAGCTTCTCGAAAGAGAGATACCACTTATCAAAAATAAAGGTGGATAAGCTTCGCGAAATTGAGATGCCACTCATTGAAAATAAAGGTGGATAAGCTTCTCGAAAGAGAGATGCCACTTATCGAAAATAAAGGTGGATAGACTTCTCGAAAGACAGATGCCACTAATCAAAAATAAATGTGGATAGGCTTCTCAAAAGAGAGATGCCACTTATCAAAAATAAAGGTGGATAAGCTTCTCGAATGAGAGATACAACTTATCGAAAATAAAGGTGGATAAGCTTCTCGAAAGAGAGATGCCACTTATCAAAAATAAAGGTGGATAAGCTTCTCGAAAGAGAGATGCCACTTCTCAAAAATAAAGTTGGATAAGCTTCTCGAAAGAGAGATGCCACTTATCGAAAATAAAGGTGGATAAGCTTCTCGAAAGAGAGATACCACTTATCAAAAATAAAGGTGGATAAGCTTCGCGAAAAAGAGATGCCACTTATAGAAAATAAAGGTGGATAAGCTTCATGAAAGAGAAATGCCAGTTATCGAAAATAAAGGTGGATAGGCTTCTCGAAAGAGAGATGCCACTTATCGGAAAAAAAGGTGGATAAGCTTCTCAAAAGAGAGATGCCACTTATCAAAAATAAAGGTGGATAAGCTTCTCGAAAGAGAGATGCCACTTATCGAAAATAAAGGTGGATAAGCTTCTCGAAAGAGAGATGCAACTTATCAAAAATAAAAATGGATAAGCTTCTCGAAAGAGAGATGCCACTTTTTGAAAATAATGATGGATAAGCTTTTCGAAAGTGAGATGCCAGTTATCGAAAATAAAGGTGGATAAGCTTCTCAAAAGAGAGATGCCACTTATCAAAAATAAATGTGGATAAGCTTCTCGAAAGAGAGATGCCACTTATCGAAAATAAAGATGGATAAGCTTTTCGAAAGAGTGATGCCACTTATAGACAATAAATGTGGATAAGCTTCTCGAATGAGAGATGCCACTTATCGAAAATAAAGGTGGATAAGCTTCTCGAAAGAGAGATGCCACTTATCGAAAATAAAGGTGGATAACCTTCTCGAAAGAGAGATGCCACTTATCGAAAATAAAGGTGGATAAGCTTCTCGAAAAAGAGATACCACTTATCAAAAATAAAGGTGGATAAGCTTCGCGAAAGAGAGATGCCACTTATAGAAAATAAAGGTGGATAAGCTTCTCAAAAGAGAGATGCCACTTATCGAAAATAAAGGTGGATAGACTTCTCGAAAGACACATGCCACTTATCAAAAATAAATGTGGATAGGCTTCTCAAAAGAGAGATGCCACTTATCAAAAATAAAGGTGGATAAGCTTCTCGAATGAGAGATGCCACTTATCGAAAATAAAGGTGGATAAGCTTCTCGAAAGAGAGATGCCACTTATCGAAAATAAAGTTGGATAGGCTTCTCGAAAGAGAGATGCCACTTATCGAAAATAAATGTGGATAGGCTTCTCAAAAGAGAGATGTCACTTATCAAAAATAAAGGTGGATAAGCTTCTCGAAAGAGAGATGCCACTTATCGAAAATAAAGGTGGATAAGCTTCTCGAAAGAGAGATGCCACTTATCGAAAATAAAGGTGGATAAGCTTCTCGAAAGAGAGATGCAGCTTATCAAAAATAAAAGTGGATAAGCTTCTCGAAAGAGAGATGCCACTTATCAAAATTAATGATGGATAAGCTTCTCGAAAGTGAGATGCCAGTTATCGAAAATAAAGGAGCATAAGCTTCTCGAAAAAGATATGCCACTTATCGAAATTAAATGTGGATAAGCTTCTCGAAAGAGAGATGCCACTTATCGAAAATAAAGGTGGATAAGCTTTTCGAATGAGAGATGCCACTTATCGAAAATAATGATGGATAAGCTTTTCGAAAGTGAGATTCCAGTTATCGAAAATAAACGTGGATAAGCTTCTCAAAAGAGAGATACCACTTATCAAAAATAAATATGGATAAGCTTCTCGAAAGAGAGATGCCACTTATCGAAAATAAAGGTGGATAAGCTTTTCGAAAGAGAGATGCCACTTATCGAAAATAAAGGTAGATAAGCTTCGCGAATGAGAGATGCCACTTATAGAAAATAAAGGTGGATAAGCATCTCGAAAGAGAGATGCCACTTATCGAAAATAAAGGTGGATAGACTTCTCGAAAGACAGATGCCACTAATCAAAAATAAATGTGGATAGGCTTCTCAAAAGAGAGATGCCACTTATCAAAAATAAAGGTGGATAAGCTTCTCGAATGAGAGATACAACTTATCGAAAATAAAGGTGGATAAGCTTCTCGAAAGAGAGATGCCACTTATTAAAAATAAAGGTGGATAAGCTTCTCGAAAGAGAGATGCCACTTCTCAAAAATAAAGGTGGATAAGCTTCTCGAAAGAGAGATGCCACTTATCAAAAATAAAGGTGGATAAGCTTCTCGAAAGAGGCAGAATGAGTCAAGAGCCGACTAAATCAACTCAGCCTAATGGACGAGAAGAGGTTAGCATCGATTGCATATGGTCGTCTGTACCAAAGCCGAATGAGGAAAGCTTATGATAAGAAGGTGCGTCCTAGAAGTTTTCAGACGGGTGATCTCGTCCTGAAGAAGATTCTTCCTCCACACTCCGATCACCGGGGCAAGTGGACTCCTAATTACAAAGGTCCGTACGTCGTCAGCAAGGTCTTCTCGGGAGGAGCCTTGTTGTTATCCACGATGGATGGCGAAGGTTTTGCATCCCCGGTGAACGCGGACGCAGTTAAAAAATACTTTGCTTAAAAAAAATGACCCGCTAGAAAGAAAAAGAATATCCAGGAAAAAATGGGGCATCCCGGCGAACCATAAAAAAGGAAAAAGGTTCAGGCAAAAATTAGGGATATAAAAGAAAGAATGTACACCCGCAAAGTCGAAAACCTGGAAGGGCGATTTGGCAAAAAGGGGTATCCCGGTGAATCGAAAACCTGAAAGGGCGATTCAGGAAAAAGTTAGGGATTCGAAAAAGCAAATGACTGCGTTCCACGTGTGGACTGTATTTGTTTAGTGGTTTGGAGGACCTGAGGGCCGTATATCTGAATCAATCTCTTCCGAAGCTGAAGCGTCGGAGAAGTATCGAAGTCGAGTGGGTCATAGAGGGATCAACTCATGGTGTTCGTCTACACTTCATTGCCGACATTTGTGTATATACTGATGTATATTTATGTTTTATTTTTGCGCAGCTTCCTCATTCCAGGAGCTTGCATCTGTTGTAAAACATTTGTACCCATTCAGGGGTTCGTTATCAATAAAATATATACTATTCAGCAATTCTGTTTGTCTGTTTAGCATTTATCTGTTTTGTTTGCGAAAAAGAACGCCGATGTTTTTGATAAAATGCGCATACATAAACTTACTGGCCTAGGCCACTGATTGTTAAAATAATGAATTACTTGAACATTGTCACAAGATGATAACCTTGATAGGTCCCTTTGAAAAGGGTATCTTGTCTGTTTGTTTATGTTGTTGCAGGTATAGCCTATCCCAGACAATACGCCGTATGCGTCCCCAAGCGGGATGATTCCTTCTTCTCCAGCAAGTTCAGTAGCATCTCCCCGTGGAGTTTGAACATGAGATCGAAAGCATTGATGTGTGTCTCCCCAAGCAGAGAAGATTCTCTCCCCGATCAGATGCATCCTGAAGAAATGTCATCTCCCCAGTTGAGTCATATGATGAAGTGTACCGCACTCGATAGTACAGACTGAAGTCTCCAGGAGAATTGAGGTTCCCCACAGAGTCGTACTCCCCCCGGCAAGCAGGATGATTCCTTCTTCCCCAACCGAATTTGCAGTTCCCCAAGAGAGCCGAGTCCTTGGAAGCCGTTGGGGCCATGATTGGTTTTCCACAGTAGAGTGTTGAATAGCTGATGCTGTATTTCCCCACCGGAGTCGTTATCTCTAGGAAAGGTTAGTCGCGAAGGCCGTGCAGTTTATTTCGGCGATTGATATCGTTTTCCTCAGCAGTTTATGGTTTGAATACCTAGATGAGCGGGTTCAGGTTCTTGCAGAGCTCTGTTCCCCTGCAGCAGTCGACTGAAGATCATTTCCCCAGGCGGAGTCCAATTGAGATTGGTGTGACTTCTTCTCCTTGGCAGGATGAGTCTCTCCTCCACCAGAGTGGTTCTTTCTCCTTGACAGGAGGATTTTCCCTTCGACATTTATTTTGCTGATGGGGCCGTAGCATTTTGCATGATTGCATAGCATTTACCCAAAAAAAACGCGTAGCATTTCCACCGTGTGGAGCATTGCGCCATTGTCAAAGCATATGCATACGAAACATGAGCTGGGTTGTTACCGTTCTTGTTTTGCACGTGTTCCCCGACAGGGTGGATGATTCCCGAAATCTCAGAAGAGTTAAGTGGCTCAAGATGATTCTTGAATTCCCCAGCAAAGTCGGTTGCCCAAGATGATTCTTGAATTCTCCAGTGAAGTGGGTTGCTTAAGATGATTCTTAAAATCCCTAGTGAAGCCTCCAGAGTTGGGTGCTCAAGTTGATGCTTAGAGTCCCCGACAGAGTGTTTGCTCAGGATGATTCCTGAAATCTCCCGCGGAGTTATTGCTTCAGGATGATTCTTGAAGTCCCCGACGGAATTATTTGTCTAAGATGAGTCTTGAAGTCCTCAACAGAGTTGATTCACCCAGAATGATTTCTGGATCCCCGAAGCAGAGTTACTTGATAGTTCTCCAGAAGTCCCCAGCGGAGATGCGTCATCCCCAGCAGGTTTCTGAACAGCGAAGTTGAAACTTCCCCTGAAGACTTGATGATTGAAGTCCAACCGTATTAACGAAGCAGTTCTCTCAGCTGATGCGGAGTGCCTGATGGCAGAAGTTTGGATATCCCCAATTGGTTCATGATTGACTGAGAATTCTATTCCCGACTTAGTGACGAAGTCTGGCTGACGCCCAAAAATCTCTTTGAATGCCCGATGGCATGATTAACTTGATTGTTGACCTGATGAGTCCCGAGGAATCTTGATGCCTAACGGCATGATCGACCATGTATCACCGGTTACCGTGTGACCAATTCCCCAGCTAGTTGTCGTGCAACTAATATTTCAGTTTTCGAAGATTTGTCCCCACCAGAGTACCGTGTACTTGTGCAGTTGGCAAATTTCTGGGCTTATGGCTATTCAACCATCTTTTACCTTGATTGTTTGAGAGTCGTTCGCTTCTCACCCAGTCAGGTCCAAGCCGTTTGAATAGGGGCAGCTGTTGCACCCCAAAATTTGCCCAACATTTCTTTACCTAGCTTATGTTTCATTTCATTCACATTAGCATTATCATTTACATTTCATTGACATGTATGCAGGAGATCAAGAGGTATGATTACTAATCAAGAGCTATACAAGACTATGAATCTAGCTAAGAAGGTTATTCAAGTGTTCAAGGGTTGATATCCTTGTCAGAGAAGTTAAAGGATTCTCAGAGTGAGTGGTTGAAACCAAGGTTGTGTGCCTCCTAACTTGAGAGTTGTGGGAAGTCCTCAGATGATTCTGAAGCCATGGAGTTAGACCTGAGGTCTTGAGAGAGCTCATGAGAAGTGTTGAAGATCACTTTGAGGCCTAGACAGGTCATTGTGCATGAATAAGAAGCCTCAGCCATGATTGGTGCAGTTAGGGTTTGACTGGGTCAACCCTAGGTCAACTGATGATTTGAACAAGGTTGAGACCTAATTCAAAGGCCATGTGATCATGGATTGGCACATTAAGATATTATAAGGATGATTCCAAGGCCAACTCATCATGATTGAAGAGTTTTAGAAGTTTCAAGCTAGGGTTTCTAAGGCTTGACAATGTAAAATCCCCTAGTTTGATCCCTATCTTCAAGGCAATTTAGCTCAAGATGTGATTGTCATCTCATCTTGCCCCCAACATGAATGTTGTAGAGCAGGGTCTTAGATTTAATTTGAGTGCTAGAAGTCCTTGATAGGAATTGTAGAACTCAAGTTATGACTTTGACAAGTTACAGGTCATCTGAGGTATGTGAATTTGGGGGCTTGAAAGTTGTCCAACTTGCATGAAACTTTTGCCCTAGAAGAATGATTCCTATGAACTTTTGGTCGACATGAATGTTGTTCCTTATCCTCTTAGCTTTCTATAGAGTACTAGAAGTCCTTGATAGGATTTGTAGAACTCAAGTTATGGCTTTGACAAGTCAAGGGCATTTTGGTCATTTGGAGATTATGGGTCATTTCAACCATAAGGCCATAACTCCTATTTCCAAGCTCCAAATGGGAAAATGTTCAACATCAAACTTCTTCAAAATGATGTTTTAAGGCTAGTCAAGAGGTCATGAGAAGTTGGAAGTGCTTATATCTCAAAATCACAAAAATGGCCTAAAATAAGGAGGATTTTCAAACGAACCAAAGATGGAAATTGGTATTCTTGATCTACATGTCCAAACCAAGGCATGTAATATGTCATTTTGACTCTAAAACACATTTTAAGAACATTGGTTTAGCCACAATTTTGAATTGAGTTTTAATTTGTGGACTTGCTTTGAAAAGTAGTTACTTACATCTTAAGTAACATTTGCCAAACCTAAATTCAAGGCATAATCAAGGTCCCTTTCAATCCAAACACATCCAAAATGTCATTAGGGGAGAAATTGGAAGGGAATGAGAGTGACTACAAGCTGTTAGCAGAATTATGCATACCATGGCATGAGATTGAAATTTCCATGACATGAGAAATTCAACTTCTCATTAGAAGGATCTAGAGTTTTCTAGATCATACCTACATGGTCTATATATTGAATATAGATGATCCAAAGTCAAGGTTGGTGATGATTGAAGGAGAGAATAGAGATTGAGATTGAAACTTTCTTGTTTGCAACTGAATTCGGTTACACCAATTTCTTCACTTTCCATCCATTTTCTTGATTGCAATCTCTTCCATGGAGGCTAGTGAATGATTCCAGATCATAATCATGGCAAATTCGTGGCTGATTGGTGTTCTTGATCTCAGTTTTTTCCACCCGCAACTCAGAGTTGGTTCCAAGAATTGAAGCCATTTCAATCAATTCTATTGCATACAGAATCTTGGAAGTGATTCACTGAAGGAGTCTGGAGCATTTGAGGGCTTGATTTGAGGGCTTGCTACTTTTGTGCACACGAAATTTTCAGGTTGGTAACTTTCAATCTCCAGCTTGTTTTAGTTAGAATTAAGAAGAATTAGGATGTTAGATGCATTGAGGATTGATGTAGGAAGGTTTTCAGATCATTAATTTGAGAGTTAGTGACCAATTAGGGATGTTACCATTTTCGGGTGAGATGTGGTTCTTGCGAATCTTGAGGTTTCAGAGTGAATTAATGGTATGATTGAGTTCCTTGTGAAATTTGGGACAAGTTTGATCAAGGGATCGTGGCCTATGGTGGACTCTAGGGCAAGTTAGGGTTGTGGATTGGTGATCGGAAAATGTCACCGGCGGTGACTTTGGGCGCGCAGGTGGCCTGAGTTGCAGGGATTCAAAATGAAGAAGATGACTTGATAGCCATCAGATTGTGGTTGGACTTTGACTGGGAACCTCATCCAACGGCCACGCGAGCTTCTAATTTTGTGAAGGACTCTGAACTTAATGAAACGATGCGTTTCATTAATCAGCTGGTTTTAGGCTTAAGGATCCAAGTGCTAATCACCCCCCTTCGTGGCCCAGTTTTTGAAATGAACTGATTTCTATTGCTTTCCACACCACACATTTATCATTTTATTTGGATTTTCATATTATTTTTCATTTTATTCATGGTTAGTGATTAATTCATAAAAAATGGAAAAATGATTCAATTAATCCCATTCTTTTTGCATTGGATTCATAATAGGATCTAGTATTTTTTAGATAAAAAATATTATTATTTCATGCATTTTCTGATTTTATGGGAATTTTTACATTTTAATTGATATTAAAATAATCATGCTTGATGGTTGATTTTGTGGAATTTGGTATGATCATGTGATGATGATTTTGATCTTGATTTTTTGTGAGTAGTTAGCATAGATATGCATGCTCCCCATAGATTTTTGTCACATTTTTGTGATGAACATAAGTGGTAGTTTAGGTTGAAACCTTTAGGTGCTCCATTTTTAGGGTTTATGGTTGATACCTTTTGGTGTAGATTTTATTTTTAGTACTTGGTGGATGATTAAACCTCTGATTTTTGTAGGGTAGATTCATGATTGAATTAGGATCCCTTAGGAATTTTTGTAGGATATTTCAATGAAGTTTACTATTTTTGCTTGATTTTAGTTTAGGTGCTAGTTTTAGATGATTCTGAGGCACTAATCCAACTAGATTAACATCTTTAGTTCCCTTAGATTAGGGTGTTGCTTTGCTTGTCCTTGGATGATGATGAAGGCAAGTTGAAGATGCATTGGATTGCTTGAAGAGGCTTGGATGTGATGATCTTCCCTCCTTTTGGTGTAGTTTTGTTTAGGTGTTAAGATTAGGGTTTTGTAGGCAGAGCTTCTAGATAGATTCTCTTCCTTCATAAACATGGAAGATGTTGATCACTTCCATTATTCCCTATGATGTAAGGTCCCCTTGTAAAGGCCTCATCCTTCCTTTGGTAGGATGTGTGGCTCTTTGCAAGTTGATAGAACCTTTGAGGGTCCCTTTCTCTGATTATAGGATGCTTAGTGGTGACCTTTGGTCTTCACTCTGCTACCAATCATCCAAACTTTGCTCTTGATGGATGCATCTTTCTCCCTTGTTAGAGGATGGAGTCCCTTGCTTGAAGAATATTGAAGGATGAAGTTGATACTTCTTTGTGTTTGAAGGTTATTCTGAGAGGCTGAAGCTTGTAGAGGAAGAGGACCAAGTTGATACTGGTTAAGAAGAGAGAGCTGAATCTTGAAGACCAAGTTGATACTGGTGAAGAAGAGAGAGCTGAAGCTTGAAGACCAAGTTGACACTTGTGAAGAAGATCAAATTGAGATTGAGTGAAGAGCTGAGGCTTGAGGAATAAAGGATAAGTTGATACTTATGTTGAGACATTGAGAGCCTGAAGGAGTCAAGTTGATACTTGATATTAGGGTTGAAGCCTGAAAGTGGAATTGACTGGAGAGCTGAAGCTTGAAGAAGGAAGAATAAGTTGATGTTTTTGTTTGATGTGTTAGAAGCAAGTTGATACTTGCTATTGAAGATGATAGCCTTGAAGAGCAGTTACAGACTGAGGTGTGAACTGCTGTCAGAGGAGAGCTTTGCTGTGAAGCTGTGTGGGGCTGTTGATCTGCTTTCTTTCTTGTCTGTTTGCTTGCTGTGTAACTGTATTGATGTGACTTGTTTGATTTGCCTGATGCATTAGAATAAGTCCATGTTTAGACTGACTTAAGCTAGGAGCATGATTGCACTAGAGGTTGAGTTGCTCCCTCTGCTTGTATTTTTACTGTATGGCTTTGCTTGCTGGTATTTGGTAGAGCCCAGCTCCCTTGCCTATGTGGTTTATGTTTGCTTGATGGCATTTTCATTTCCTCTGTATGATTGCAGTCACTCACATTTTTCTTGATAGCATGTCATTGCCTCTGTATGATTGCAGTTATTCATATCTGGCTTGAGGTCGAGATGAGCTTGTGGAGGCTGCTGCCCCACACACATTTCCTCCCTCACTTGCATTGCATGCATTTTACAGTCGTTTACTGTATATCTGTTTACTGTCTAAGCTGATGCTTTATCTGTTTCTGTTTACCATTGATATGATCCCCTAGGAATCTCACTCCCTTTGATATGGAAGTGATGATTAGAACTTTAGGTTGAAACCTATGCATGATAACTTCTAGGAGTTCCCTGTTTCAAACCTCAACCATAGGATGAATCCTTGGCATGACAACATTAGGACTTGATAGTCTCCCTTTAGTTGAGCCTGTCCGTTCTCTCTTCTCATCTCAAAACAAATTAAAATACAGTAATAAAGGTTAATTGACGTCGTACGTTACGAGCCTTAAGCTATCTGAGAAAGGATTGTTGGAGAGTTTCTTTTCAACAGTCTGGATGTTTAGTGTGGCACCCTTTGGGTGACATGCGACACATTCACTCTCAGGTCATAGTCTCTAGTGCGATATTGGTTGCAAACATCCATAAAAAACAGTTCTTCCGTAAAAAACAGAAAACAAACTTCAAACCTTTTTGCCCCGTGGGCCCATAATTCAAAGGAAGCTTTTCTGAAGAAAAGAGTGTCGTTAACTCCCAGTTCTACCACAAACGGTAACGCATAAGTCTCCAAGGGTCGAGCTGCGTACATCCAACTGCTGGAACTGTTTGTTAACCCTACTCAATAAAACAGATGAATCTGAATCCCTGTAATCCGTATTATCCTGAACTACGCCAGCTCTGATCTCTCAAGTCTGTTGAGAGTACGTAGGCACAATACTGACGTATTGGCGAGCCACCTTCCCCCATTACCCGTAGTTAGCCGAACTACGTTGACTATGATTTCTCATTCTGTGATGAGAATACGTAGGCATAAAGTGCGACGCTTTGACGAGTCATTTTTCTTTTGTTTTGTTTTAAGCCAACCTTGATAGGTAGATAGTAAACCAACCCGTCAAATAAACACAACAAGCGTGGATACCATCGAGTACGATGCACGTGAGGGGTGCTAATACCTTCCCCTTGCGTAACCGACTCCCGAACCCGGACAACGGTTGCGATGACCCTGTCTTATACCTTTTTCGTCAGGTTTTTCTGATCGTTTCCTTTCCCGTTCTGAGGGATAAATAACGAAAGGTGGCGACTCTTCTGTTTTGCCGGCACCTTATTTTCGCGGAAGCGACAATAAGCTTTTCGAAAGAGAGATGCCACTTATCGAAAATAAAGGTTGATAAGCTTCTCGAAAGAGAGATGCCACTTATCAAAAATAAAGGTGGATAAGCTTCTCGAAAGAGAGATACCACTTATCAAAAATAAAGGTGGATAAGCTTCTCGAAAGAGAGATGCCAGTTATCGAAAATAAAGGTGGATAGGTTTCTCGAAAGAGAGATGCCACTTATCGAAAATAAATGTGGATAGGCTTCTCAAAATAGCGATGCCACTTATCAAAAATAAAGGTGGATAAGCTTCTCGAAAGAGAGATGCCACTTATCGGAAATAAAGGTGGATAAGCTTCTCGAAAGAGAGATGCCAGTTATCGAAAATAAAGGTGGATAAGCCTCTCGAATGAGAGATGCCACTTATAAAAAATAAAAGAGGATAAGCTTCTCGAAAGAGAGATGCCACTTATCAAAAATAAAGGTGGATAAACTTCTCGAAAGAGAGATGCCAGTTATCGAAAATAAAGGTCGATAAGCTTCTCGAAAGAGAGATGCCGCTTATCGAAAATAAAGGTGGATAAGCTTCTCGGAAGAGAGATGCCACTTATCGAAAAGAAAGGTGGATAAGCTTCTCGAAAGAGAGATGCCGCTTATCAAAAATAAAGGAGGATAAGCTACTCGAAAGAGAGATGCCAGTTATCGAAAATAAAGGTGGATAAGCTTCTCGAAAGAGAGATGCCACTTATCGAAAATAAAGGTGGATAAGCTTCTCGATTGAGAGATGCCACTTATAAAAAAATAAAAGAGGATAAGCTTCTCGAAAGAGAGATGCCACTTATCGCAAATAAAGATGGATAAACTTCTCGAAAGAGAGATGCCAGTTATCGAAAATAAAGGTCGATAAGCTTCTCGAAAGAGAGATGCCGCTTATCGAAAATAAAGGTGGATAAGCTTCTCGAGAGAGAGATGTCAGTTATCGAAAATAAAGGTGGATAAGCTTTTCGAAAGATAGATGCCACTTATCGAAAATAAAGGTGGATAAGCTTCTCGAAAGAGAGATGCAAGTTATCGAAAATAAAGGTGGATAAGCTTCTCGAACGAGAGATGCCACTTATCAAAAATAAAGGTGGATAAGCTTCTCGAAAGAGAGGTGCCACTTATAGAAAATAAAGGTGGATAAGCTTCTCGAAAGAGAGATGCCACTTATCAAAAATAAAGGTGGATAAGCTTCTCGAACGAGAGATGCCACTTATCGAAAATAAAGATGGATAAGCTTCTCGAAAGAGAGATGCCACTTATCAAAAATAAAGGTAGATAAGCTTCTCGCAAGAGAGATGCCACTTATCGAAAATAAAGGTGGATAAGCTTCTCGGAAGAGAGATGCCACTTATAGAAAATAAAGGTTGATAAGCTTCTCGAAAGAGAGATGCCACTTATCGAAAATAAAGGTGGATAGGTTTCTCGAAAGAGAGATGCCACTTATCGAAAATAAATGTGGATAAGCTTCTAGAAAGAGAGATGCCACTTATCGAACATAAAGATGGATAAGCTTCTCGAAAGAGAGATGCCACTTATCGAAAATAAAGGTGGATAAGCTTCTCGAAAGAGAGATGCCACTTATCGGAAATAAAGGTGGATAAGCTTCTCGAAAGAGAGATGCCACTTATCGAAAATAAAGGTGGATAAGCTTCTCGAAAGGGAGATGCCACTTATAAAAAATAAAAGAGGATAAGCTTCTCGAAAGAGAGATGCCACTTATCGCAAATAAAGATGGATAAACTTCTCGAAAGAGAGATGCCAGTTATCGAAAATAAAGGTCGATAAGCTTCTCGAGTGAGAGATGCCACTTATCGAAAATAAAGGTGGATAAACTTCTCGAAAGAGAGATGCCACTTATTGAAAATAAAGGTGGATAAGCTTCTCGGAAGGGAGATGCCACTTATAGAAAATAAAGGTGGATAAGCTTCTCGGAAGTGAGATGCCACTTATCGAAAATAAAGGTGGATAAGCTTCTCGAAAGAGAGATACCGGTTATCAAAAATAAAGGTGGATAAGCTTCGCGAAAGAGAGATGCCACTTATTGAAAATAAAGGTGGATAAGCTTCTCGAATGAGAGATGCCACTTATCGAAAATAAAGATGGATAAGCTTATCGAAAGAGAGATGACACTTATCGAAAATAAAGGTGGATAAGCTTCTCGAAATAGAGATGCCACTTATCGGAAATAAAGGTGGATAAGCTTCTCGAAAGAGAGATGCTGAAGGTAAGATAATACTTAGAAGGGGGGGTTGAATAAGTATGAAAGATTAAGACTTAAAAAATAATCACACAATTATTTTTATCCTGGTTCGTTTAAACAACTACTCCAGTCCACCCTTCCTAGAGTGATTTGCCTTTCTCAACAAGGACTTAATCCACTATTAAATCAAACTGATTACAATAGTAACACCTAAGAACAACTGTTCTTAGTCTTCTCAAGAGCTACTGATTCCAACTGAATCCTCTTAAGGAAAAACCTTTACAATCAATGTAAATTAAATACAAGAGTATTAATGCTTCTATAAAGCTTTTATCACAACAGTGATTTTTCTCTTAAGTTTAAGTACAATAAATTCTAAGAAGAATATGAAAGAATGAGAGCTTAGAATAATATGATTTCTTTTCAGCAAATTGTGTAACTGAAGAATGTGGTGAAGTTCTCCTTTTATAGGCAGCTGATCCAAGGATGTTGAGCGTTAAAAAGAGAGTCCCAAAAAGGTCTGAGCCTTTTTGTCTTCACATCAAGTGACCTTTCCTTAAAGTAGATAGCACAGAAAAATCCTTTTTGTCTGTGTAAGTGTGTCTAGCACAAATGAGGAAAGAGACGTTGATTAACTCCAACGAATATATATCTTTGAATATTACTTCTTCAGTTTTCAACAAGTTCTTCAGAGTCTGAATGGATCAGAGTCTTCTAATGATATTCAGATCTTTGCTATATCAGAGTCTTCTGCAGCATGTGTGCTTTCAGCGTGTTGATCATCAGAGCATATTTGACACAGAACTTCAGTACTTGGCAGCGTTGGTACTTTCAGAAACTTCTGTAGAATAATGCTTTGAGAAACTCTTCAATCAATATTCTTCTTTGCTTCAGATGCTTCAGCTTCAGATGCTTCTGACTATCTTCAGATGCTTCTGACTCATAATGTTCTGGAGCTTCTTGCTTCAGATCCTTCTGGAGACTACGCTCAGGATCTTCTGTAAAGAGCAATCAGATTCTTCTGTAAGATGCATCTGGCGCTTCAGAGTCAGGATAACTTCTTGTATTCAAAACAGATTTGCTTCTAGAGAGTTAATTTCAATTCAATCTGCAGTAAAACTCTCAAACAAATTTTAGAGTATATAATTCTTAAATATAAATTTCCTAACAGTTATCATCAAAACAAAGAGTTATTATTAAGAACCAATCTGTGTTCTAACAATCTCCCCCTTTTTGATGATGACAAAAAGTATCAGAAATTTTATTTAACTGAATATGAAGAATTATAACTCCCCCTGAGATGATGAATCTCCCCCTGAGTTAAATATGAAAAAGGAATAGAAACTTCCCTTTTGTCTTGAGTAATCTTCAGAGTTAGATCTTGTTTGTTCTTATAACATTCTAGGGTCAGAATGTCTTGCAGATATAAGATTCAGAGTTTGATAAAAGACAAATGATCTAAGAGACTCAGAGATTTTTTTATAGAGTGTTCTTATCAAATGTTCTGAAATAGTCAATTTAAATATTAGATAGAATAGATATGTCTGAAGATTCATTCTAGTGAAGTTATATTAAACAGTTCAGATCTTTATTTTCTCCCCCTTTTTTGTCATAAGCAAAAAGTAAAAACTTTTAAAAAGACAAATAAAAGGAACAATAAATAAGATAATTCAATGGAGAAAACTGATTCATTCAAAATAACAAAGCAAGAGTACATAGGTAAACATCAGAAGATATAGCAATAAAATTCAGATGCAAACAACAGATGCAAAAACATTAGAATGAAAAAAAATCTAAGAGTGTTTGGACAAAAGCATCTTCAATAGATCTGTAATCTCAGATGAGGATTGCTCTTGCTTGGACATCCACTTAGTCATAGTTTCATTCTTCTCATCTTGCTTTGACATCCATTCTGTCATATCCTCAGACTTCTTATCTTGCTTAGCCATCCAGGATTTTATCTCTGACTGACCAGCCTCCAGAGTAGCAATCTTGTCTTCAAAGTCTGGATGTTCTGTCTTTATCTCAGATGAAGAAGGTGGAGGTTCTGCAGCCTGAACAGAGTCAATTGCCATTGGTTCTGTAGATCCTGAAGAGGGTTCTACCAGAGTCATAGTCAATGCATTGGCAGTAGGTTCTGTTGGAGGTGGAGGAGCATCTAAATGAAGCAGAGGTTCAGTTTTGTTGACAGTCCAGAATAAAGTCCTTTCAGCTTTGAGCTTTGCATCATCAGAACAGACGTTCTTCAGATTTGAAGCTACAGTGTTGAATCTATTGATGAATCCTTTCCAGATGATGTCAGATTCATTTGCATCCATAGTTCAGAGCATCTCTTCTGAACAGTACCTAAAGACATCTGTATTTCTTGCAAAAAAGTTTGAAATAAGTGATCAATATTAAGTCTGGGTTGTGGTTTAAGCAAGGTTTCCAGAGTCATATGTTTAGGTTTGGGAGTTGGTGGTAAAAGTGATTTTTGGATGGAAATCAGAGGAGGGGGATAATATGGAATGAAAGGAATTTCTGGTTTTTGAGGTATGGATCTGTTTAAAGCATTAAGCAAATGAGGTTTTGGTCTTGTGCGTGGGCCAACATCATCAAAGGGTTCATTAGAGTATGGTATGAAAGCAGAGTTTGGTGATTCAACAGATGCAACTGTGTTATCAGATGCAGGTTGCAGAGCTGAAACAACAGCTTTACCAGATGTAGCAGATATTGTTGCTAAGGATCCTACATTGTTCATTGATTGAATATATGAAAGAATCACAGACGGAAGAGCCTGTCTAAGTTTTGGTTTCAGAGGGTTGAGGGGTTCAGAAGGTTCAACTCTATCATAAAAATCTCTTAGTTTGAAACCATAAGATAGATTATGATAAAGAGAAGAAACTTGGGCACAAGATATACCAGATGATGATGGATTGGAATTGGGGATTAACATCTCATATGATGGTGCAGGTGGAGGCATAGGATCTAGAATGGGAGTTTTAGAAGGTATGGTAGGTTCAGGTTCAGGTACAGGGTATTTGTCAGATGGAGAAATTAGAAAATCTGGGTGGATTTCTGATTCTGATGAGTTGGAGGATGTTGTAGGTGTACAAGAGGTAGAAGATACTTGAAACACTGTTTTTAGTGGAGTGACATCAAGAACTTCTATCTCAGGGATGTGAGGTTCAGATGTGTTGGTAGGTTCTGAAGGAATGTCAGATTGTTTGGATGGTGGTTCTGATGAAACAGGAGCAGAAGTTACTTTTGTAGGTTCAGAAGTAACAGGTGCAATAGGTTCAGAAGGTGGAATATTTGATGGTGGAATGTCAGAGGCTTTTTCTGGTTGAACTTCTTTGGGTTGGTTTTCTGGATGTTCAGAGGTTTGTTGTTGATCAGAGTTTTGTTTGTCAGATGGTTGTTATTCTGATGGTGGTTGATCTGATGGTTGTGGAACTGATGGTTGTTGACGTGGAACAAAGTGTTTGATATGTATTTTGGGTTGAGATGGTTTTGATACAGAAGCAGTAGTTTGTTTTTGAGGTGAAACAGAACTGGGGGCAGTAACAGAGGTTGTTTGAGTAACAGGTGGTTTTGGAACAGACTTAATATTTGAATCATTAATAACAATATTTGCAGAAGTGACAGATGTTTTAGTACCTTTTACTTTAATCCTCTTGGCAGGTACAGAGGCAGCTTCTTCAGAATCCTTTCTCTTCAAGAGCTTCTTGGGCTTCTCAGCAATCTTGACCTTCTTCTGGACAGGTTCAGATTCTTCTACAGGCTGAGTCCTTTTCCTCTGAAGTGGTGCTTCTTCTTCTCCTGCATCTGGTAGTGGTTGTTTGACAAGCTGAAACACATTAGTTGGAACAGGTATTCCTTCCTTCTTGCATTCTTCTATATACATAAGCACTATATGTCTGGGTTCTTCAGCAAAGAATAGAGGAAAGTCAGCTACAGGAACCCTCTTATTCAATTTAGACATATTCAGCCTCTTTGGAGCAGTAGTGAGTTCATCAACAATTTTGAGTCTCAGAAGACTTTTAGCATTCAGAGGTTTTCCCATAATAAACTCTAATTCCTCTGTAACCCCAGCAGCGTATAGAGCAGTCACTAAACCATTTTCAGTGAGAAGATCTGAGATCAACCTTCCAAAGGGGATCCAAGTCCTGATCTTCTGGCCTTTCTCTTCCACAGATTCTCTAGATGCATTGATATGATTCCACAGATGCATGAACAGAATGTAAGGAAGATCTACCTTGGTGCTCTGACTAAGGCAGTACATGAAATAGATCTGTTCATTGTTGACATAATCTGGAGAATTGGTTGATTTCCTGTGGTGGATGCATCCCATGAAGATCTTGGCCCAGATCTTGTAATCAGGCTTCAGATCTTTGAATCTGTTAGAAGCTTGACCAGCAGTCATAACTTCCTCATAAACCTCTTCCATGTCCACACGCCCAGCTGGCAAGTGGGAAACACCATCTGTTTCTTCATAACCTATCAATCTTCTTATCAGATCCTTTGTGATGATAATCTCTTTTCCCAGCACAGAAGATAAGATGAACTTGGGATAAACTGATGCATGAATCCAGAATTCTTTCACAAGGAGAGGGTAAACTGGTCCAAACAGCCTATCAAAGTACTTAACCCATCCTTGAGCTCTAATTATGGAACGAAATTCAAATCCATTATCAGCCAGAGAATCAAACTCAACCATAGATTCACACAGAACTTCTAGTTTATCAACAGGCGTTAGAAGTGTTCTTTTGGGAGGAGAATATGGAGCAACACCCAAGTTTTTTGAAGTCACAGCAGCCATAGTAGATTGGAACTGAGCAGTTGTTGATGAAAAAGACGGCATTGAAGAATGCTTTTTCAAACACTTAGGTTTTGGGTTTTTATGCAGAGAAAATAGGAGATGAAAACGCATGTAAATTCTGAGAGTGAAAAGTGTGAAAGTGAATACAAGACAAGTATTTATACTAAACACTTAGGCACATCAAAAGTCAGAAAAACGCACGTTTGAGCAAGCATTAAATGAAGAGAATAAAAATCATTTCAAAACATTAAATGCTTCTGACAATTTGGGGGGAAAACCAAGATTCTTACTATTCAAACTTCACCTCAAACGTCTCTTCCGTTATGTACACGCCACCTCTTCAGATTTTGTGTGACACGTGTTTACTTGCATGCTGTTCTGAATTCTCTTAAGAACTGAAACGTTAGCCAGCGTTCAGATCTTCTAAAGATGGTTAGTTCAGAGTTTCACATCAGAAATATTGATCAGAATAGAATAAATAAACAGAAGAAATACTTCAGAGTATTTAAGCATTTTTGCATCTGTAACAATTTGCTTCTGATAAATATCATTCTGGACAAAAATCCATACCAATATTTTTCAGAATAAAATTGAATCTATCTTCAACAAGGGGTTCTGCCCATTGATGATCTGTATCAACAAAGGCTAAATTTATGATTCCCTTCTGAACATAGTCTCTGATGAAATGATGCTTAATTTCTATATGTTTTGCCTTAGAATGTAAAATGGGATTCTTGGACAAACATATAGCAGAAGTATTATCACAAAAGATAGAAATGTTACTCTCAAAAATTTGATAATCTTCTAGTTGACTCTTCATCCAGAGCATCTGCGTGCTACATCCAGCAGCAGCAATGTATTCAGCCTCTATGGTTGAAAGTGCAATTGTGGGTTGCTTCTTGCTGTACCAGGAGATTAAATTTCTTCCTAGAAATTGACAACTTCCAGAAGTACTTTTTCTTTCCACTCTGTCTCCAGCGTAGTCAGCATCACAGAATCCAACTAATTTGAAATCATTAGATTTTCTGTAACACAAACCCACATTAGAAGTACCTTTCAGATACCTTAGAATCCTCTTGACAGCTGTCAAGTGTGATTCTCTAGGATCTGATTGGAATCTAGCACACAGACAAACACTGAACAATATGTCAGGTCTAGAAGCAGTAAGATAAAGAAGAGAGCCAATCATACCTATGTAGAGCTTCTGGTCTACTTTCTTACTTACCTCTTCTTTGCAAAGTGAGCTAGTAGGATGCATTAGAGTCTTTGCCAGCTTGCTGTCAGACATGTTGAATTTCTTCAGAAGTTCTTTAACATACTTTGTCTGATGTATGTAGGTGCACTCTGGAGTTTGATTAACTTGGATTCCTAGAAAGAATCTGAGTTCTCCCATCATGCTCATTTCAAATTCTGCCTGCATACATGTAGCAAACTCCTTTCCAAGCATAATATTTGTTGATCCAAAAATAATATCATCTACATAAATTTGGCAAATTAGAAGATCTTTCTTAATTGTTTTACAGAATAGAGTTGTATCCACTTTGCCTCTGATGAAATTCTTCTCCAGAAGAAAATTGCTCAATCTCTCATACCAAGCTCTGGGAGCTTGTTTTAATCCATATAGAGATTTCTTTAATTTGAAAACATGATTTGGAAACTTTTCATTTTCAAAACCAGGAGGTTGGTGGACATAAACTTCTTCTTCTATAATACCATTAAGAAAGGCACTTTTAACATCCATCTGATACAGAGTGATGTTATGTTGTGCAGCAAAGGAAATAAGAAGGCGTATAGATTCTAACCTTGCCACTGGAGCATATGTCTCAGTGTAATCAATACCTTCTTGCTGACTGTACCCTTGAGCAACCAGCCTTGCCTTATTCCTCTCAACTTCTCCTTTCTCATTTAGCTTATTTCTGAAGACCCATTTTGTACCAATTATATTGAATCCTTGAGGTCTTTGAACTAGATCCCATACATCATTTCTGCTGAATTGATTTAGCTCTTCTTGCATGGCAATAATCCAATCATTGTCTTGCAGAGCTTCTTCTACAGAAGATGGTTCAATTTCTGACACTAGTCCAAATAGTGATGCTTCAGATGATCTTAGAAAGGATCTTGTTCTGATGGGATCATCCTTCTTTCCAATAATGACATCCTCTGGATGAGAAGCTTTAATTCTGGATGATGATCCTCTGATAGTTGACTCTTCAGAAATGTTTAGATTATTCATCTGAGAAGTTAAGGGAGTAGCATCTGGAGTTGCTTCTGGTTCCTTCACTTGAGTTTTGCCTGCTTCTGGAACTTCAGAGTCAATAAAGACTACTTCCCTATCTGCAGAGTTATCAATCTGCTTTGGCTTTTCAGAGCCAAGCTTATCATCAAATCTGACATGAATGGATTCTTCCACAATCTGTGTCTCAGTGTTGTATACTCTGTAGCCTTTAGAGCGTTCAGAATATCCAAGCATGAAACACTTATGTGCTTTGGAATCAAACTTGCCCAGATTTTCCTTAGTGTTTAACATATAGCAAATACATCCAAAAGGATGAAAATATGAAACGTTGGGCTTTTTGTTCTTCCACAATTCATAAGGAGTCTTCTTCAGAAAAGGTCTAACAGACACTCTGTTCTGAATGTAACAGGCTGTATTGATTGCTTCTGCCCAAAAATGTTTTGCCAGATTTGTCTCATTGATCATGGTTCTGGCCATTTCTTGCAAAGTTCTGTTTTTCCTCTCTACAACCCCATTCTGTTGTGGAGTTCTAGGACAGGAAAAATCATGAGCAATGTCATTTTAAGAAAAATATTTATTTTCAAATTCACCACCATGATCACTTCTGACTTTTATAATTTTGAAATTCTTTTCATTCTGGACTTGCTTGCAGAAGTCAAAGAACACAGAATGTGACTCATCCTTGTGTTTTAAGAACTTTACCCATGTCCATCTGCTAAAGTCATCAACAATGACTAATCCATACTTCTTGCCTCTGATGGATGCAGTTTTCACTGGTCCAAACAGATCAATATGAAGTAGTTCTAGTGGTTTAGAAGTAGAAACAACATTTTTTAATTTGAAAGATGTTTTTGAAAACTTCCCTTTCTGGCATGCTTCACAAAGAGCATCTGAAGTGAACTTCAGATTAGGGAGTCCTCTTACAAGATTAAGTTTATTAATCTGAGATATACGTCTCATATTAATATGGCCCAATCTTCTGTGCCAGACCCATTGCTCTTCATTAACAAACAAGAGGCATTTAACATTTTGAACTTTAAGTTCTGAAAGATTTATTTTATAAATGTTGTTTTTCCTCTTACCACTAAATAGGATAGAGCCATCCTTCTGACTAATAGCTTTACAACATTTTTGATTAAAGGTAATATCATAACCATTGTCACTTAATTGACTTATGGACAATAAGTTATGCTTTAACCCTTCAACAAGTAAAACATTAGTAATAGAGGGAAGTTTACCATTTCCAATAGTGCCAGATCCAATGATCTTGCCCTTCTGGTTCCCTCCAAACTTCACGTCACCTCCAGATCTAAGTTCCAGGCTTTGGAACATAGACTTTTCTCCTGTCATGTGTCGTGAGCATCCAGAGTCCAGGTACCATGATTGGTGTCCTGACCTTGCTGCTAAGAACATCTGCAACAGGAATTATTTTGTTTTTAGGTACCCAGATCTTCTTGGGTCCTTTGGGGTTAGTTGGTTTGTAGGTTTGTCTAAACTTCTGTTTTACAACATAATGTTTATTCTGACTTGCCTTGGGTTTAAACACATAAGTATTCTTCTCAGAGCTTGTATGTTTAATGTCATTCAAGTGACCAAATTTAAATTGAGAATACAGAGGTGTCTTCTTGATAAAAAGTTTGTCAACAGGTTTTGGATTTCTTCCAGATGAAGATTCATATCCAATACCTCTTCTGTTGTTTCCACTAACACCATAGATCATAGAAGCCATCTTGCTTCTGTCTATGCTCTTAGTAAGAAATTTCTGAAAGCTAGAGTCATATTTTTCTAAAATATTTTCACATGACTTAGTCTCAGATTCAGATTCTTGTTGAGTTATTTCAAAGTCATTTTTGATTTTCAGATTTATTTCTTTTTGCTCAACAAGTTCTGTTTTCAGAAGATCAATCTCAGATTCAAGATTGCTTTTCAGCTTCTTGTATTTGAGTTTGATATTGTTATAACTTTTAAGAACTTCTGTTAAAACTTTTATTAGTTCTTCTTTGGTAAGTTTAGCCATTACCTCTTATGCATCATCATCAGATTCTGATTCTGATTCATATCCTGAGGTACCTTCCTCTTGATCCTCTGTGCTGGCCATCAGTGCAACATTTGCACATTCTTCTTCTGATTCAGAAGATGATTCACATTCATCTGAGTCATCCCATGTTGCCATCAGAACCTTCTTCTTTTTGTTAAACTTCTTCTTGGGTTTTTCTTTCTGAAGTTTGGGGAAATCATTCTTGTAGTGCCCAGGTTCTTTGCACTCATAGCACACAACTTCTTTCTTGGCAGATCTTCTGTGACCAGAAGATTCCTTTCTGTTATCAGATCTTCTGAAGTTGTTGAACTTCTTTCCCTTGTGCTTCCAGAGTTTGTTAATCCTTCTGGACAACATGGATAACTCATCTTCTTCTTCAGAAGAAGATTCTTCAGAGCTTTCTTGAATGACCTGCAAAGCTTTAGCAGTTTTGTTAGATTTTAATGCAACAGATTTACCTTTTTCTTTCTTCTGAGGTTCATCTTACTCAAGCTCAATCTCATGGCTCCTCAGTGAGCTGATGAGTTCTTCTAGAGAGATCTTGTTCAGATCTTTAGCCATCTTCAAGGCAATCACCATTGGTCTCCATCTGGTAGGCAGACTTCTGATGATTTTCTTTACATGATCTGATGTAGAATATCCCTTGTCCAGAACTTTCAGCCCAGCAGTGAGTATCTGAAATCTGGAGAACATGGCTTCAACAGATTCAGAGTCTTCCATTTTGAAAGCCTCATACTTCTGGATCAGAGCCAGAGCTTTTGTCTCCTTAACTTGAGAATTTCCCTCATGAGTCATTTTTAGGGATTCAAACATATCAAAAGCAGTCTCCCTGTTTGTAATTTTCTCATACTCTGTATGTGAAATAGCATTCAATAATATAGTCCTGGCTTTGTGGTGATTTCTGAAATCTTTCTTCTGAGCATCTATCATAGATTTTCTGTCAATCTTTTTGCCATTCCCATCTGTGGGATGTACATATCCATCTATGACTAGATCCCATAGATCAGCATCATATCCTAGGAAAAAACTCTCAATTCTGACTTTCCAGTAGTCAAATTTCTCCCCATCAAACATTGGGGTTTTGGTGCTGATCCTATCCCTCTCTTCATATTTATTGTTAATATTGGACATTGAATTATCAGCCATGGTAACAAATAAATATATATTAAAGTATTTCTCTCTGGATCTTTACTGACACTGTTAAGTGGTAGCACACTCAGAACCGGAGCTCTGATGCCAACTGAAGGTAAGATAATACTTAGAAGGGGGGGTTGAATAAGTATGAAAGATTAAGACTTAAAAAATAATCACACAATTATTTTTATCCTGGTTCGTTTAAACAACTACTCAAGTCCACCCTTCCTAGAGTGATTTGCCTTTCTCAACAAGGACTTAATCCACTATTAAATCAGTTTGATTACAATAGTAACACCTAAGAACAACTGTTCTTAGTCTTCTCAAGAGCTACTGATTCCAACTGAATCCTCTTAAGGAAAAACCTTTACATTCAATGTAAATTAAATACAAGAGTATTAATGCTTCTATAAAGCTTTTATCACAACAGTGATTTTTCTCTTAAGTTTAAGTACAATAAATTCTAAGAAGAATATGAAAGAATGAGAGCTTAGAATAATATGATTTCTTTTCAGCAAATTGTGTAACTGAAGAATGTGGTGAAGTTCTCCTTTTATAGGCAGCTGATCCAAGGATGCTGAGCGTTGAAAAGAGAATCCCAAAAAGGTCTGAGCCTTTTTGTCTTCACATCAAGTGACCTTTCCTTAAACTAGATAGCACAGAAAAATCCTTTTTGTCTGTGTAAGTGTGTTTAGCACAAATGAGGAAAGAGACGTTGATTAACTCCAACGGATATATATCTTTGAATATTACTTCTTCAGTTTTCAGCAAGTTCTTCAGAGTCTGAATGGATCGGAGTCTTCTAATGATATTCAGATCTTTGCTATATCAGAGTCTTCTGCAGCATGTGTGCTTTCAGCGTGTTGATCATCAGAGCATATTTGACACAAAACTTCAGTACTTGACAGCGTTGGTACTTTCAGAAACTTCTGTAGAATAATGCTTTGAGAAACTCTTCAATCAATATTCTTCTTTGCTTCAGATGCTTCAGCTTCAGATGCTTCTGACTATCTTCAGATGCTTCTGACTCAGAATGTTCTGGAGCTTCTTGCTTCAGATCCTTCTGGAGACTACGCTCAGGATCTTCTGTAAAGAGCAATCAGATTCTTCTGTAAGATGCATCTGGCGCTTCAGAGTCAAGATAACTTCTTGTATTCAAAACAGATTTGCTTCTAGAGAGTTAATTTCAATTCAATCTACAGTAAAACTCTCAAACAAATTTTAGAGTATATAATTCTTAAATATAAATTTCCTAACAGTTATCATCAAAACAAAGAGTTATTATTAAGAACCAATCTGTGTTCTAACAGATGCCACTTATCGAAAATAAAGGTGGATAAGCTTCTCGAAAGGGAGATGCCACTTATAAAAAATAAAAGAGGATAAGCTTCTCGAAAGAGAGATGCCACTTATCGCAAATAAAGATGGATAAACTTCTCGAAAGAGAGATGCCAGTTATCGAAAATAAAGGTCGATAAGCTTCTCGAATGAGAGATGCCACTTATCGAGAATAAAGGTGGATAAGCTTCTCGAAAGAGAGATGCCACTTATCGAAAATAAAGGTGGATAAGCTTCTCGAAAGGCAGATGCCACTTATCGAAAATAAAGGTGGATAAGCTTCTCGAATGAGAGATGCCACTTATCGAAAATAAAGGTGGATAAGCTTCTCGAAAGAGAGATGCCACTTATCAAAAATAAAGGTGGATAAGCTTCTCGAAAGAGAGATACCAGTTATCAAAAATAAAGGTGGATAAGCTTCGCGAAAGAGAGATGCCACTTATCGAAAATAAAGGTGGATAAGCTTCTCGAACGGGAGATGCCACTTATCGAAAATAAAGGTGGATAAGCTTCTCGAACGAGAGATGCCACTTATAGAAAATAAAGGTGGATAAGCTTCTCGAAAGAGAGATGCCACTTATCGAAAATAAAGGTGGATAAGCTTCTCGAACGAGAGATGCCACTTGTCGAAAATAAAGATGGATAAGCTTCTCGAAAGAGAGATGCCACTTTTCGAAAATAAAGGTGGATAAGCTTCTCGGAAGAGAGATGCCACTTATCGAAAATAAAGGTGGATAAGCTTCTCGGAAGAGAGATGCCACTTATCGAAAATAAAGGTGGATAAGCTTCTCGAAAGAGAGATGCCGCTTATCGAAAATAAAGGTGGATAAGCTTCTCGAAAGAGAGATGCCAGTTATCAAAAATAAAGGTGGATAATCTTCTCGAAAGAGATATGCCACTTATCGAAAATAAAGGTTTATAAGCTTCTCGAAAGAGAGATGCCACTTATCGAAAATAAAGGTGGATAAGTTTCGCGAAAGAGAGATGCCACTTAACAAAAATAAAGGTGAATAAGCTTCTCGAAAGAGAGATGCCACTTATCGAAAATAAAGATGGATAAGCTTCTCGAAAGAGAGATGCCACTTATCGAAAATAAAGGTGGATAAGCTTCTCGAATGAGAGATGCCACTTATCGAAAATAAAGGTGGATAAGCTTCACGAAAGAGAGATGCCACTTATCGAAAATAAAGGTGGATAAGCTTCTCGAAAGAGAGATGACACTTATCGAAAATAAAGGTGGATAAGCTTCTCAAAAGAGACATGCCACTAATCAAAAATAAAGGTGGATAAGCTTCTCGAAAGAGAGATACCACTTATCAAAAATAAAGGTGGAAAAGCTTCGCGAAAGAGAGATGCCACTTATAAAAAATAAAGGCGGATAAGCTTCTCGAAAGAGTGATGCCACTTATCAAAAATAAAGGTAATTAAGCTTCTCGAAAGGGAGATGCCACTTATCGAAAATAAAGGTGGATAAGCTTCTCGAATGAGAGATGCCACTTATCGAAAATAAAGGTGGATAAGCTTCTCGAAAGAGAGATGCCACTTATCGAAAATAAAGGTGGATAAGCTTCTCGAAAGAGCGATACCGGTTATCAAAAATAAAGGTGGATAAGCTTCGCGAAAGAGAGATGCCACTTATCGAAAATAAAGGTGGATAAGCTTCTCGAAAGAGAGATGCCAGTTATCGAAAATAAAGGTGGATAGGTTTCTCGAAAGAGAGATGCCACTTATCGAAAATAAATATGGATAGGCTTCTCAAAAGAGCGATGCCACTTATCAAAAATAAAGGTGGATAAGCTTCTCGAAAGAGAGATGCCACTTATCGAAAATAAATGTGGATAGGCTTCT
This sequence comes from Lathyrus sativus, assembly GCA_963859935.3. Taxonomy (NCBI): domain Eukaryota; kingdom Viridiplantae; phylum Streptophyta; class Magnoliopsida; order Fabales; family Fabaceae; genus Lathyrus; species Lathyrus sativus. The sequence continues at coordinate 264,661 of CAWUDS030002418.1, read as the reverse complement.
CAAAAGAGCGATGCCACTTATCAAAAATTAAGGTGGATAAGCTTCTCGAAAGAGAGATGCCACTTATCAGAAATAAAGGTGGATAAGCTTCTCGAAAGAGAGATGCCACTTATCGAAAATAAAGGTGGATAAGCTTCTCGAAAGGGAGATGCCACTAATCAAAAATAAAAGAGGATAAGCTTCTCGAAAGAGAGATGCCACTTATCAAAAATAAAGGTGGATAAACTTCGCGAAAGAGAGATGCCACTTATAGAAAATAAAGATGGATAAGATTCTCGAATGAGAGATGCCACTTATCGAAAAAAAAGGTGGATAAGCTTCTCGAAAGAGAGATGCCACTTATCGAAAATAAAGGTGGATAAGCTTCTCGGAAGTGAGATGCCACTTATCGAAAATATAGGTGGATAAGCTTCTCGAAAGAGAGATGCCACTTATCGAAAATAAAGGTGGATAAGCTTCACGAAAGAGAGATGCCAGATATCGAAAATAAAGGTGGATAAGCTTCTGGAAAGAGAGATGCCACTTATCGAAAATAAAGGTGGATAAGCTTCTCGAAGAGAGATGCCACTTATAAAAAAATAAAACTGGATAAGCTTCTCGAAAGAGAGATGCCACTTATCGAAAATAAAGATGGATAAACTTCTCGAAAGAGAGATGCCTCTTATCGAAAATAAAGGTGGATAAGCTTCTCGAGAGAGAGATGTCAGTTATCGAAAATAAAGGTGGATAAGCTTTTCGAAAGATAGATGCCACTTATAGAAAATAAAGGTGGATAAGCTTCTCGAAAGAGAGATGCAAGTTATCGAAAATAAAGGTGGATAAGCTTCTCGAACGAGAGATGCCACTTATCGAAAATAAAGGTGGATAAGCTTCTCGAAAGAGAGGTGCCACTTATAGAAAATAAAGGTGGATAAGCTTCTCGAAAGGGAGATGCCACTTATCGAAAATAAAGGTGGATAAGCTTCTCGAATGAGAGATGCCACTTATCGAAAATAAAGGTGGATAAGCTTCTCGAAAGAGAGATGCCACTTATCGAAAATAAAGGTGGATAAGCTTCTCGAAAGAGAGATACCGGTTATCAAAAATAAAGGTGGATAATCTTATCGAAAGAGAGATGCCACTTATCGAAAATAAAGGTTTATAAGCTTCTCGAAAGAGAGATGCCACTTATCGAAAATAAAGGTGGATAAGTTTTGCGAAAGAGAGATGCCACTTAACAAAAATAAAGGTGAATAAGCTTCTCGAAAGAGAGATGCCACTTATCGAAAATAAAGATGGATAAGCTTCTCGAAAGAGAGATGCCACTTATCGAAAATAAAGGTGGATAAGCTTCTCGAATGAGAGATGCCACTTATCGAAAATAAAGGTGGATAAGCTTCTCGAAAGAGAGATGCCACTTATCGAAAATAAAGGTGGATAATCTTCTCGAAAGAAAGATGCCACTTATCGAAAATAACGGTGGATAAGCTTCTCAAAAGAGACATGCCACTAATCAAAAATAAAGGTGGATAAGCTTCTCAAAAGAGAGATACCACTTATCAAAAATAAAGGTGGATAAGCTTCGCGAAAGAGAGATGCCACTTATAAAAAATAAAGGCGGATAAGCTTCTCGAAAGAGTGATGCCACTTATCAAAAATAAAGGTGGATAAGCTTCTCGAAAGGGAGATGCCACTTATCGAAAATAAAGGTGGATAAGCTTCTCGAATGAGAGATGCCACTTATCGAAAATAAAGGTGGATAAGCTTCTCGAAAGAGAGATGCCACTTATCGAAAATAAAGGTGGATAAGCTTCTCGAAAGAGAGATACCGGTTATCAAAAATAAAGGTGGATAAGCTTCGCGAAAGAGAGATGCCACTTATCAAAAATAAAGGTGGATAAGCTTCTCGAAATAGAGATGCCAGTTATCGAAAATAAAGGTGGATAGGTTTCTCGAAAGAAAGATGCCACTTATAGAAAATAAATGTGGATAGGCTTCTCAAAAGAGCGATGCCACTTATCAAAAATAAAGGTGGATAAGCTTCTCGAAAGAGAGATGCCACTTATCGAAAATAAATGTGGATAGGCTTCTCAAAAGAGCGATGCCACTTATCAAAAATAAAGGTGGATAAGCTTCTCGAAAGAGAGATGCCACTTATCGGAAATAAAGGTGGATAAGCTTCTCGAAAGAGAGATGCCACTTATCGAAAATAAAGGTGGATAAGCTTCTCGAAAGGGAGATGCCACTTATAAAAAATAAAAGAGGATAAGCTTCTCGAAAGAGAGATGCCACTTATCGCAAATAAAGATGGATAAACTTCTCGAAAGAGAGATGCCAATTATCGAAAATAAAGGTGGATAAGCTTCTCGAATGAGAGATGCCACTTATCGAAAATAAAGGTGGATAAGCTTCTCGAAAGAGAGATGCCACTTATCGAAAATAAAGGTGGATAAGCTTCTCGGAAGAGGGATGCCATTTATCGAAAATAAAGGCGGATAAGCTTCTCGGAAGTGAGATGCCACTTATCGAAAATAAAGGTGGATAAGCTTCTCGAAAGAGAGATGCCAGTTATCGAAAATAAAGGTGGATAAGCTTCTGGAAAGAGAGATGCCACTTATCGAAAATAAAGGTGGATAAGCTTCTCGAAGAGAGATGCCACTTATAAAAAAATAAAACTGGATAAGCTTCTCGAAAGAGACATGCCACTTATCGAAAATAAAGATGGATAAACTTCTCGAAAGAGAGATTCCGCTTATCGAAAATAAAGGTGGATAAGCTTCTCGAGAGAGAGATGTCAGTTATCGAAAATAAAGGTGGATAAGCTTTTCGAAAGATAGATGCCACTTATAGAAAATAAAGGTGGATAAGCTTCTCGAAAGAAAGATGCAAGTTATCGAAAATAAAGGTGGATAAGCTTCTCGAACGAGAGATGCCACTTATCGAAAATAAAGGTGGATAAGCTTCTCGAAAGAGAGGTGCCACTTATAGAAAATAAAGGTGGATAAGCTTCTCGAAAGGGAGATGCCACTTATCGAAAATAAAGGTGGATAAGCTTCTCGAATGAGAGATGCCACTTATCGAAAATAAAGGTGGATAAGCTTCTCGAAAGAGAGATGCCACTTATCGAAAATAAAGGTGGATAAGCTTCTCGAAAGAGAGATACCGGTTATCAAAAATAAAGGTGGATAATCTTATCGAAAGAGAGATGCCACTTATCGAAAATAAAGGTTTATAAGCTTCTCGAAAGAGAGATGCCACTTATCGAAAATAAAGGTGGATAAGTTTTGCGAAAGAGAGATGCCACTTAACAAAAATAAAGGTGAATAAGCTTCTCGAAAGAGAGATGCCACTTATCGAAAATAAAGATGGATAAGCTTCTCGAAAGAGAGATGCCACTTATCGAAAATAAAGGTGGATAAGCTTCTCGAATGAGAGATGCCACTTATCGAAAATAAAGGTGGATAAGCTTCTCGAAAGAGAGATGCCACTTATCGAAAATAAAGGTGGATAATCTTCTCGAAAGAAAGATGCCACTTATCGAAAATAAAGGTGGATAAGCTTCTCAAAAGAGACATGCCACTAATCAAAAATAAAGGTGGATAAGCTTCTCAAAAGAGAGATACCACTTATCAAAAATAAAGGTGGATAAGCTTCGTGAAAGAGAGATGCCACTTATAAAAAATAAAGGCGGATAAGCTTCTCGAAAGAGTGATGCCACTTATCAAAAATAAAGGTGGATAAGCTTCTCGAAAGGGAGATGCCACTTATCGAAAATAAAGGTGGATAAGCTTCTCGAATGAGAGATGCCACTTATCGAAAATAAAGGTGGATAAGCTTCTCGAAAGAGAGATGCCACTTATCGAAAATAAAGGTGGATAAGCTTCTCGAAAGAGAGATACCGGTTATCAAAAATAAAGGTGGATAAGCTTCGCGAAAGAGAGATGCCACTTATCAAAAATAAAGGTGGATAAGCTTCTCGAAATAGAGATGCCAGTTATCGAAAATAAAGGTGGATAGGTTTCTCGAAAGAAAGATGCCACTTATCGAAAATAAATGTGGATAGGCTTCTCAAAAGAGCGATGCCACTTATCAAAAATAAAGGTGGATAAGCTTCTCGAAAGAGAGATGCCACTTATCGAAAATAAATGTGGATAGGCTTCTCAAACGAGCGATGCCACTTATCAAAAATAAAGGTGGATAAGCTTCTCGAAAGAGAGATGCCACTTATCGGAAATAAAGGTGGATAAGCTTCTCGAAAGAGAGATGCCACTTATCGAAAATAAAGGTGGATAAGCTTCTCGAAAGGGAGATGCCACTTATAAAAAATAAAAGAGGATAAGCTTCTCGAAAGAGAGATGCCACTTATCGCAAATAAAGATGGATAAACTTCTCGAAAGAGAGATGCCAATTATCGAAAATAAAGGTGGATAAGCATCTCGAATGAGAGATGCCACTTATCGAAAATAAAGGTGGATAAGCTTCTCGAAAGAGAGATGCCACTTATCGAAAATAAAGGTGGATAAGCTTCTCGGAAGAGGGATGCCATTTATCGAAAATAAAGGCGGATAAGCTTCTCGGAAGTGAGATGCCACTTATCGAAAATAAAGGTGGATAAGCTTCTCGAAAGAGAGATGCCAGTTATCGAAAATAAAGGTGGATAAGCTTCTGGAAAGAGAGATGCCACTTATCGAAAATAAAGGTGGATAAGCTTCTCGAAGAGAGATGCCACTTATAAAAAAATAAAACTGGATAAGCTTCTCGAAAGAGAGATGCCACTTATCGAAAATAAAGATGGATAAACTTCTCGAAAGAGAGATTCCGCTTATCGAAAATAAAGGTGGATAAGCTTCTCGAGAGAGAGATGTCAGTTATCGAAAATAAAGGTGGATAAGATTTTCGAAAGATAGATGCAACTTATCGAAAATAAAGGTGGATAAGCTTCTCGAAAGAGAGATGCAAGTTATCGAAAATAAAGGTGGATAAGCTTCTCGAACGAGAGATGCCACTTATCGAAAATAAAGGTGGATAAGCTTCTCGAAAGAGAGGTGCCACTTATAGAAAATAAAGGTGGATAAGCTTCTCGAAAGGGAGATGCCACTTATCGAAAATAAAGGTGGATAAGCTTCTCGAATGAGAGATGCCACTTATCGAAAATAAAGGTGGATAAGCTACTCGAAAGAGAGATGCCACTTATCGAAAATAAAGGTGGATAAGCTTCTCGAAAGAGAGATACCGGTTATCAAAAATAAAGGTGGATAAGCTTTGCGAAAGAGAGATGCCACTTAACGAAAATAAAGGTGGATAAGCTTCTCGAAAGAGAGATGCCAGTTATCGAAAATAAAGGTGGATAGGTTTCTCAAAAAAGAGATGCCACTTATCGAAAATAAATGTGGATAGGCTTCTCAAAAGAGCGATGCCACTTATCAAAAATAAAGGTGGATAAGCTTCTCGAAAGAGAGATGCCACTTATCGAAAATAAATGTGGATAGGCTTCTCAAAAGAGCGATGCCACTTATCAAAAATTAAGGTGGATAAGCTTCTCGAAAGAGAGATGCCACTTATCGGAAATAAAGGTGGATAAGCTTCTCGAAAGAGAGATGCCACTTATCGAAAGTAAAGGTGGATAAGCTTCTCGAAAGGGAGATGCCACTAATCAAAAATAAAAGAGGATAAGCTTCTCGAAAGAGAGATGCCACTTATCAAAAATAAAGGTGGATAAACTTCGCGAAAGAGAGATGCCACTTATAGAAAATAAAGATGGATAAGCTTCTCGAATGAGAGATGCCACTTATCGAAAAAAAAAGGTGGATAAGCTTCTCGAAAGAGAGATGCCACTTATCGAAAATAAAGGTGGATAAGCTTCTCGGAAGAGAGATGCCACTTATCGAAAATAAAGGTGGATAAGCTTCTCGGAAGTGAGATGCCACTTATCGAAAATATAGGTGGATAAGCTTCTCGAAAGAGAGATGCCACTTATCGAAAATAAAGGTGGATAAGCTTCTCGAAAGAGAGATGCCAGTTATCGAAAATAAAGGTGGATAAGCTTCTGGAAAGAGAGATGCCACTTATCGAAAATAAAGGTGGATAAGCTTCTCGAAGAGAGATGCCACTTATAAAAAAATAAAACTGGATAAGCTTCTCGAAAGAGAGATGCCACTTATCGAAAATAAAGATGGATAAACTTCTCGAAAGAGAGATGCCTCTTATCGAAAATAAAGGTGGATAAGCTTCTCGAGAGAGAGATGTCAGTTATCGAAAATAAAGGTGGATAAGCTTTTCGAAAGATAGATGCCAGTTATAGAAAATAAAGGTGGATAAGCTTCTCGAAAGAGTGATGCAAGTTATCGAAAATAAAGGTGGATAAGCTTCTCGAACGAGAGATGCCACTTATCGAAAATAAAGGTGGATAAGCTTCTCGAAAGAGAGGTGCCACTTATAGAAAATAAAGGTGGATAAGCTTCTTGAAAGAGAGGTGCCACTTATAGAAAATAAAGGTGGATAAGCTTCTCGAAAGAGAGATGCCACTTATCGAAAATAAAGGTGGATAAGCTTCTCGAACGAGAGATGCCACTTGTCGAAAATAAAGATGGATAAGCTTCTCGAAAGAGAGATGCCACTTATCGAAAATAAAGGTGGATAAGCTTCTCGGAAGAGAGATACCGGTTATCAAAAATAAAGGTGGATAAGCTTCGCGAAAGAGAGATGCCACTTATCAAAAATAAAGGTGGATAAGCTTCTCGAAATAGAGATGCCAGTTATCGAAAATAAAGGTGGATAGGTTTCTCGAAAGAAAGATGCCACTTATCGAAAATAAATGTGGATAGGCTTCTCAAAAGAGCGATGCCACTTATCAAAAATAAAGGTGGATAAGCTTCTCGAAAGAGAGATGCCACTTATCGAAAATAAATGTGGATAGGCTTCTCAAAAGAGCGATGCCACTTATCAAAAATAAAGGTGGATAAGCTTCTCGAAAGAGAGATGCCACTTATCGGAAATAAAGGTGGATAAGCTTCTCGAAAGAGAGATGCCACTTATCGAAAATAAAGGTGGATAAGCTTCTCGAAAGAGAGATGCCACTTATCGAAAATAAAGGTGGATAAGCTTCTCGGAAGAGGGATGCCATTTATCGAAAATAAAGGCGGATAAGCTTCTCGGAAGTGAGATGCCACTTATCGAAAATAAAGGTGGATAAGCTTCTCGAAAGAGAGATGCCAGTTATCGAAAATAAAGGTGGATAGGCTTCTGGAAAGAGAGATGCCACTTATCGAAAATAAAGGTGGATAAGCTTCTCGAAGAGAGATGCCACTTATAAAAAAATAAAACTGGATAAGCTTCTCGAAAGAGACATGCCACTTATCGAAAATAAAGATGGATAAACTTCTCGAAAGAGAGATTCCGCTTATCGAAAATAAAGGTGGATAAGCTTCTCGAGAGAGAGATGTCAGTTATCGAAAATAAAGGTGGATAAGCTTTTCGAAAGATAGATGCCACTTATAGAAAATAAAGGTGGATAAGCTTCTCGAAAGAAAGATGCAAGTTATCGAAAATAAAGGTGGATAAGCTTCTCGAACGAGAGATGCCACTTATCGAAAATAAAGGTGGATAAGCTTCTCGAAAGAGAGGTGCCACTTATAGAAAATAAAGGTGGATAAGCTTCTCGAAAGGGAGATGCCACTTATCGAAAATAAAGGTGGATAAGCTTCTCGAATGAGAGATGCCACTTATCGAAAATAAAGGTGGATAAGCTTCTCGAAAGAGAGATGCCACTTATCGAAAATAAAGGTGGATAAGCTTCTCGAAAGAGAGATACCGGTTATCAAAAATAAAGGTGGATAATCTTATCGAAAGAGAGATGCCACTTATCGAAAATAAAGGTTTATAAGCTTCTCGAAAGAGAGATGCCACTTATCGAAAATAAAGGTGGATAAGTTTTGCGAAAGAGAGATGCCACTTAACAAAAATAAAGGTGAATAAGCTTCTCGAAAGAGAGATGCCACTTATCGAAAATAAAGATGGATAAGCTTCTCGAAAGAGAGATGCCACTTATCGAAAATAAAGGTGGATAAGCTTCTCGAATGAGAGATGCCACTTATCGAAAATAAAGGTGGATAAGCTTCTCGAAAGAGAGATGCCACTTATCGAAAATAAAGGTGGATAATCTTCTCGAAAGAAAGATGCCACTTATCGAAAATAAAGGTGGATAAGCTTCTCAAAAGAGACATGCCACTAATCAAAAATAAAGGTGGATAAGCTTCTCAAAAGAGAGATACCACTTATCAAAAATAAAGGTGGATAAGCTTCGTGAAAGAGAGATGCCACTTATAAAAAATAAAGGCGGATAAGCTTCTCGAAAGAGTGATGCCACTTATCAAAAATAAAGGTGGATAAGCTTCTCGAAAGGGAGATGCCACTTATCGAAAATAAAGGTGGATAAGCTTCTCGAATGAGAGATGCCACTTATCGAAAATAAAGGTGGATAAGCTTCTCGAAAGAGAGATGCCACTTATCGAAAATAAAGGTGGATAAGCTTCTCGAAAGAGAGATACCGGTTATCAAAAATAAAGGTGGATAAGCTTCGCGAAAGAGAGATGCCACTTATCAAAAATAAAGGTGGATAAGCTTCTCGAAATAGAGATGCCAGTTATCGAAAATAAAGGTGGATAGGTTTCTCGAAAGAAAGATGCCACTTATCGAAAATAAATGTGGATAGGCTTCTCAAAAGAGCGATGCCACTTATCAAAAATAAAGGTGGATAAGCTTCTCGAAAGAGAGATGCCACTTATCGAAAATAAATGTGGATAGGCTTCTCAAAAGAGCGATGCCACTTATCAAAAATAAAGGTGGATAAGCTTCTCGAAAGAGAGATGCCACTTATCGGAAATAAAGGTGGATAAGCTTCTCGAAAGAGAGATGCCACTTATCGAAAATAAAGGTGGATAAGCTTCTCGAAAGGGAGATGCCACTTATAAAAAATAAAAGAGGATAAGCTTCTCGAAAGAGAGATGCCACTTATCGCAAATAAAGATGGATAAACTTCTCGAAAGAGAGATGCCAATTATCGAAAATAAAGGTGGATAAGCATCTCGAATGAGAGATGCCACTTATCGAAAATAAAGGTGGATAAGCTTCTCGAAAGAGAGATGCCACTTATCGAAAATAAAGGTGGATAAGCTTCTCGGAAGAGGGATGCCATTTATCGAAAATAAAGGCGGATAAGCTTCTCGGAAGTGAGATGCCACTTATCGAAAATAAAGGTGGATAAGCTTCTCGAAAGAGAGATGCCAGTTATCGAAAATAAAGGTGGATAAGCTTCTGGAAAGAGAGATGCCACTTATCGAAAATAAAGGTGGATAAGCTTCTCGAAGAGAGATGCCACTTATAAAAAAATAAAACTGGATAAGCTTCTCGAAAGAGAGATGCCACTTATCGAAAATAAAGATGGATAAACTTCTCGAAAGAGAGATTCCGCTTATCGAAAATAAAGGTGGATAAGCTTCTCGAGAGAGAGATGTCAGTTATCGAAAATAAAGGTGGATAAGATTTTCGAAAGATAGATGCAACTTATCGAAAATAAAGGTGGATAAGCTTCTCGAAAGAGAGATGCAAGTTATCGAAAATAAAGGTGGATAAGCTTCTCGAACGAGAGATGCCACTTATCGAAAATAAAGGTGGATAAGCTTCTCGAAAGAGAGGTGCCACTTATAGAAAATAAAGGTGGATAAGCTTCTCGAAAGGGAGATGCCACTTATCGAAAATAAAGGTGGATAAGCTTCTCGAATGAGAGATGCCACTTATCGAAAATAAAGGTGGATAAGCTACTCGAAAGAGAGATGCCACTTATCGAAAATAAAGGTGGATAAGCTTCTCGAAAGAGAGATACCGGTTATCAAAAATAAAGGTGGATAAGCTTTGCGAAAGAGAGATGCCACTTAACGAAAATAAAGGTGGATAAGCTTCTCGAAAGAGAGATGCCAGTTATCGAAAATAAAGGTGGATAGGTTTCTCGAAAAAGAGATGCCACTTATCGAAAATAAATGTGGATAGGCTTCTCAAAAGAGCGATGCCACTTATCAAAAATAAAGGTGGATAAGCTTCTCGAAAGAGAGATGCCACTTATCGAAAATAAATGTGGATAGGCTTCTCAAAAGAGCGATGCCACTTATCAAAAATAAAGGTGGATAAGCTTCTCGAAAGAGAGATGCCACTTATCGGAAATAAAGGTGGATAAGCTTCTCGAAAGAGAGATGCCACTTATCGAAAATAAAGGTGGATAAGCTTCTCGAAAGAGAGATGCCACTTATCGAAAATAAAGGTGGATAATCTTCTCGGAAGAGGGATGCCATTTATCGAAAATAAAGGCGGATAAGCTTCTCGGAAGTGAGATGCCACTTATCGAAAATAAAGGTGGATAAGCTTCTCGAAAGAGAGATGCCAGTTATCGAAAATAAAGGTGGATAAGCTTCTGGAAAGAGAGATGCCACTTATCGAAAATAAAGGTGGATAAGCTTCTCGAAGAGAGATGCCACTTATAAAAAAATAAAACTGGATAAGCTTCTCGAAAGAGACATGCCACTTATCGAAAATAAAGATGGATAAACTTCTCGAAAGAGAGATTCCGCTTATCGAAAATAAAGGTGGATAAGCTTCTCGAGAGAGAGATGTCAGTTATCGAAAATAAAGGTGGATAAGCTTTTCGAAAGATAGATGCCACTTATAGAAAATAAAGGTGGATAAGCTTCTCGAAAGAAAGATGCAAGTTATCGAAAATAAAGGTGGATAAGCTTCTCGAACGAGAGATGCCACTTATCGAAAATAAAGGTGGATAAGCTTCTCGAAAGAGAGGTGCCACTTATAGAAAATAAAGGTGGATAAGCTTCTCGAAAGGGAGATGCCACTTATCGAAAATAAAGGTGGATAAGCTTCTCGAATGAGAGATGCCACTTATCGAAAATAAAGGTGGATAAGCTTCTCGAAAGAGAGATGCCACTTATCGAAAATAAAGGTGGATAAGCTTCTCGAAAGAGAGATACCGGTTATCAAAAATAAAGGTGGATAATCTTATCGAAAGAGAGATGCCACTTATCGAAAATAAAGGTTTATAAGCTTCTCGAAAGAGAGATGCCACTTATCGAAAATAAAGGTGGATAAGTTTTGCGAAAGAGAGATGCCACTTAACAAAAATAAAGGTGAATAAGCTTCTCGAAAGAGAGATGCCACTTATCGAAAATAAAGATGGATAAGCTTCTCGAAAGAGAGATGCCACTTATCGAAAATAAAGGTGGATAAGCTTCTCGAATGAGAGATGCCACTTATCGAAAATAAAGGTGGATAAGCTTCTCGAAAGAGAGATGCCACTTATCGAAAATAAAGGTGGATAATCTTCTCGAAAGAAAGATGCCACTTATCGAAAATAAAGGTGGATAAGCTTCTCAAAAGAGACATGCCACTAATCAAAAATAAAGGTGGATAAGCTTCTCAAAAGAGAGATACCACTTATCAAAAATAAAGGTGGATAAGCTTCGTGAAAGAGAGATGCCACTTATAAAAAATAAAGGCGGATAAGCTTCTCGAAAGAGTGATGCCACTTATCAAAAATAAAGGTGGATAAGCTTCTCGAAAGGGAGATGCCACTTATCGAAAATAAAGGTGGATAAGCTTCTCGAATGAGAGATGCCACTTATCGAAAATAAAGGTGGATAAGCTTCTCGAAAGAGAGATGCCACTTATCGAAAATAAAGGTGGATAAGCTTCTCGAAAGAGAGATACCGGTTATCAAAAATAAAGGTGGATAAGCTTCGCGAAAGAGAGATGCCACTTATCAAAAATAAAGGTGGATAAGCTTCTCGAAATAGAGATGCCAGTTATCGAAAATAAAGGTGGATAGGTTTCTCGAAAGAAAGATGCCACTTATCGAAAATAAATGTGGATAGGCTTCTCAAAAGAGCGATGCCACTTATCAAAAATAAAGGTGGATAAGCTTCTCGAAAGAGAGATGCCACTTATCGAAAATAAATGTGGATAGGCTTCTCAAAAGAGCGATGCCACTTATCAAAAATAAAGGTGGATAAGCTTCTCGAAAGAGAGATGCCACTTATCGGAAATAAAGGTGGATAAGCTTCTCGAAAGAGAGATGCCACTTATCGAAAATAAAGGTGGATAAGCTTCTCGAAAGGGAGATGCCACTTATAAAAAATAAAAGAGGATAAGCTTCTCGAAAGAGAGATGCCACTTATCGCAAATAAAGATGGATAAACTTCTCGAAAGAGAGATGCCAATTATCGAAAATAAAGGTGGATAAGCATCTCGAATGAGAGATGCCACTTATCGAAAATAAAGGTGGATAAGCTTCTCGAAAGAGAGATGCCACTTATCGAAAATAAAGGTGGATAAGCTTCTCGGAAGAGGGATGCCATTTATCGAAAATAAAGGCGGATAAGCTTCTCGGAAGTGAGATGCCACTTATCGAAAATAAAGGTGGATAAGCTTCTCGAAAGAGAGATGCCAGTTATCGAAAATAAAGGTGGATAAGCTTCTGGAAAGAGAGATGCCACTTATCGAAAATAAAGGTGGATAAGCTTCTCGAAGAGAGATGCCACTTATAAAAAAATAAAACTGGATAAGCTTCTCGAAAGAGAGATGCCACTTATCGAAAATAAAGATGGATAAACTTCTCGAAAGAGAGATTCCGCTTATCGAAATTAAAGGTGGATAAGCTTCTCGAGAGAGAGATGTCAGTTATCGAAAATAAAGGTGGATAAGATTTTCGAAAGATAGATGCAACTTATCGAAAATAAAGGTGGATAAGCTTCTCGAAAGAGAGATGCAAGTTATCGAAAATAAAGGTGGATAAGCTTCTCGAACGAGAGATGCCACTTATCGAAAATAAAGGTGGATAAGCTTCTCGAAAGAGAGGTGCCACTTATAGAAAATAAAGGTGGATAAGCTTCTCGAAAGGGAGATGCCACTTATCGAAAATAAAGGTGGATAAGCTTCTCGAATGAGAGATGCCACTTATCGAAAATAAAGGTGGATAAGCTACTCGAAAGAGAGATGCCACTTATCGAAAATAAAGGTGGATAAGCTTCTCGAAAGAGAGATACCGGTTATCAAAAATAAAGGTGGATAAGCTTTGCGAAAGAGAGATGCCACTTAACGAAAATAAAGGTGGATAAGCTTCTCGAAAGAGAGATGCCAGTTATCGAAAATAAAGGTGGATAGGTTTCTCGAAAAAGAGATGCCACTTATCGAAAATAAATGTGGATAGGCTTCTCAAAAGAGCGATGCCACTTATCAAAAATAAAGGTGGATAAGCTTCTCGAAAGAGAGATGCCACTTATCGAAAATAAATGTGGATAGGCTTCTCAAAAGAGCGATGCCACTTATCAAAAATTAAGGTGGATAAGCTTCTCGAAAGAGAGATGCCACTTATCGGAAATAAAGGTGGATAAGCTTCTCGAAAGAGAGATGCCACTTATCGAAAGTAAAGGTGGATAAGCTTCTCGAAAGGGAGATGCCACTAATCAAAAATAAAAGAGGATAAGCTTCTCGAAAGAGAGATGCCACTTATCAAAAATAAAGGTGGATAAACTTCGCGAAAGAGAGATGCCACTTATAGAAAATAAAGATGGATAAGCTTCTCGAATGAGAGATGCCACTTATCGAAAAAAAAAGGTGGATAAGCTTCTCGAAAGAGAGATGCCACTTATCGAAAATAAAGGTGGATAAGCTTCTCGGAAGAGAGATGCCACTTATCGAAAATAAAGGTGGATAAGCTTCTCGGAAGTGAGATGCCACTTATCGAAAATATAGGTGGATAAGCTTCTCGAAAGAGAGATGCCACTTATCGAAAATAAAGGTGGATAAGCTTCTCGAAAGAGAGATGCCAGTTATCGAAAATAAAGGTGGATAAGCTTCTGGAAAGAGAGATGCCACTTATCGAAAATAAAGGTGGATAAGCTTCTCGAAGAGAGATGCCACTTATAAAAAAATAAAACTGGATAAGCTTCTCGAAAGAGAGATGCCACTTATCGAAAATAAAGATGGATAAACTTCTCGAAAGAGAGATGCCTCTTATCGAAAATAAAGGTGGATAAGCTTCTCGAGAGAGAGATGTCAGTTATCGAAAATAAAGGTGGATAAGCTTTTCGAAAGATAGATGCCAGTTATAGAAAATAAAGGTGGATAAGCTTCTCGAAAGAGTGATGCAAGTTATCGAAAATAAAGGTGGATAAGCTTCTCGAACGAGAGATGCCACTTATCGAAAATAAAGGTGGATAAGCTTCTCGAAAGAGAGGTGCCACTTATAGAAAATAAAGGTGGATAAGCTTCTTGAAAGAGAGGTGCCACTTATAGAAAATAAAGGTGGATAAGCTTCTCGAAAGAGAGATGCCACTTATCGAAAATAAAGGTGGATAAGCTTCTCGAACGAGAGATGCCACTTGTCGAAAATAAAGATGGATAAGCTTCTCGAAAGAGAGATGCCACTTATCGAAAATAAAGGTGGATAAGCTTCTCGGAAGAGAGATACCGGTTATCAAAAATAAAGGTGGATAAGCTTCGCGAAAGAGAGATGCCACTTATCAAAAATAAAGGTGGATAAGCTTCTCGAAATAGAGATGCCAGTTATCGAAAATAAAGGTGGATAGGTTTCTCGAAAGAAAGATGCCACTTATCGAAAATAAATGTGGATAGGCTTCTCAAAAGAGCGATGCCACTTATCAAAAATAAAGGTGGATAAGCTTCTCGAAAGAGAGATGCCACTTATCGAAAATAAATGTGGATAGGCTTCTCAAAAGAGCGATGCCACTTATCAAAAATAAAGGTGGATAAGCTTCTCGAAAGAGAGATGCCACTTATCGGAAATAAAGGTGGATAAGCTTCTCGAAAGAGAGATGCCACTTATCGAAAATAAAGGTGGATAAGCTTCTCGAATGAGAGATGCCACTTATCGAAAATAAAGGTGGATAAGCTACTCGAAAGAGAGATGCCACTTATCGAAAACAAAGGTGGATAAGTTTCTCGAAAGAGAGATACCGGTTATCAAAAATAAAGGTGGATAATCTTATCGAAAGAGAGATGCCACTTATCGAAAATAAAGGTGGATAAGCTTCTCGAAAGAGAGATGCCACTTATCGAAAATAAAGGTGGATAAGCTTCTCGGAAGAGGGATGCCATTTATCGAAAATAAAGGCGGATAAGCTTCTCGGAAGTGAGATGCCACTTATCGAAAATAAAGGTGGATAAGCTTCTCGAAAGAGAGATGCCAGTTATCGAAAATAAAGGTGGATAAGCTTCTGGAAAGAGAGATGCCACTTATCGAAAATAAAGGTGGATAAGCTTCTCGAAGAGAGATGCCACTTATAAAAAAATAAAACTGGATAAGCTTCTCGAAAGAGAGATGCCACTTATCGAAAATAAAGATGGATAAACTTCTCGAAAGAGAGATTCCGCTTATCGAAAATAAAGGTGGATAAGCTTCTATAGAGAGATATGTCAGTTATCGAAAATAAAGGTGGATAAGATTTTCGAAAGATAGATGCCACTTATCGAAAATAAAGGTGGATAAGCTTCTCGAAAGAGAGATGCAAGTTATCGAAAATAAAGGTGGATAAGCTTCTCGAACGAGAGATGCCACTTATCGAAAATAAAGGTGGATAAGCTTCTCGAAAGAGAGGTGCCACTTATAGAAAATAAAGGTGGATAAGCTTCTCGAAAGGGAGATGCCACTTATCAAAAATAAAGGTGGATAAGCTTCTCGAATGAGAGATGCCACTTATCGAAAATAAAGGTGGATAAGCTACTCGAAAGAGAGATGCCACTTATCGAAAATAAAGGTGGATAAGCTTCTCGAAAGAGAGATACCGGTTATCAAAAATAAAGGTGGATAAGCTTTGCGAAAGAGAGATGCCACTTAACGAAAATAAAGGTGGATAAGCTTCTCGAAAGAGAGATGCCAGTTATCGAAAATAAAGGTGGATAGGTTTCTCGAAAAAGAGATGCCACTTATCGAAAATAAATGTGGATAGGCTTCTCAAAAGAGCGATGCCACTTATCAAAAATAAAGGTGGATAAGCTTCTCGAAAGAGAGATGCCACTTATCGAAAATAAATGTGGATAGGCTTCTCAAAAGAGCGATGCCACTTATCAAAAATTAAGGTGGATAAGCTTCTCGAAAGAGAGATGCCACTTATCGGAAATAAAGGTGGATAAGCTTCTCGAAAGAGAGATGCCACTTATCGAAAGTAAAGGTGGATAAGCTTCTCGAAAGGGAGATGCCACTAATCAAAAATAAAAGAGGATAAGCTTCTCGAAAGAGAGATGCCACTTATCAAAAATAAAGGTGGATAAACTTCGCGAAAGAGAGATGCCACTTATAGAAAATAAAGATGGATAAGCTTCTCGAATGAGAGATGCCACTTATCGAAAAAAAAGGTGGATAAGCTTCTCGAAAGAGAGATGCCACTTATCGAAAATAAAGGTGGATAAGCTTCTCGGAAGAGAGATGCCACTTATCGAAAATAAAGGTGGATAAGCTTCTCGGAAGTGAGATGCCACTTATCGAAAATATAGGTGGATAAGCTTCTCGAAAGAGAGATGCCACTTATCGAAAATAAAGGTGGATAAGCTTCTCGAAAGAGAGATGCCAGTTATCGAAAATAAAGGTGGATAAGCTTCTGGAAAGAGAGATGTCACTTATCGAAAATAAAGGTGGATAAGCTTCTCGAAGAGAGATGCCACTTATAAAAAAATAAAACTGGATAAGCTTCTCGAAAGAGAGATGCCACTTATCGAAAATAAAGATGGATAAACTTCTCGAAAGAGAGATGCCTCTTATCGAAAATAAAGGTGGATAAGCTTCTCGAGAGAGAGATGTCAGTTATCGAAAATAAAGGTGGATAAGCTTTTCGAAAGATAGATGCCACTTATAGAAAATAAAGGTGGATAAGCTTCTCGAAAGAGTGATGCCACTTATCGAAAATAAAGGTGGATAAGCTTTTCGAAAGATAGATGCCACTTATAGAAAATAAAGGTGGATAAGCTTCTCGAAAGAAAGATGCAAGTTATCGAAAATAAAGGTGGATAAGCTTCTCGAACGAGAGATGCCACTTATCGAAAATAAAGGTGGATAAGCTTCTCGAAAGAGAGGTGCCACTTATAGAAAATAAAGGTGGATAAGCTTCTCGAAAGGGAGATGCCACTTATCGAAAATAAAGGTGGATAAGCTTCTCGAATGAGAGATGCCACTTATCGAAAATAAAGGTGGATAAGCTTCTCGAAAGAGAGATGCCACTTATCGAAAATAAAGGTGGATAAGCTTCTCGAAAGAGAGATACCGGTTATCAAAAATAAAGGTGGATAATCTTATCGAAAGAGAGATGCCACTTATCGAAAATAAAGGTTTATAAGCTTCTCGAAAGAGAGATGCCACTTATCGAAAATAAAGGTGGATAAGTTTTGCGAAAGAGAGATGCCACTTAACAAAAATAAAGGTGAATAAGCTTCTCGAAAGAGAGATGCCACTTATCGAAAATAAAGATGGATAAGCTTCTCGAAAGAGAGATGCCACTTATCGAAAATAAAGGTGGATAAGCTTCTCGAATGAGAGATGCCACTTATCGAAAATAAAGGTGGATAAGCTTCTCGAAAGAGAGATGCCACTTATCGAAAATAAAGGTGGATAATCTTCTCGAAAGAAAGATGCCACTTATCGAAAATAAAGGTGGATAAGCTTCTCAAAAGAGACATGCCACTAATCAAAAATAAAGGTGGATAAGCTTCTCAAAAGAGAGATACCACTTATCAAAAATAAAGGTGGATAAGCTTCGTGAAAGAGAGATGCCACTTATAAAAAATAAAGGCGGATAAGCTTCTCGAAAGAGTGATGCCACTTATCAAAAATAAAGGTGGATAAGCTTCTCGAAAGGGAGATGCCACTTATCGAAAATAAAGGTGGATAAGCTTCTCGAATGAGAGATGCCACTTATCGAAAATAAAGGTGGATAAGCTTCTCGAAAGAGAGATGCCACTTATCGAAAATAAAGGTGGATAAGCTTCTCGAAAGAGAGATACCGGTTATCAAAAATAAAGGTGGATAAGCTTCGCGAAAGAGAGATGCCACTTATCAAAAATAAAGGTGGATAAGCTTCTCGAAATAGAGATGCCAGTTATCGAAAATAAAGGTGGATAGGTTTCTCGAAAGAAAGATGCCACTTATCGAAAATAAATGTGGATAGGCTTCTCAAAAGAGCGATGCCACTTATCAAAAATAAAGGTGGATAAGCTTCTCGAAAGAGAGATGCCACTTATCGAAAATAAATGTGGATAGGCTTCTCAAAAGAGCGATGCCACTTATCAAAAATAAAGGTGGATAAGCTTCTCAAAAGAGAGATGCCACTTATCGGAAATAAAGGTGGATAAGCTTCTCGAAAGAGAGATGCCACTTATCGAAAATAAAGGTGGATAAGCTTCTCGAAAGGGAGATGCCACTTATAAAAAATAAAAGAGGATAAGCTTCTCGAAAGAGAGATGCCACTTATCGCAAATAAAGATGGATAAACTTCTCGAAAGAGAGATGCCAATTATCGAAAATAAAGGTGGATAAGCATCTCGAATGAGAGATGCCACTTATCGAAAATAAAGGTGGATAAGCTTCTCGAAAGAGAGATGCCACTTATCGAAAATAAAGGTGGATAAGCTTCTCGGAAGAGGGATGCCATTTATCGAAAATAAAGGCGGATAAGCTTCTCGGAAGTGAGATGCCACTTATCGAAAATAAAGGTGGATAAGCTTCTCGAAAGAGAGATGCCAGTTATCGAAAATAAAGGTGGATAAGCTTCTGGAAAGAGAGATGCCACTTATCGAAAATAAAGGTGGATAAGCTTCTCGAAGAGAGATGCCACTTATAAAAAAATAAAACTGGATAAGCTTCTCGAAAGAGAGATGCCACTTATCGAAAATAAAGATGGATAAACTTCTCGAAAGAGAGATTCCGCTTATCGAAAATAAAGGTGGATAAGCTTCTCGAGAGAGAGATGTCAGTTATCGAAAATAAAGGTGGATAAGATTTTCGAAAGATAGATGCAACTTATCGAAAATAAAGGTGGATAAGCTTCTCGAAAGAGAGATGCAAGTTATCGAAAATAAAGGTGGATAAGCTTCTCGAACGAGAGATGCCACTTATCGAAAATAAAGGTGGATAAGCTTCTCGAAAGAGAGGTGCCACTTATAGAAAATAAAGGTGGATAAGCTTCTCGAAAGGGAGATGCCACTTATCGAAAATAAAGGTGGATAAGCTTCTCGAATGAGAGATGCCACTTATCGAAAATAAAGGTGGATAAGCTACTCGAAAGAGAGATGCCACTTATCGAAAATAAAGGTGGATAAGCTTCTCGAAAGAGAGATACCGGTTATCAAAAATAAAGGTGGATAAGCTTTGCGAAAGAGAGATGCCACTTAACGAAAATAAAGGTGGATAAGCTTCTCGAAAGAGAGATGCCAGTTATCGAAAATAAAGGTGGATAGGTTTCTCGAAAAAGAGATGCCACTTATCGAAAATAAATGTGGATAGGCTTCTCAAAAGAGCGATGCCACTTATCAAAAATAAAGGTGGATAAGCTTCTCGAAAGAGAGATGCCACTTATCGAAAATAAATGTGGATAGGCTTCTCAAAAGAGCGATGCCACTTATCAAAAATTAAGGTGGATAAGCTTCTCGAAAGAGAGATGCCACTTATCGGAAATAAAGGTGGATAAGCTTCTCGAAAGAGAGATGCCACTTATCGAAAGTAAAGGTGGATAAGCTTCTCGAAAGGGAGATGCCACTAATCAAAAATAAAAGAGGATAAGCTTCTCGAAAGAGAGATGCCACTTATCAAAAATAAAGGTGGATAAACTTCGCGAAAGAGAGATGCCACTTATAGAAAATAAAGATGGATAAGCTTCTCGAATGAGAGATGCCACTTATCGAAAAAAAAAGGTGGATAAGCTTCTCGAAAGAGAGATGCCACTTATCGAAAATAAAGGTGGATAAGCTTCTCGGAAGAGAGATGCCACTTATCGAAAATAAAGGTGGATAAGCTTCTCGGAAGTGAGATGCCACTTATCGAAAATATAGGTGGATAAGCTTCTCGAAAGAGAGATGCCACTTATCGAAAATAAAGGTGGATAAGCTTCTCGAAAGAGAGATGCCAGTTATCGAAAATAAAGGTGGATAAGCTTCTGGAAAGAGAGATGCCACTTATCGAAAATAAAGGTGGATAAGCTTCTCGAAGAGAGATGCCACTTATAAAAAAATAAAACTGGATAAGCTTCTCGAAAGAGAGATGCCACTTATCGAAAATAAAGATGGATAAACTTCTCGAAAGAGAGATGCCTCTTATCGAAAATAAAGGTGGATAAGCTTCTCGAGAGAGAGATGTCAGTTATCGAAAATAAAGGTGGATAAGCTTTTCGAAAGATAGATGCCAGTTATAGAAAATAAAGGTGGATAAGCTTCTCGAAAGAGTGATGCAAGTTATCGAAAATAAAGGTGGATAAGCTTCTCGAACGAGAGATGCCACTTATCGAAAATAAAGGTGGATAAGCTTCTCGAAAGAGAGGTGCCACTTATAGAAAATAAAGGTGGATAAGCTTCTTGAAAGAGAGGTGCCACTTATAGAAAATAAAGGTGGATAAGCTTCTCGAAAGAGAGATGCCACTTATCGAAAATAAAGGTGGATAAGCTTCTCGAACGAGAGATGCCACTTGTCGAAAATAAAGATGGATAAGCTTCTCGAAAGAGAGATGCCACTTATCGAAAATAAAGGTGGATAAGCTTCTCGGAAGAGAGATACCGGTTATCAAAAATAAAGGTGGATAAGCTTCGCGAAAGAGAGATGCCACTTATCAAAAATAAAGGTGGATAAGCTTCTCGAAATAGAGATGCCAGTTATCGAAAATAAAGGTGGATAGGTTTCTCGAAAGAAAGATGCCACTTATCGAAAATAAATGTGGATAGGCTTCTCAAAAGAGCGATGCCACTTATCAAAAATAAAGGTGGATAAGCTTCTCGAAAGAGAGATGCCACTTATCGAAAATAAATGTGGATAGGCTTCTCAAAAGAGCGATGCCACTTATCAAAAATAAAGGTGGATAAGCTTCTCGAAAGAGAGATGCCACTTATCGGAAATAAAGGTGGATAAGCTTCTCGAAAGAGAGATGCCACTTATCGAAAATAAAGGTGGATAAGCTTCTCGAATGAGAGATGCCACTTATCGAAAATAAAGGTGGATAAGCTACTCGAAAGAGAGATGCCACTTATCGAAAACAAAGGTGGATAAGTTTCTCGAAAGAGAGATACCGGTTATCAAAAATAAAGGTGGATAATCTTATCGAAAGAGAGATGCCACTTATCGAAAATAAAGGTGGATAAGCTTCTCGAAAGAGAGATGCCACTTATCGAAAATAAAGGTGGATAAGCTTCTCGGAAGAGGGATGCCATTTATCGAAAATAAAGGCGGATAAGCTTCTCGGAAGTGAGATGCCACTTATCGAAAATAAAGGTGGATAAGCTTCTCGAAAGAGAGATGCCAGTTATCGAAAATAAAGGTGGATAAGCTTCTGGAAAGAGAGATGCCACTTATCGAAAATAAAGGTGGATAAGCTTCTCGAAGAGAGATGCCACTTATAAAAAAATAAAACTGGATAAGCTTCTCGAAAGAGAGATGCCACTTATCGAAAATAAAGATGGATAAACTTCTCGAAAGAGAGATTCCGCTTATCGAAAATAAAGGTGGATAAGCTTCTATAGAGAGATATGTCAGTTATCGAAAATAAAGGTGGATAAGATTTTCGAAAGATAGATGCCACTTATCGAAAATAAAGGTGGATAAGCTTCTCGAAAGAGAGATGCAAGTTATCGAAAATAAAGGTGGATAAGCTTCTCGAACGAGAGATGCCACTTATCGAAAATAAAGGTGGATAAGCTTCTCGAAAGAGAGGTGCCACTTATAGAAAATAAAGGTGGATAAGCTTCTCGAAAGGGAGATGCCACTTATCAAAAATAAAGGTGGATAAGCTTCTCGAATGAGAGATGCCACTTATCGAAAATAAAGGTGGATAAGCTACTCGAAAGAGAGATGCCACTTATCGAAAATAAAGGTGGATAAGCTTCTCGAAAGAGAGATACCGGTTATCAAAAATAAAGGTGGATAAGCTTTGCGAAAGAGAGATGCCACTTAACGAAAATAAAGGTGGATAAGCTTCTCGAAAGAGAGATGCCAGTTATCGAAAATAAAGGTGGATAGGTTTCTCGAAAAAGAGATGCCACTTATCGAAAATAAATGTGGATAGGCTTCTCAAAAGAGCGATGCCACTTATCAAAAATAAAGGTGGATAAGCTTCTCGAAAGAGAGATGCCACTTATCGAAAATAAATGTGGATAGGCTTCTCAAAAGAGCGATGCCACTTATCAAAAATTAAGGTGGATAAGCTTCTCGAAAGAGAGATGCCACTTATCGGAAATAAAGGTGGATAAGCTTCTCGAAAGAGAGATGCCACTTATCGAAAGTAAAGGTGGATAAGCTTCTCGAAAGGGAGATGCCACTAATCAAAAATAAAAGAGGATAAGCTTCTCGAAAGAGAGATGCCACTTATCAAAAATAAAGGTGGATAAACTTCGCGAAAGAGAGATGCCACTTATAGAAAATAAAGATGGATAAGCTTCTCGAATGAGAGATGCCACTTATCGAAAAAAAAGGTGGATAAGCTTCTCGAAAGAGAGATGCCACTTATCGAAAATAAAGGTGGATAAGCTTCTCGGAAGAGAGATGCCACTTATCGAAAATAAAGGTGGATAAGCTTCTCGGAAGTGAGATGCCACTTATCGAAAATATAGGTGGATAAGCTTCTCGAAAGAGAGATGCCACTTATCGAAAATAAAGGTGGATAAGCTTCTCGAAAGAGAGATGCCAGTTATCGAAAATAAAGGTGGATAAGCTTCTGGAAAGAGAGATGTCACTTATCGAAAATAAAGGTGGATAAGCTTCTCGAAGAGAGATGCCACTTATAAAAAAATAAAACTGGATAAGCTTCTCGAAAGAGAGATGCCACTTATCGAAAATAAAGATGGATAAACTTCTCGAAAGAGAGATGCCTCTTATCGAAAATAAAGGTGGATAAGCTTCTCGAGAGAGAGATGTCAGTTATCGAAAATAAAGGTGGATAAGCTTTTCGAAAGATAGATGCCACTTATAGAAAATAAAGGTGGATAAGCTTCTCGAAAGAGTGATGCAAGTTATCGAAAATAAAGGTGGATAAGCTTCTCGAATGAGAGATGCCACTTATCGAAAATAAAGGTGGATAAGCTTCTCGAAAGAGAGGTGCCACTTATAGAAAATAAAGGTGGATAAGCTTCTTGAAAGAGAGGTGCCACTTATAGAAAATAAAGGTGGATAAGCTTCTCGAAAGAGAGATGCCACTTATCGAAAATAAAGGTGGATAAGCTTCTCGAAAGAGAGATGCCACTTATCGAAAATAAAGGTGGATAAGCTTCTCGAAAGAGAGATGCCGCTTATCGAAAATAAAGGTGGATAAGCTTCTCGAAAGAGAGATGCCAGTTATCAAAAATAAAGGTGGATAATCTTCTCGAAAGAGATATGCCACTTATCGAAAATAAAGGTTTATAAGCTTCTCGAAAGAGAGATGCCACTTATCGAAAATAAAGGTGGATAAGTTTCGCGAAAGAGAGATGCCACTTAACAAAAATAAAGGTGAATAAGCTTCTCGAAAGAGAGATGCCACTTATCGAAAATAAAGATGGATAAGCTTCTCGAAAGAGAGATGCCACTTATCGAAAATAAAGGTGGATAAGCTTCTCGAATGAGAGATGCCACTTATCGAAAATAAAGGTGGATGAGCTTCACGAAAGAGAGATGCCACTTATCGAAAATAAAGGTGGATAAGCTTCTCGAAAGAGAGATGACACTTATCGAAAATAAAGGTGGATAAGCTTCTCAAAAGAGACATGCCACTAATCAAAAATAAAGGTGGATAAGCTTCTCGAAAGAGAGATACCACTTATCAAAAATAAAGGTGGATAAGCTTCGCGAAAGAGAGATGCCACTTATAAAAAATAAAGGCGGATAAGCTTCTCGAAAGAGTGATGCCACTTATCAAAAATAAAGGTGGATAAGCTTCTCGAAAGGGAGATGCCACTTATCGAAAATAAAGGTGGATAAGCTTCTCGAATGAGAGATGCCACTTATCGAAAATAAAGGTGGATAAGCTTCTCGAAAGAGAGATGCCACTTATCGAAAATAAAGGTGGATAAGCTTCTCGAAAGAGAGATACCGGTTATCAAAAATAAAGGTGGATAAGCTTCGCGAAAGAGAGATGCCACTTATCAAAAATAAAGGTGGATAAGCTTCTCGAAATAGAGATGCCAGTTATCGAAAATAAAGGTGGATAGGTTTCTCGAAAGAAAGATGCCACTTATCGAAAATAAATGTGGATAGGCTTCTCAAAAGAGCGATGCCACTTATCAAAAATAAAGGTGGATAAGCTTCTCGAAAGAGAGATGCCACTTATCGAAAATAAATGTGGATAGGCTTCTCAAAAGAGCGATGCCACTTATCAAAAATAAAGGTGGATAAGCTTCTCGAAAGAGAGATGCCACTTATCGGAAATAAAGGTGGATAAGCTTCTCGAAAGAGAGATGCCACTTATCGAAAATAAAGGTGGATAAGCTTCTCGAAAGGGAGATGCCACTTATAAAAAATAAAAGAGGATAAGCTTCTCGAAAGAGAGATGCCACTTATCGCAAATAAAGATGGATAAACTTCTCGAAAGAGAGATGCCAATTATCGAAAATAAAGGTGGATAAGCTTCTCGAATGAGAGATGCCACTTATCGAAAATAAAGGTGGATAAGCTTCTCGAAAGAGAGATGCCACTTATCGAAAATAAAGGTGGATAAGCTTCTCGGAAGAGGGATGCCATTTATCGAAAATAAAGGCGGATAAGCTTCTCGGAAGTGAGATGCCACTTATCGAAAATAAAGGTGGATAAGCTTCTCGAAAGAGAGATGCCAGTTATCGAAAATAAAGGTGGATAAGCTTCTGGAAAGAGAGATGCCACTTATCGAAAATAAAGGTGGATAAGCTTCTCGAAGAGAGATGCCACTTATAAAAAAATAAAACTGGATAAGCTTCTCGAAAGAGAGATGCCACTTATCGAAAATAAAGATGGATAAACTTCTCGAAAGAGAGATTTCGCTTATCGAAAATAAAGGTGGATAAGCTTCTCGAGAGAGAGATGTCAGTTATCGAAAATAAAGGTGGATAAGATTTTCGAAAGATAGATGCCACTTATCGAAAATAAAGGTGGATAAGCTTCTCGAAAGAGAGATGCAAGTTATCGAAAATAAAGGTGGATAAGCTTCTCGAACGAGAGATGCCACTTATCGAAAATAAAGGTGGATAAGCTTCTCGAAAGAGAGGTGCCACTTATAGAAAATAAAGGTGGATAAGCTTCTCGAAAGGGAGATGCCACTTATCGAAAATAAAGGTGGATAAGCTTCTCGAATGAGAGATGCCACTTATCGAAAATAAAGGTGGATAAGCTACTCGAAAGAGAGATGCCACTTATCGAAAATAAAGGTGGATAAGCTTCTCGAAAGAGAGATACCGGTTATCAAAAATAAAGGTGGATAAGCTTTGCGAAAGAGAGATGCCACTTAACGAAAATAAAGGTGGATAAGCTTCTCGAAAGAGAGATGCCAGTTATCAAAAATAAAGGTGGATAGGTTTCTCGAAAAAGAGATGCCACTTATCGAAAATAAATGTGGATAGGCTTCTCAAAAGAGCGATGCCACTTATCAAAAATAAAGGTGGATAAGCTTCTCGAAAGAGAGATGCCACTTATCGAAAATAAATGTGGATAGGCTTCTCAAAAGAGCGATGCCACTTATCAAAAATTAAGGTGGATAAGCTTCTCGAAAGAGAGATGCCACTTATCGGAAATAAAGGTGGATAAGCTTCTCGAAAGAGAGATGCCACTTATCGAAAGTAAAGGTGGATAAGCTTCTCGAAAGGGAGATGCCACTAATCAAAAATAAAAGAGGATAAGCTTCTCGAAAGAGAGATGCCACTTATCAAAAATAAAGGTGGATAAACTTCGCGAAAGAGAGATGCCACTTATAGAAAATAAAGATGGATAAGCTTCTCGAATGAGAGATGCCACTTATCGGAAAAAAAAGGTGGATAAGCTTCTCGAAAGAGAGATGCCACTTATCGAAAATAAAGGTGGATAAGCTTCTCGGAAGAGAGATGCCACTTATCGAAAATAAAGGTGGATAAGCTTCTCGGAAGTGAGATGCCACTTATCGAAAATATAGGTGGATAAGCTTCTCGAAAGAGAGATGCCACTTATCGAAAATAAAGGTGGATAAGCTTCTCGAAAGAGAGATGCCAGTTATCGAAAATAAAGGTGGATAAGCTTCTGGAAAGAGAGATGCCACTTATCGAAAATAAAGGTGGATAAGCTTCTCGAAGAGAGATGCCACTTATAAAAAAATAAAACTGGATAAGCTTCTCGAAAGAGAGATGCCACTTATCGAAAATAAAGATGGATAAACTTCTCGAAAGAGAGATGCCTCTTATCGAAAATAAAGGTGGATAAGCTTCTCGAGAGAGAGATGTCAGTTATCGAAAATAAAGGTGGATAAGCTTTTCGAAAGATAGATGCCACTTATAGAAAATAAAGGTGGATAAGCTTCTCGAAAGAGTGATGCAAGTTATCGAAAATAAAGGTGGATAAGCTTCTCGAACGAGAGATGCCACTTATCGAAAATAAAGGTGGATAAGCTTCTCGAAAGAGAGGTGCCACTTATAGAAAATAAAGGTGGATAAGCTTCTTGAAAGAGAGGTGCCACTTATAGAAAATAAAGGTGGATAAGCTTCTCGAAAGAGAGATGCCACTTATCGAAAATAAAGGTGGATAAGCTTCTCGAACGAGAGATGCCACTTGTCGAAAATAAAGATGGATAAGCTTCTCGAAAGAGAGATGCCACTTATCGAAAATAAAGGTGGATAAGCTTCTCGGAACAGAGATACCGGTTATCAAAAATAAAGGTGGATAAGCTTCGCGAAAGAGAGATGCCACTTATCAAAAATAAAGGTGGATAAGCTTCTCGAAAGAGTGATGCCACTTATCAAAAATAAAGGTGGATAAGCTTCTCGAAAGGGAGATGCCACTTATCGAAAATAAAGGTGGATAAGCTTCTCGAATGAGAGATGCCACTTATCGAAAATAAAGGTGGATAAGCTTCTCGAAAGAGAGATACCGGTTATCAAAAATAAAGGTGGATAAGCTTCGCGAAAGAGAGATGCCACTTATCAAAAATAAAGGTGGATAAGCTTCTCGAAATAGAGATGCCAGTTATCGAAAATAAAGGTGGATAGGTTTCTCGAAAGAAAGATGCCACTTATCGAAAATAAATGTGGATAGGCTTCTCAAAAGAGCGATGCCACTTATCAAAAATAAAGGTGGATAAGCTTCTCGAAAGAGAGATGCCACTTATCGAAAATAAATGTGGATAGGCTTCTCAAAAGAGCGATGCCACTTATCAAAAATAAAGGTGGATAAGCTTCTCGAAAGAGAGATGCCACTTATCGGAAATAAAGGTGGATAAGCTTCTCGAAAGAGAGATGCCACTTATCGAAAATAAAGGTGGATAAGCTTCTCGAAAGGGAGATGCCACTTATAAAAAATAAAAGAGGATAAGCTTCTCGAAAGAGAGATGCCACTTATCGCAAATAAAGATGGATAAACTTCTCGAAAGAGAGATGCCAATTATCGAAAATAAAGGTGGATAAGCTTCTCGAATGAGAGATGCCACTTATCGAAAATAAAGGTGGATAAGCTTCTCGAAAGAGAGATGCCACTTATCGAAAATAAAGGTGGATAAGCTTCTCGGAAGAGGGATGCCATTTATCGAAAATAAAGGCGGATAAGCTTCTCGGAAGTGAGATGCCACTTATCGAAAATAAAGGTGGATAAGCTTCTCGAAAGAGAGATGCCAGTTATCGAAAATAAAGGTGGATAAGCTTCTGGAAAGAGAGATGCCACTTATCGAAAATAAAGGTGGATAAGCTTCTCGAAGAGAGATGCCACTTATAAAAAAATAAAACTGGATAAGCTTCTCGAAAGAGAGATGCCACTTATCGAAAATAAAGATGGATAAACTTCTCGAAAGAGAGATGCCACTTATCGAAAATAAAGGTGGATAAGCTACTCGAAAGAGAGATGCCACTTATCGAAAATAAAGGTGGATAAGCTTCTCGAAAGAGAGATACCGGTTATCAAAAATAAAGGTGGATAAGCTTTGCGAAAGAGAGATGCCACTTAACGAAAATAAAGGTGGATAAGCTTCTCGAAAGAGAGATGCCAGTTATCGAAAATAAAGGTGGATAGGTTTCTCGAAAAAGAGATGCCACTTATCGAAAATAAATGTGGATAGGCTTCTCAAAAGAGCGATGCCACTTATCAAAAATAAAGGTGGATAAGCTTCTCGAAAGAGAGATGCCACTTATCGAAAATAAATGTGGATAGGCTTCTCAAAAGAGCGATGCCACTTATCAAAAATTAAGGTGGATAAGCTTCTCGAAAGAGAGATGCCACTTATCGGAAATAAAGGTGGATAAGCTTTGCGAAAGAGAGATGCCACTTAACGAAAATAAAGGTGGATAAGCTTCTCGAAAGAGAGATGCCAGTTATCGAAAATAAAGGTGGATAGGTTTCTCGAAAAAGAGATGCCACTTATCGAAAATAAATGTGGATAGGCTTCTCAAAAGAGCGATGCCACTTATCAAAAATAAAGGTGGATAAGCTTCTCGAAAGAGAGATGCCACTTATCGAAAATAAATGTGGATAGGCTTCTCAAAAGAGCGATGCCACTTATCAAAAATTAAGGTGGATAAGCTTCTCGAAAGAGAGATGCCACTTATCGGAAATAAAGGTGGATAAGCTTCTCGAAAGAGAGATGCCACTTATCGAAAGTAAAGGTGGATAAGCTTCTCGAAAGGGAGATGCCACTAATCAAAAATAAAAGAGGATAAGCTTCTCGAAAGAGAGATGCCACTTATCAAAAATAAAGGTGGATAAACTTCGCGAAAGAGAGATGCCACTTATAGAAAATAAAGATGGATAAGCTTCTCGAATGAGAGATGCCACTTATCGGAAAAAAAAGGTGGATAAGCTTCTCGAAAGAGAGATGCCACTTATCGAAAATAAAGGTGGATAAGCTTCTCGGAAGAGAGATGCCACTTATCGAAAATAAAGGTGGATAAGCTTCTCGGAAGTGAGATGCCACTTATCGAAAATATAGGTGGATAAGCTTCTCGAAAGAGAGATGCCACTTATCGAAAATAAAGGTGGATAAGCTTCTCGAAAGAGAGATGCCAGTTATCGAAAATAAAGGTGGATAAGCTTCTGGAAAGAGAGATGCCACTTATCGAAAATAAAGGTGGATAAGCTTCTCGAAGAGAGATGCCACTTATAAAAAAATAAAACTGGATAAGCTTCTCGAAAGAGAGATGCCACTTATCGAAAATAAAGATGGATAAACTTCTCGAAAGAGAGATGCCTCTTATCGAAAATAAAGGTGGATAAGCTTCTCGAGAGAGAGATGTCAGTTATCGAAAATAAAGGTGGATAAGCTTTTCGAAAGATAGATGCCACTTATAGAAAATAAAGGTGGATAAGCTTCTCGAAAGAGTGATGCAAGTTATCGAAAATAAAGGTGGATAAGCTTCTCGAACGAGAGATGCCACTTATCGAAAATAAAGGTGGATAAGCTTCTCGAAAGAGAGGTGCCACTTATAGAAAATAAAGGTGGATAAGCTTCTTGAAAGAGAGGTGCCACTTATAGAAAATAAAGGTGGATAAGCTTCTCGAAAGAGAGATGCCACTTATCGAAAATAAAGGTGGATAAGCTTCTCGAACGAGAGATGCCACTTGTCGAAAATAAAGATGGATAAGCTTCTCGAAAGAGAGATGCCACTTATCGAAAATAAAGGTGGATAAGCTTCTCGGAAGAGAGATACCGGTTATCAAAAATAAAGGTGGATAAGCTTCGCGAAAGAGAGATGCCACTTATCAAAAATAAAGGTGGATAAGCTTCTCGAAATAGAGATGCCAGTTATCGAAAATAAAGGTGGATAGGTTTCTCGAAAGAAAGATGCCACTTATCGAAAATAAATGTGGATAGGCTTCTCAAAAGAGCGATGCCACTTATCAAAAATAAAGGTGGATAAGCTTCTCGAAAGAGAGATGCCACTTATCGAAAATAAATGTGGATAGGCTTCTCAAAAGAGCGATGCCACTTATCAAAAATAAAGGTGGATAAGCTTCTCGAAAGAGAGATGCCACTTATCGGAAATAAAGGTGGATAAGCTTCTCGAAAGAGAGATGCCACTTATCGAAAATAAAGGTGGATAAGCTTCTCGAATGAGAGATGCCACTTATCGAAAATAAAGGTGGATAAGCTACTCGAAAGAGAGATGCCACTTATCGAAAACAAAGGTGGATAAGTTTCTCGAAAGAGAGATACCGGTTATCAAAAATAAAGGTGGATAATCTTATCGAAAGAGAGATGCCACTTATCGAAAATAAAGGTGGATAAGCTTCTCGAAAGAGAGATGCCACTTATCGAAAATAAAGGTGGATAAGCTTCTCGGAAGAGGGATGCCATTTATCGAAAATAAAGGCGGATAAGCTTCTAGGAAGTGAGATGCCACTTATCGAAAATAAAGGTGGATAAGCTTCTCGAAAGAGAGATGCCAGTTATCGAAAATAAAGGTGGATAAGCTTCTGGAAAGAGAGATGCCACTTATCGAAAATAAAGGTGGATAAGCTTCTCGAAGAGAGATGCCACTTATAAAAAAATAAAACTGGATAAGCTTCTCGAAAGAGAGATGCCACTTATCGAAAATAAAGATGGATAAACTTCTCGAAAGAGAGATTCCGCTTATCGAAAATAAAGGTGGATAAGCTTCTATAGAGAGATATGTCAGTTATCGAAAATAAAGGTGGATAAGATTTTCGAAAGATAGATGCCACTTATCGAAAATAAAGGTGGATAAGCTTCTCGAAAGAGAGATGCAAGTTATCGAAAATAAAGGTGGATAAGCTTCTCGAACGAGAGATGCCACTTATCGAAAATAAAGGTGGATAAGCTTCTCGAAAGAGAGGTGCCACTTATAGAAAATAAAGGTGGATAAGCTTCTCGAAAGGGAGATGCCACTTATCGAAAATAAAGGTGGATAAGCTTCTCGAATGAGAGATGCCACTTATCGAAAATAAAGGTGGATAAGCTACTCGAAAGAGAGATGCCACTTATCGAAAATAAAGGTGGATAAGCTTCTCGAAAGAGAGATACCGGTTATCAAAAATAAAGGTGGATAAGCTTTGCGAAAGAGAGATGCCACTTAACGAAAATAAAGGTGGATAAGCTTCTCGAAAGAGAGATGCCAGTTATCGAAAATAAAGGTGGATAGGTTTCTCGAAAAAGAGATGCCACTTATCGAAAATAAATGTGGATAGGCTTCTCAAAAGAGCGATGCCACTTATCAAAAATAAAGGTGGATAAGCTTCTCGAAAGAGAGATGCCACTTATCGAAAATAAATGTGGATAGGCTTCTCAAAAGAGCGATGCCACTTATCAAAAATTAAGGTGGATAAGCTTCTCGAAAGAAAGATGCCACTTATCGGAAATAAAGGTGGATAAGCTTCTCGAAAGAGAGATGCCACTTATCGAAAGTAAAGGTGGATAAGCTTCTCGAAAGGGAGATGCCACTAATCAAAAATAAAAGAGGATAAGCTTCTCGAAAGAGAGATGCCACTTATCAAAAATAAAGGTGGATAAACTTCGCGAAAGAGAGATGCCATTTATAGAAAATAAAGATGGATAAGCTTCTCGAATGAGAGATGCCACTTATCGAAAAAAAAGGTGGATAAGCTTCTCGAAAGAGAGATGCCACTTATCGAAAATAAAGGTGGATAAGCTTCTCGGAAGAGAGATGCCACTTATCGAAAATAAAGGTGGATAAGCTTCTCGGAAGTGAGATGCCACTTTTCGAAAATATAGGTGGATAAGCTTCTCGAAAGAGAGATGCCACTTATCGAAAATAAAGGTGGATAAGCTTCTCGAAAGAGAGATGCCAGTTATCGAAAATAAAGGTGGATAAGCTTCTGGAAAGAGAGATGCCACTTATCGAAAATAAAGGTGGATAAGCTTCTCGAAGAGAGATGCCACTTATAAAAAAATAAAACTGGATAAGCTTCTCGAAAGAGAGATGCCACTTATCGAAAATAAAGATGGATAAACTTCTCGAAAGAGAGATTCCGCTTATCGAAAATAAAGGTGGATAAGCTTCTATAGAGAGATATGTCAGTTATCGAAAATAAAGGTGGATAAGATTTTCGAAAGATAGATGCCACTTATCGAAAATAAAGGTGGATAAGCTTCTCGAAAGAGAGATGCAAGTTATCGAAAATAAAGGTGGATAAGCTTCTCGAACGAGAGATGCCACTTATCGAAAATAAAGGTGGATAAGCTTCTCGAAAGAGAGGTGCCACTTATAGAAAATAAAGGTGGATAAGCTTCTCGAAAGGGAGATGCCACTTATCGAAAATAAAGGTGGATAAACTTCGCGAAAGAGAGATGCCACTTATAGAAAATAAAGATGGATAAGCTTCTCGAAAGAGAGATGCCAGTTATCGAAAATAAAGGTGGATAAGCTTCTGGAAAGAGAGATGCCACTTATCGAAAATAAAGGTGGATAAGCTTCTCGAAGAGAGATGCCACTTATAAAAAAATAAAACTGGATAAGCTTCTCGAAAGAGAGATGCCACTTATCGAAAATAAAGATGGATAAACTTCTCGAAAGAGAGATTCCGCTTATCGAAAATAAAGGTGGATAAGCTTCTATAGAGAGATATGTCAGTTATCGAAAATAAAGGTGGATAAGATTTTCGAAAGATAGATGCCACTTATCGAAAATAAAGGTGGATAAGCTTCTCGAAAGAGAGATGCAAGTTATCGAAAATAAAGGTGGATAAGCTTCTCGAACGAGAGATGCCACTTATCGAAAATAAAGGTGGATAAGCTTCTCGAAAGAGAGGTGCCACTTATAGAAAATAAAGGTGGATAAGCTTCTCGAAAGGGAGATGCCACTTATCGAAAATAAAGGTGGATAAGCTTCTCGAATGAGAGATGCCACTTATCGAAAATAAAGGTGGATAAGCTACTCGAAAGAGAGATGCCACTTATCGAAAATAAAGGTGGATAAGCTTCTCGAAAGAGAGATACCGGTTATCAAAAATAAAGGTGGATAAGCTTTGCGAAAGAGAGATGCCACTTAACGAAAATAAAGGTGGATAAGCTTCTCGAAAGAGAGATGCCAGTTATCGAAAATAAAGGTGGATAGGTTTCTCGAAAAAGAGATGCCACTTATCGAAAATAAATGTGGATAGGCTTCTCAAAAGAGCGATGCCACTTATCAAAAATAAAGGTGGATAAGCTTCTCGAAAGAGAGATGCCACTTATCGAAAATAAATGTGGATAGGCTTCTCAAAAGAGCGATGCCACTTATCAAAAATTAAGGTGGATAAGCTTCTCGAAAGAAAGATGCCACTTATCGGAAATAAAGGTGGATAAGCTTCTCGAAAGAGAGATGCCACTTATCGAAAGTAAAGGTGGATAAGCTTCTCGAAAGGGAGATGCCACTAATCAAAAATAAAAGAGGATAAGCTTCTCGAAAGAGAGATGCCACTTATCAAAAATAAAGGTGGATAAACTTCGCGAAAGAGAGATGCCACTTATAGAAAATAAAGATGGATAAGCTTCTCGAATGAGAGATGCCACTTATCGAAAAAAAAGGTGGATAAGCTTCTCGAAAGAGAGATGCCACTTATCGAAAATAAAGGTGGATAAGCTTCTCGGAAGAGAGATGCCACTTATCGAAAATAAAGGTGGATAAGCTTCTCGGAAGTGAGATGCCACTTATCGAAAATATAGGTGGATAAGCTTCTCGAAAGAGAGATGCCACTTATCGAAAATAAAGGTGGATAAGCTTCTCGAAAGAGAGATGCCAGTTATCGAAAATAAAGGTGGATAAGCTTCTGGAAAGAGAGATGCCACTTATCGAAAATAAAGGTGGATAAGCTTCTCGAAGAGAGATGCCACTTATAAAAAAATAAAACTGGATAAGCTTCTCGAAAGAGAGATGCCACTTATCGAAAATAAAGATGGATAAACTTCTCGAAAGAGAGATTCCGCTTATCGAAAATAAAGGTGGATAAGCTTCTATAGAGAGATATGTCAGTTATCGAAAATAAAGGTGGATAAGATTTTCGAAAGATAGATGCCACTTATCGAAAATAAAGGTGGATAAGCTTCTCGAAAGAGAGATGCAAGTTATCGAAAATAAAGGTGGATAAGCTTCTCGAACGAGAGATGCCACTTATCGAAAATAAAGGTGGATAAGCTTCTCGAAAGAGAGGTGCCACTTATAGAAAATAAAGGTGGATAAGCTTCTCGAAAGGGAGATGCCACTTATCGAAAATAAAGGTGGATAAGCTTCTCGAATGAGAGATGCCACTTATCGAAAATAAAGGTGGATAAGCTACTCGAAAGAGAGATGCCACTTATCGAAAATAAAGGTGGATAAGCTTCTCGAAAGAGAGATACCGGTTATCAAAAATAAAGGTGGATAAGCTTTGCGAAAGAGAGATGCCACTTAACGAAAATAAAGGTGGATAAGCTTCTCGAAAGAGAGATGCCAGTTATCGAAAATAAAGGTGGATAGGTTTCTCGAAAAAGAGATGCCACTTATCGAAAATAAATGTGGATAGGCTTCTCAAAAGAGCGATGCCACTTATCAAAAATAAAGGTGGATAAGCTTCTCGAAAGAGAGATGCCACTTATCGAAAATAAATGTGGATAGGCTTCTCAAAAGAGCGATGCCACTTATCAAAAATTAAGGTGGATAAGCTTCTCGAAAGAAAGATGCCACTTATCGGAAATAAAGGTGGATAAGCTTCTCGAAAGAGAGATGCCACTTATCGAAAGTAAAGGTGGATAAGCTTCTCGAAAGGGAGATGCCACTAATCAAAAATAAAAGAGGATAAGCTTCTCGAAAGAGAGATGCCACTTATCAAAAATAAAGGTGGATAAACTTCGCGAAAGAGAGATGCCACTTATAGAAAATAAAGATGGATAAGCTTCTCGAATGAGAGATGCCACTTATCGAAAAAAAAGGTGGATAAGCTTCTCGAAAGAGAGATGCCACTTATCGAAAATAAAGGTGGATAAGCTTCTCGGAAGAGAGATGCCACTTATCGAAAATAAAGGTGGATAAGCTTCTCGGAAGTGAGATGCCACTTATCGAAAATATAGGTGGATAAGCTTCTCGAAAGAGAGATGCCACTTATCGAAAATAAAGGTGGATAAGCTTCTCGAAAGAGAGATGCCAGTTATCGAAAATAAAGGTGGATAAGCTTCTGGAAAGAGAGATGCCACTTATCGAAAATAAAGGTGGATAAGCTTCTCGAAGAGAGATGCCACTTATAAAAAAATAAAACTGGATAAGCTTCTCGAAAGAGAGATGCCACTTATCGAAAATAAAGATGGATAAACTTCTCGAAAGAGAGATGCCTCTTATCGAAAATAAAGGTGGATAAGCTTCTCGAGAGAGAGATGTCAGTTATCGAAAATAAAGGTGGATAAGCTTTTCGAAAGATAGATGCCACTTATAGAAAATAAAGGTGGATAAGCTTCTCGAAAGAGTGATGCAAGTTATCGAAAATAAAGGTGGATAAGCTTCTCGAATGAGAGATGCCACTTATCGAAAATAAAGGTGGATAAGCTTCTCGAAAGAGAGGTGCCACTTATAGAAAATAAAGGTGGATAAGCTTCTTGAAAGAGAGGTGCCACTTATAGAAAATAAAGGTGGATAAGCTTCTCGAAAGAGAGATGCCACTTATCGAAAATAAAGGTGGATAAGCTTCTCGAAAGAGAGATGCCACTTATCGAAAATAAAGGTGGATAAGCTTCTCGAAAGAGAGATGCCGCTTATCGAAAATAAAGGTGGATAAGCTTCTCGAAAGAGAGATGCCAGTTATCAAAAATAAAGGTGGATAATCTTCTCGAAAGAGATATGCCACTTATCGAAAATAAAGGTTTATAAGCTTCTCGAAAGAGAGATGCCACTTATCGAAAATAAAGGTGGATAAGTTTCGCGAAAGAGAGATGCCACTTAACAAAAATAAAGGTGAATAAGCTTCTCGAAAGAGAGATGCCACTTATCGAAAATAAAGATGGATAAGCTTCTCGAAAGAGAGATGCCACTTATCGAAAATAAAGGTGGATAAGCTTCTCGAATGAGAGATGCCACTTATCGAAAATAAAGGTGGATGAGCTTCACGAAAGAGAGATGCCACTTATCGAAAATAAAGGTGGATAAGCTTCTCGAAAGAGAGATGACACTTATCGAAAATAAAGGTGGATAAGCTTCTCAAAAGAGACATGCCACTAATCAAAAATAAAGGTGGATAAGCTTCTCGAAAGAGAGATACCACTTATCAAAAATAAAGGTGGATAAGCTTCGCGAAAGAGAGATGCCACTTATAAAAAATAAAGGCGGATAAGCTTCTCGAAAGAGTGATGCCACTTATCAAAAATAAAGGTGGATAAGCTTCTCGAAAGGGAGATGCCACTTATCGAAAATAAAGGTGGATAAGCTTCTCGAATGAGAGATGCCACTTATCGAAAATAAAGGTGGATAAGCTTCTCGAAAGAGAGATGCCACTTATCGAAAATAAAGGTGGATAAGCTTCTCGAAAGAGAGACACCGGTTATCAAAAATAAAGGTGGATAAGCTTCGCGAAAGAGAGATGCCACTTATCGAAAATAAAGGTGGATAAGCTTCTCGAAAGAGAGATGCCAGTTATCGAAAATAAAGGTGGATAGGTTTCTCGAAAGAGAGATGCCACTTATCGAAAATAAATATGGATAGGCTTCTCAAAAGAGCGATGCCACTTATCAAAAATAAAGGTGGATAAACTTCTCGAAAGAGAGATGCCACTTATCGAAAATAAATGTGGATAGGCTTCTCAAAAGAGCGATGCCACTTATCAAAAATTAAGGTGGATAAGCTTCTCGAAAGAGAGATGCCACTTATCGGAAATAAAGGTGGATAAGCTTCTCGAAAGAGAGATGCCACTTATCGAAAATAAAGGTGGATAAGCTTCTCGAAAGGGAGATGCCACTAATCAAAAATAAAAGAGGATAAGCTTCTCGAAAGAGAGATGCCACTTATCAAAAATAAAGGTGGATAAACTTCGCGAAAGAGAGATGCCACTTATAGAAAATAAAGATGGATAAGATTCTCGAATGAGAGATGCCACTTATCGAAAAAAAAGGTGGATAAGCTTCTCGAAAGAGAGATGCCACTTATCGAAAATAAAGGTGGATAAGCTTCTCGGAAGAGAGATGCCACTTATCGAAAATAAAGGTGGATAAGCTTCTCGGAAGTGAGATGCCACTTATCGAAAATATAGGTGGATAAGCTTCTCGAAAGAGAGATGCCACTTATCGAAAATAAAGGTGGATAAGCTTCTCGAAAGAGAGATGCCAGTTATCGAAAATAAAGGTGGATAAGCTTCTGGAAAGAGAGATGCCACTTATCGAAAATAAAGGTGGATAAGCTTCTCGAAGAGAGATGCCACTTATAAAAAAATAAAACTGGATAAGCTTCTCGAAAGAGAGATGCCACTTATCGAAAATAAAGATGGATAAACTTCTCGAAAGAGAGATGCCTCTTATCGAAAATAAAGGTGGATAAGCTTCTCGAGAGAGAGATGTCAGTTATCGAAAATAAAGGTGGATAAGCTTTTCGAAAGATAGATCCCACTTATAGAAAATAAAGGTGGATAAGCTTCTCGAAAGAGAGATGCAAGTTATCGAAAATAAAGGTGGATAAGCTTCTCGAATGAGAGATGCCACTTATCGAAAATAAAGGTGGATAAGCTTCTCGAAAGAGAGGTGCCACTTATAGAAAATAAAGGTGGATAAGCTTCTTGAAAGAGAGGTGCCACTTATAGAAAATAAAGGTGGATAAGCTTCTCGAAAGAGAGATGCCACTTATCGAAAATAAAGGTGGATAAGCTTCTCGAAAGAGAGATGCCACTTATCGAAAATAAAGGTGGATAAGCTTCTCGAAAGAGAGATGCCGCTTATCGAAAATAAAGGTGGATAAGCTTCTCGAAAGAGAGATGCCAGTTATCAAAAATAAAGGTGGATAATCTTCTCGAAAGAGATATGCCACTTATCGAAAATAAAGGTTTATAAGCTTCTCGAAAGAGAGATGCCACTTATCGAAAATAAAGGTGGATAAGTTTCGCGAAAGAGAGATGCCACTTAACAAAAATAAAGGTGAATAAGCTTCTCGAAAGAGAGATGCCACTTATCGAAAATAAAGATGGATAAGCTTCTCGAAAGAGAGATGCCACTTATCGAAAATAAAGGTGGATAAGCTTCTCGAATGAGAGATGCCACTTATCGAAAATAAAGGTGGATGAGCTTCACGAAAGAGAGATGCCACTTATCGAAAATAAAGGTGGATAAGCTTCTCGAAAGAGAGATGACACTTATCGAAAATAAAGGTGGATAAGCTTCTCAAAAGAGACATGCCACTAATCAAAAATAAAGGTGGATAAGCTTCTCGAAAGAGAGATACCACTTATCAAAAATAAAGGTGGATAAGCTTCGCGAAAGAGAGATGCCACTTATAAAAAATAAAGGCGGATAAGCTTCTCGAAAGAGTGATGCCACTTATCAAAAATAAAGGTGGATAAGCTTCTCGAAAGGGAGATGCCACTTATCGAAAATAAAGGTGGATAAGCTTCTCGAATGAGAGATGCCACTTATCGAAAATAAAGGTGGATAAGCTTCTCGAAAGAGAGATGCCACTTATCGAAAATAAAGGTGGATAAGCTTCTCGAAAGAGAGACACCGGTTATCAAAAATAAAGGTGGATAAGCTTCGCGAAAGAGAGATGCCACTTATCGAAAATAAAGGTGGATAAGCTTCTCGAAAGAGAGATGCCAGTTATCGAAAATAAAGGTGGATAGGTTTCTCGAAAGAGAGATGCCACTTATCGAAAATAAATATGGATAGGCTTCTCAAAAGAGCGATGCCACTTATCAAAAATAAAGGTGGATAAACTTCTCGAAAGAGAGATGCCACTTATCGAAAATAAATGTGGATAGGCTTCTCAAAAGAGCGATGCCACTTATCAAAATTTAAGGTGGATAAGCTTCTCGAAAGAGAGATGCCACTTATCGGAAATAAAGGTGGATAAGCTTCTCGAAAGAGAGATGCCACTTATCGAAAATAAAGGTGGATAAGCTTCTCGAAAGGGAGATGCCACTAATCAAAAATAAAAGAGGATAAGCTTCTCGAAAGAGAGATGCCACTTATCAAAAATAAAGGTGGATAAACTTCGCGAAAGAGAGATGCCACTTATAGAAAATAAAGATGGATAAGATTCTCGAATGAGAGATGCCACTTATCGAAAAAAAAGGTGGATAAGCTTCTCGAAAGAGAGATGCCACTTATCGAAAATAAAGGTGGATAAGCTTCTCGGAAGAGAGATGCCACTTATCGAAAATAAAGGTGGATAAGCTTCTCGGAAGTGAGATGCCACTTATCGAAAATATAGGTGGATAAGCTTCTCGAAAGAGAGATGCCACTTATCGAAAATAAAGGTGGATAAGCTTCTCGAAAGAGAGATGCCAGTTATCGAAAATAAAGGTGGATAAGCTTCTGGAAAGAGAGATGCCACTTATCGAAAATAAAGGTGGATAAGCTTCTCGAAGAGAGATGCCACTTATAAAAAAATAAAACTGGATAAGCTTCTCGAAAGAGAGATGCCACTTATCGAAAATAAAGATGGATAAACTTCTCGAAAGAGAGATGCCTCTTATCGAAAATAAAGGTGGATAAGCTTCTCGAGAGAGAGATGTCAGTTATCGAAAATAAAGGTGGATAAGCTTTTCGAAAGATAGATCCCACTTATAGAAAATAAAGGTGGATAAGCTTCTCGAAAGAGAGATGCAAGTTATCGAAAATAAAGGTGGATAAGCTTCTCGAACGAGAGATGCCACTTATCGAAAATAAAGGTGGATAAGCTTCTCGAAAGAGAGGTGCCACTTATAGAAAATAAAGGTGGATAAGCTTCTCGAAAGGGAGATGCCACTTATCGAAAATAAAGGTGGATAAGCTTCTCGAATGAGAGATGCCACTTATCGAAAATAAAGGTGGATAAGCTTCTCGAAAGAGAGATGCCACTTATCGAAAATAAAGGTGGATAAGCTTCTCGAAAGAGAGATGCCACTTATCGAAAATAAAGGTGGATAAGCTTCTCGAATGAGAGATGCCACTTATCGAAAATAAAGGTGGATGAGCTTCACGAAAGAGAGATGCCACTTATCGAAAATAAAGGTGGATAAGCTTCTCGAAAGAGAGATGACACTTATCGAAAATAAAGGTGGATAAGCTTCTCAAAAGAGACATGCCACTAATCAAAAATAAAGGTGGATAAGCTTCTCGAAAGAGAGATACCACTTATCAAAAATAAAGGTGGATAAGCTTCGCGAAAGAGAGATTCCACTTATAAAAAATAAAGGCGGATAAGCTTCTCGAAAGAGTGATGCCACTTATCAAAAATAAAGGTGGATAAGCTTCTCGAAATGGAGATGCCACTTATCGAAAATAAAGGTGGATAAGCTTCTCGAATGAGAGATGCCACTTATCGAAAATAAAGGTGGATAAGCTTCTCGAAAGAGAGATGCCACTTATCGAAAATAAAGGTAGATAAGCTTCTCGAAAGAGAGATACCGGTTATCAAAAATAAAGGTGGATAAGCTTCGCGAAAGAGAGATGCCACTTATCGAAAATAAAGGTGGATAAGCTTCTCGAAAGAGAGATGCCAGTTATCGAAAATAAAGGTGGATAGGTTTCTCGAAAGAGAGATGCCACTTATCGAAAATAAATATGGATAGGCTTCTCAAAAGAGCGATGCCACTTATCAAAAAAAAAGGTGGATAAACTTCTCGAAAGAGAGATGCCACTTATCGAAAATAAATGTGGATAGGCTTCTCAAAAGAGCGATGCCACTTATCAAAAATTAAGGTGGATAAGCTTCTCGAAAGAGAGATGCCACTTATCGGAAATAAAGGTGGATAAGCTTCTCGAAAGAGAGATGCCACTTATCGAAAATAAAGGTGGATAAGCTTCTCGAAAGGGAGATGCCACTAATCAAAAATAAAAGAGGATAAGCTTCTCGAAAGAGAGATGCCACTTATCAAAAATAAAGGTGGATAAACTTCGCGAAAGAGAGATGCCACTTATAGAAAATAAAGATGGATAAGATTCTCGAATGAGAGATGCCACTTATCGAAAAAAAAGGTGGATAAGCTTCTCGAAAGAGAGATGCCACTTATCGAAAATAAAGGTGGATAAGCTTCTCGGAAGAGAGATGCCACTTATCGAAAATAAAGGTGGATAAGCTTCTCGGAAGTGAGATGCCACTTATCGAAAATATAGGTGGATAAGCTTCTCGAAAGAGAGATGCCACTTATCGAAAATAAAGGTGGATAAGCTTCTCGAAAGAGAGATGCCAGTTATCGAAAATAAAGGTGGATAAGCTTCTGGAAAGAGAGATGCCACTTATCGAAAATAAAGGTGGATAAGCTTCTCGAAGAGAGATGCCACTTATAAAAAAATAAAACTGGATAAGCTTCTCGAAAGAGAGATGCCACTTATCGAAAATAAAGATGGATAAACTTCTCGAAAGAGAGATGCCTCTTATCGAAAATAAAGGTGGATAAGCTTCTCGAGAGAGAGATGTCAGTTATCGAAAATAAAGGTGGATAAGCTTTTCGAAAGATAGATGCCACTTATAGAAAATAAAGGTGGATAAGCTTCTCGAAAGAGAGATGCAAGTTATCGAAAATAAAGGTGGATATGCTTCTCGAACGAGAGATGCCACTTATCGAAAATAAAGGTGGATAAGCTTCTCGAAAGAGAGGTGCCACTTATAGAAAATAAAGGTGGATAAGCTTCTCGAAAGGGAGATGCCACTTATCGAAAATAAAGGTGGATAAGCTTCTCGAATGAGAGATGCCACTTATCGAAAATAAAGGTGGATAAGCTTCTCGAAAGAGAGATGCCACTTATCGAAAATAAATGTGGATAAGCTTCTCGAAAGAGAGATACCGGTTATCAAAAATAAAGGTGGATAATCTTATCGAAAGAGAGATGCCACTTATCGAAAATAAAGGTTTATAAGCTTCTCGAAAGAGAGATGCCACTTATCGAAAATAAAGGTGGATAAGTTTCGCGAAAGAGAGATGCCACTTAACAAAAATAAAGGTGAATATGCTTCTCGAAAGAGAGATGCCACTTATCGAAAATAAAGATGGATAAGCTTCTCGAAAGAGAGATGCCACTTATCGAAAATAAAGGTGGATAAGCTTCTCGAATGAGAGATGCCACTTATCGAAAATAAAGGTGGATAAGCTTCTCGAAAGAGAGATGCCACTTATCGAAAATAAAGGTGGATAAGCTTCTCGAAAGAGAGATGCCACTTATCGAAAATAAAGGTGGATAAGCTTCTCAAAAGAGACATGCCACTAATCAAAAATAAAGGTGGATAAGCTTCTCAAAAGAGAGATACCACTTATCAAAAATAAAGGTGGATAAGCTTCGCGAAAGAGAGATGCCACTTATAAAAAATAAAGGCGGATAAGCTTCTCGAAAGAGTGATGCCACTTATCAAAAATAAAGGTGGATAAGCTTCTCGAAAGGGAGATGCCACTTATCGAAAATAAAGGTGGATAAGCTTCTCGAATGAGAGATGCCACTTATCGAAAATAAAGGTGGATAAGCTTCTCGAAAGAGAGATGCCACTTATCGAAAATAAAGGTGGATAAGCTTCTCGAAAGAGAGATACCGGTTATCAAAAATAAAGGTGGATAAGCTTCGCGAAAGAGAGATGCCACTTATCGAAAATAAAGGTGGATAAGCTTCTCGAAATAGAGATGCCAGTTATCGAAAATAAAGGTGGATAGGTTTCTCGAAAGAAAGATGCCACTTATCGAAAATAAATGTGGATAGGCTTCTCAAAAGAGCGATGCCACTTATCAAAAATAAAGGTGGATAAGCTTCTGGAAAGAGAGATGCCACTTATCGAAAATAAATGTGGATAGGCTTCTCAAAAGAGCGATGCCACTTATCAAAAATAAAGGTGGATAAGCTTCTCGAAAGAGAGATGCCACTTATCGGAAATAAAGGTGGATAAGCTTCTCGAAAGAGAGATGCCACTTATCGAAAATAAAGGTGGATAAGCTTCTCGAAAGGGAGATGCCACTTATAAAAAATAAAAGAGGATAAGCTTCTCGAAAGAGAGATGCCACTTATCGCAAA
Source organism: Lathyrus sativus (assembly GCA_963859935.3). Classification (NCBI taxonomy): domain Eukaryota; kingdom Viridiplantae; phylum Streptophyta; class Magnoliopsida; order Fabales; family Fabaceae; genus Lathyrus; species Lathyrus sativus. The sequence continues at coordinate 221,159 of CAWUDS030002418.1, read as the reverse complement.
TAAAGATGGATAAACTTCTCGAAAGAGAGATGCCAATTATCGAAAATAAAGGTGGATAAGCTTCTCGAATGACAGATGCCACTTATCGAAAATAAAGGTGGATAAGCTTCTCGAAAGAGAGATGCCACTTATCGAAAATAAAGGTGGATAAGCTTCTCGGAAGAGGGATGCCATTTATCGAAAATAAAGGCGGATAAGCTTCTCGGAAGTGAGATGCCACTTATCGAAAATAAAGGTGGATAAGCTTCTCGAAAGAGAGATGCCACTTATCGAAAATAAAGGTGGATAAGCTTCTCGAAAGAGAGATGCCAGTTATCGAAAATAAAGGTGGATAAGTTTCTGGAAAGAGAGATGCCACTTATCGAAAATAAAGGTGGATAAGCTTCTCGAAGAGAGATGCCACTTATAAAAAAATAAAACTGGATAAGCTTCTCGAAAGAGAGATGCCACTTATCGAAAATAAAGATGGATAAACTTCTCGAAAGAGAGATGCCGCTTATCGAAAATAAAGGTGGATAAGCTTCTCGAGAGAGAGATGTCAGTTATCGAAAATAAAGGTGGATAAGATTTTCGAAAGATAGATGCCACTTATCGAAAATAAAGGTGGATAAGCTTCTCGAAAGAGAGATGCAAGTTATCGAAAATAAAGGTGGATAAGCTTCTCGAACGAGAGATGCCACTTATCGAAAATAAAGGTGGATAAGCTTCTCGAAAGAGAGGTGCCACTTATAGAAAATAAAGGTGGATAAGCTTCTCGAAAGGGAGATGCCACTTATCGAAAATAAAGGTGGATAAGCTTCTCGAATGAGAGATGCCACATATCGAAAATAAAGGTGGATAAACTACTCGAAAAAGAGATGCCACTTATCGAAAATAAAGGTGGATAAGCTTCTCGAAAGAGAGATACCGGTTATCAAAAATAAAGGTGGATAAGCTTTGCGAAAGAGAGATGCCACTTAACGAAAATAAAGGTGGATAAGCTTCTCGAAAGAGAGATGCCAGTTATCGAAAATAAAGGTGGATAGGTTTCTCGAAAAAGAGATGCCACTTATCGAAAATAAATGTGGATAGGCTTCTCAAAAGAGCGATGCCACTTATCAAAAATAAAGGTGGATAAGCTTCTCGAAAGAGAGATGCCACTTATCGAAAATAAATGTGGATAGGCTTCTCAAATGAGCGATGCCACTTATCAAAAATTAAGGTGGATAAGCTTCTCGAAAGAGAGATGCCACTTATCGGAAATAAAGGTGGATAAGCTTCTCGAAAGAGAGATGCCACTTATCGAAAATAAAGGTGGATAAGCTTCTCGAAAGGGAGATGCCACTAATCAAAAATAAAAGAGGATAAGCTTCTCGAAAGAGAGATGCCACTTATCAAAAATAAAGGTGGATAAACTTCGCGAAAGAGAGATGCCACTTATAGAAAATAAAGATGGATAAGCTTCTCGAATGAGAGATGCCACTTATCGAAAAAAAAAGGTGGATAAGCTTCTCGAAAGAGAGATGCCACTTATCGAAAATAAAGGTGGATAAGCTTCTCGGAAGAGAGATGCCACTTATCGAAAATAAAGGTGGATAAGCTTCTCGGAAGTGAGATGCCACTTATCGAAAATATAGGTGGATAAGCTTCTCGAAAGAGAGATGCCACTTATCGAAAATAAAGGTGGATAAGCTTCTCGAAAGAGAGATGCCAGTTATCGAAAATAAAGGTGGATAAGCTTCTGGAAAGAGAGATGCCACTTATCGAAAATAAAGGTGGATAAGCTTCTCGAAGAGAGATGCCACTTATAAAAAAATAAAACTGGATAAGCTTCTCGAAAGAGAGATGCCACTTATCGAAAATAAAGATGGATAAACTTCTCGAAAGAGAGATGCCGCTTATCGAAAATAAAGGTGGATAAGCTTCTCGAGAGAGAGATGTCAGTTATCGAAAATAAAGGTGGATAAGATTTTCGAAAGATAGATGCCACTTATCGAAAATAAAGGTGGATAAGCTTCTCGAAAGAGAGATGCAAGTTATCGAAAATAAAGGTGGATAAGCTTCTCGAACGAGAGATGCCACTTATCGAAAATAAAGGTGGATAAGCTTCTCGAAAGAGAGGTGCCACTTATAGAAAATAAAGGTGGATAAGCTTCTCGAAAGGGAGATGCCACTTATCGAAAATAAAGGTGGATAAGCTTCTCGAATGAGAGATGCCACTTATCGAAAATAAAGGTGGATAAACTACTCGAAAAAGAGATGCCACTTATCGAAAATAAAGGTGGATAAGCTTCTCGAAAGAGAGATACCGGTTATCAAAAATAAAGGTGGATAAGCTTTGCGAAAGAGAGATGCCACTTAACGAAAATAAAGGTGGATAAGCTTCTCGAAAGAGAGATGCCAGTTATCGAAAATAAAGGTGGATAGGTTTCTCGAAAAAGAGATGCCACTTATCGAAAATAAATGTGGATAGGCTTCTCAAAAGAGCGATGCCACTTATCAAAAATAAAGGTGGATAAGCTTCTCGAAAGAGAGATGCCACTTATCGAAAATAAATGTGGATAGGCTTCTCAAATGAGCGATGCCACTTATCAAAAATTAAGGTGGATAAGCTTCTCGAAAGAGAGATGCCACTTATCGGAAATAAAGGTGGATAAGCTTCTCGAAAGAGAGATGCCACTTATCGAAAATAAAGGTGGATAAGCTTCTCGAAAGGGAGATGCCACTAATCAAAAATAAAAGAGGATAAGCTTCTCGAAAGAGAGATGCCACTTATCAAAAATAAAGGTGGATAAACTTCGCGAAAGAGAGATGCCACTTATAGAAAATAAAGATGGATAAGCTTCTCGAATGAGAGATGCCACTTATCGAAAAAAAAAGGTGGATAAGCTTCTCGAAAGAGAGATGCCACTTATCGAAAATAAAGGTGGATAAGCTTCTCGGAAGAGAGATGCCACTTATCGAAAATAAAGGTGGATAAGCTTCTCGGAAGTGAGATGCCACTTATCGAAAATATAGGTGGATAAGCTTCTCGAAAGAGAGATGCCACTTATCGAAAATAAAGGTGGATAAGCTTCTCGAAAGAGAGATGCCAGTTATCGAAAATAAAGGTGGATAAGCTTCTGGAAAGAGAGATGCCACTTATCGAAAATAAAGGTGGATAAGCTTCTCGAAGAGAGATGCCACTTATAAAAAAATAAAACTGGATAAGCTTCTCGAAAGAGAGATGCCACTTATCGAAAATAAAGATGGATAAACTTCTCGAAAGAGAGATGCCTCTTATCGAAAATAAAGGTGGATAAGCTTCTCGAGAGAGAGATGTCAGTTATCGAAAATAAAGGTGGATAAGCTTTTCGAAAGATAGATGCCACTTATAGAAAATAAAGGTGGATAAGCTTCTCGAAAGAGTGATGCAAGTTATTGAAAATAAAGGTGGATAAGCTTCTCGAACGAGACATGCCACTTATCGAAAATAAAGGTGGATAAGCTTCTCGAAAGAGAGGTGCCACTTATAAAAAATAAAGGTGGATAAGCTTCTCGAAAGGGAGATGCCACTTATCGAAAATAAAGGTGGATAAGCTTCTCGAATGAGAGATGCCACTTATCGAAAATAAAGGTGGATAAGCTTCTCGAAAGAGAGATGCCACTTATCGAAAATAAAGGTGGATAAGCTTCTCGAAAGAGAGATACCGGTTATCAAAAATAAAGGTGGATAATCTTCTCGAAAGAGAGATGCCACTTATCGAAAATAAAGGTTTATAAGCTTCTCGAAAGAGAGATGCCACTTATCGAAAATAAAGGTGGATAAGTTTCGCGAAAGAGAGATGCCACTTAACAAAAATAAAGGTGAATAAGCTTCTCGAAAGAGAGATGCCACTTATCGAAAATAAAGATGGATAAGCTTCTCGAAAGAGAGATGCCACTTATCGAAAATAAAGGTGGATAAGCTTCTCGAATGAGAGATGCCACTTATCGAAAATAAAGGTGGATAAGCTTCTCGAAAGAGAGATGCCACTTATCGAAAATAAAGGTGGATAAGCTTCTCGAAAGAAAGATGCCACTTATCGAAAATAAAGGTGGATAAGCTTCTCAAAAGAGACATGCCACTAATCAAAAATAAAGGTGGATAAGCTTCTCAAAAGAGAGATACCACTTATAAAAAATAAAGGTGGATAAGCTTCGCGAAAGAGAGATGCCACTTATAAAAAATAAAGGCGGATAAGCTTCTCGAAAGAGTGATGCCACTTATCAAAAATAAAGGTGGATAAGCTTCTCGAAAGGGAGATGCCACTTATCGAAAATAAAGGTGGATAAGCTTCTCGAATGAGAGATGCCACTTATCGAAAATAAAGGTGGATAAGTTTCTCGAAAGAGAGATGCCACTTATCGAAAATAAAGGTGGATAAGCTTCTCGAAAGAGAGATACCGGTTATCAAAAATAAAGGTGGATAAGCTTCGCGAAAGAGAGATGCCACTTATCGAAAATAAAGGTGGATAAGCTTCTCGAAATAGAGATGCCAGTTATCGAAAATAAAGGTGGATAGGTTTCTCGAAAGAAAGATGCCACTTATCGAAAATAAATGTGGATAGGCTTCTCAAAAGAGCGATGCCACTTATCAAAAATAAAGGTGGATAAGCTTCTCGAAAGAGAGATGCCACTTATCGAAAATAAATGTGGATAGGCTTCTCAAAAGAGCGATGCCACTTATCAAAAATAAAGGTGGATAAGCTTCTCGAAAGAGAGATGCCACTTATCGGAAATAAAGGTGGATAAGCTTCTCGAAAGAGAGATGCCACTTATCGAAAATAAAGGTGGATAAGCTTCTCGAAAGGGAGATGCCACTTATAAAAAATAAAAGAGGATAAGCTTCTCGAAAGAGAGATGCCACTTATCGTAAATAAAGATGGATAAACTTCTCGAAAGAGAGATGCCAATTATCGAAAATAAAGGTGGATAAGCTTCTCGAATGAGAGATGCCACTTATCGAAAATAAAGGTGGATAAGCTTCTCGAAAGAGAGATGCCACTTATCGAAAATAAAGGTGGATAAGCTTCTCGGAAGAGGGATGCCATTTATCGAAAATAAAGGCGGATAAGCTTCTCGGATGTGAGATGCCACTTATCGAAAATAAAGGTGGATAAGCTTCTCGAAAGAGAGATGCCACTTATCGAAAATAAAGGTGGATAAGCTTCTCGAAAGAGAGATGCCAGTTATCGAAAATAAAGGTGGATAAGCTTCTGGAAAGAGAGATGCCACTTATCGAAAATAAAGGTGGATAAGCTTCTCGAAGAGAGATGCCACTTATAAAAAAATAAAACTGGATAAGCTTCTCGAAAGAGAGATGCCACTTATCGAAAATAAAGATGGATAAACTTCTCGAAAGAGAGATGCCGCTTATCGAAAATAAAGGTGGATAAGCTTCTCGAGAGAGAGATGTCAGTTATCGAAAATAAAGGTGGATAAGATTTTCGAAAGATAGATGCCACTTATCGAAAATAAAGGTGGATAAGCTTCTCGAAAGAGAGATGCAAGTTATCGAAAATAAAGGTGGATAAGCTTCTCGAACGAGAGATGCCACTTATCGAAAATAAAGGTGGATAAGCTTCTCGAAAGAGAGGTGCCACTTATAGAAAATAAAGGTGGATAAGCTTCTCGAAAGGGAGATGCCACTTATCGAAAATAAAGGTGGATAAGCTTCTCGAATGAGAGATGCCACTTATCGAAAATAAAGGTTGATAAGCTACTCGAAAGAGAGATGCCACTTATCGAAAATAAAGGTGGATAAGCTTCTCGAAAGAGAGATACCGGTTATCAAAAATAAAGGCGGATAAGCTTTGCGAAAGAGAGATGCCACTTAACGAAAATAAAGGTGGATAAGCTTCTCGAAAGAGAGATGCCAGTTATCGAAAATAAAGGTGGATAGGTTTCTCGAAAAAGAGATGCCACTTATCGAAAATAAATGTGGATAGGCTTCTCAAAAGAGCGATGCCACTTATCAAAAATAAAGGTGGATAAGCTTCTCGAAAGAGAGATGCCACTTATCGAAAATAAATGTGGATAGGCTTCTCAAAAGAGCGATGCCACTTATCAAAAATTAAGGTGGATAAGCTTCTCGAAAGAGAGATGCCACTTATCGGAAATAAAGGTGGATAAGCTTCTCGAAAGAGAGATGCCACTTATCGAAAATATAGGTGGATAAGCTTCTCGAAAGGGAGATGCCACTAATCAAAAATAAAAGAGGATAAGCTTCTCGAAAGAGAGATGCCACTTATCAAAAATAAAGGTGGATAAACTTCGCGAAAGAGAGATGCCACTTATAGAAAATAAAGATGGATAAGCTTCTCGAATAAGAGATGCCACTTATCGGGAAAAAAAAGGTGGATAAGCTTCTCGAAAGAGAGATGCCACTTATCGAAAATAAAGGTGGATAAGCTTCTCGGAAGAGAGATGGCACTTATCGAAAATAAAGGTGGATAAGCTTCTCGGAAGTGAGATGCCACTTATCGAAAATATAGGTGGATAAGCTTCTCGAAAGAGAGATGCCACTTATCGAAAATAAAGGTGGATAAGCTTCTCGAAAGAGAGATGCCAGTTATCGAAAATAAAGGTGGATAAGCTTCTGGAAAGAGAGATGCCACTTATCGAAAATAAAGGTGGATAAGCTTCTCGAAGAGAGATGCCACTTATAAAAAAATAAAACTGGATAAGCTTCTCGAAAGAGAGATGCCACTTATCGAAAATAAAGATGGATAAACTTCTCGAAAAAGAGATGCCGCTTATCGAAAATAAAGGTGGATAAGCTTCTCGAGAGAGAGATGTCAGTTATCGAAAATATAGATGGATAAGCTTTTCGAAAGATAGATGCCACTTATAGAAAATAAAGGTGGATAAGCTTCTCGAAAGAGAGATGCAAGTTATCGAAAATAAAGGTGGATAAGCTTCTCGAACGAGAGATGCCACTTATCGAAAATAAAGGTGGATAAGCTTCTCGAAAGAGAGGTGCCACTTATAGAAAATAAAGGTGGATAAGCTTCTCGAAAGGGAGATGCCACTTATCGAAAATAAAGGTGGATAAGCTTCTCGAATGAGAGATGCCACTTATCGAAAATAAAGGTGGATAAGCTTCTCGAAAGAGAGATGCCACTTATCAAAAATAAAGGTGGATAAGCTTCTCGAAAGAGAGATACCGGTTGTCAAAAATAAAGGTGGATAATCTTCTCGAAAGAGAGATGCCACTTATCGAAAATAAAGGTTTATAAGCTTCTCGAAAGAGAGATGCCACTTGTCGAAAATAAAGGTGGATAAGTTTCGCGAAAGAGAGATGCCACTTAACAAAAATAAAGGTGAATAAGCTTCTCGAAAGAGAGATGCCACTTATCGAAAATAAAGATGGATAAGCTTCTCGAAAGAGAGATGCCACTTATCGAAAATAAAGGTGGATAAGCTTCTCGAATGAGAGATGCCACTTATCGAAAATAAAGGTGGATAAGCTTCTCGAAAGAGAGATGCCACTTATCGAAAATAAAGGTGGATAAGCTTCTCGAAAGAGAGATGCCACTTATCGAAAATAAAGGTGGATAAGCTTCTCAAAAGAGACATGCCACTAATCAAAAATAAAGGTGGATAAGCTTCTCAAAAGAGAGATACCACTTATCAAAAATAAAGGTGGATAAGCTTCGCGAAAGAGAGATGCCACTTATAAAAAATAAAGGCGGATAAGCTTCTCGAAAGAGTGATGCCACTTATCAAAAATAAAGGTGGATAAGCTTCTCGAAAGGGAGATGCCACTTATCGAAAATAAAGGTGGATAAGCTTCTCGAATGAGAGATGCCACTTATCGAAAATAAAGGTGGATAAGCTTCTCGAAAGAGAGATGCCACTTATCGAAAATAAAGGTGGATAAGCTTCTCGAAAGAGAGATACCGGTTATCAAAAATAAAGGTGGATAAGCTTCTCGGAAGAGGGATGCCATTTATCGAAAATAAAGGCGGATAAGCTTCTCGGAAGTGAGATGCCACTTATCGAAAATAAATGTGGATAAGCTTCTCGAAAGAGAGATGCCACTTATCGAAAATAAAGGTGGATAAGCTTCTCGAAAGAGAGATGCCAGTTATCGAAAATAAAGGTGGATAAGCTTCTGGAAAGAGAGATGCCACTTATCGAAAATAAAGGTGGATAAGCTTCTCGAAGAGAGATGCCACTTATAAAAAAATAAAACTGGATAAGCTTCTCGAAAGAGAGATGCCACTTATCGAAAATAAAGATGGATAAACTTCTCGAAAGAGAGATGCCGCTTATCGAAAATAAAGGTGGATAAGCTTCTCGAGAGAGAGATGTCAGTTATCGAAAATAAAGGTGGATAAGATTTTCGAAAGATAGATGCAACTTATCGAAAATAAAGGTGGATAAGCTTCTCGAAAGAGAGATGCAAGTTATCGAAAATAAAGGTGGATAAGCTTCTCGAACGAGAGATGCCACTTATCGAAAATAAAGGTGGATAAGCTTCTCGAAAGAGAGGTGCCACTTATAGAAAATAAAGGTGGATAAGCTTCTCGAAAGGGAGATGCCACTTATCGAAAATAAAGGTGGATAAGCTTCTCGAATGAGAGATGCCACTTATCGAAAATAAAGGTGGATAAGCTACTCGAAAGAGAGATGCCACTTATCGAAAATAAAGGTGGATAAGCTTCTCGAAAGAGAGATACCGGTTATCAAAAATAAAGGTGGATAAGCTTTGCGAAAGAGAGATGCCACTTAACGAAAATAAAGGTGGATAAGCTTCTCGAAAGAGAGATGCCAGTTATCGAAAATAAAGGTGGATAGGTTTCTCGAAAAAGAGATGCCACTTATCGAAAATAAATGTGGATAGGCTTCTCAAAAGAGCGATGCCACTTATCAAAAATAAAGGTGGATAAGCTTCTCGAAAGAGAGATGCCACTTATCGAAAATAAATGTGGATAGGCTTCTCAAAAGAGCGATGCCACTTATCAAAAATTAAGGTGGATAAGCTTCTCGAAAGAGAGATGCCACTTATCGGAAATAAAGGTGGATAAGCTTCTCGAAAGAGAGATGCCACTTATCGAAAATAAAGGTGGATAAGCTTCTCGAAAGGGAGATCCCACTAATCAAAAATAAAAGAGGATAAGCTTCTCGAAAGAGAGATGCCACTTATCAAAAATAAAGGTGGATAAACTTCGCGAAAGAGAGATGCCACTTATAGAAAATAAAGATGGATAAGCTTCTCGAATGAGAGATGCCACTTATCGAAAAAAAAAGGTGGATAAGCTTCTCGAAAGAGAGATGCCACTTATCGAAAATAAAGGTGGATAAGCTTCTCGGAAGAGAGATGCCACTTATCGAAAATAAAGGTGGATAAGCTTCTCGGAAGTGAGGTGCCACTTATCGAAAATATAGGTGGATAAGCTTCTCGAAAGAGAGATGCCACTTATCGAAAATAAAGGTGGATAAGCTTCTCGAAAGAGAGATGCCAGTTATCGAAAATAAAGGTGGATAAGCTTCTGGAAAGAGAGATGCCACTTATCGAAAATAAAGGTGGATAAGCTTCTCGAAGAGAGATGCCACTTATAAAAAAAATAAAACTGGATAAGCTTCTCGAAAGAGAGATGCCACTTATCGAAAATAAAGATGGATAAACTTCTCGAAAAAGAGATGCCGCTTATCGAAAATAAAGGTGGATAAGCTTCTCGAGAGAGAGATGTCAGTTATCGAAAATAAAGGTGGATAAGCTTTTCGAAAGATAGATGCCACTTATAGAAAATAAAGGTGGATAAGCTTCTCGAAAGAGAGATGCAAGTTATCGAAAATAAAGGTGGATAAGCTTCTCGAACGAGAGATGCCACTTATCGAAAATAAAGGTGGATAAGCTTCTCGAAAGAGAGGTGCCACTTATAGAAAATAAAGGTGGATAAGCTTCTCGAAAGGGAGATGCCACTTATCGAAAATAAAGGTGGATAAGCTTCTCGAATGAGAGATGCCACTTATCGAAAATAAAGGTGGATAAGCTTCTCGAAAGAGAGATGCCACTTATCAAAAATAAAGGTGGATAAGCTTCTCGAAAGAGAGATACCGGTTGTCAAAAATAAAGGTGGATAATCTTCTCGAAAGAGAGATGCCACTTATCGAAAATAAAGGTTTATAAGCTTCTCGAAAGAGAGATGCCACTTGTCGAAAATAAAGGTGGATAAGTTTCGCGAAAGAGAGATGCCACTTAACAAAAATAAAGGTGAATAAGCTTCTCGAAAGAGAGATGCCACTTATCGAAAATAAAGATGGATAAGCTTCTCGAAAGAGAGATGCCACTTATCGAAAATAAAGGTGGATAAGCTTCTCGAATGAGAGATGCCACTTATCGAAAATAAAGGTGGATAAGCTTGTCGAAAGAGAGATGCCACTTATCGAAAATAAAGGTGGATAAGCTTCTCGAAAGAGAGATGCCACTTATCGAAAATAAAGGTGGATAAGCTTCTCAAAAGAGACATGCCACTAATCAAAAATAAAGGTGGATAAGCTTCTCAAAAGAGAGATACCACTTATCAAAAATAAAGGTGGATAAGCTTCGCGAAAGAGAGATGCCACTTATAAAAAATAAAGGCGGATAAGCTTCTCGAAAGAGTGATGCCACTTATCAAAAATAAAGGTGGATAAGCTTCTCGAAAGGGAGATGCCACTTATCGAAAATAAAGGTGGATAAGCTTCTCGAATGAGAGATGCCACTTATCGAAAATAAAGGTGGATAAGCTTCTCGAAAGAGAGATGCCACTTATCGAAAATAAAGGTGGATAAGCTTCTCGAAAGAGAGATACCGGTTATCAAAAATAAAGGTGGATAAGCTTCGCGAAAGAGAGATGCCACTTATCGAAAATAAAGGTGGATAAGCTTCTCGAAAGAGAGATGCCAATTATCGAACATAAAGGTGGATAGGTTTCTCGAAAGAAAGATGCCACTTATCGAAAATAAATGTGGATAGGCTTCTCAAAAGAGCGATGCCACTTATCAAAAATAAAGGTGGATAAGCTTCTCGAAAGAGAGATGCCACTTATCGAAAGTAAATGTGGATAGGCTTCTCAAAAGAGCGATGCCACTTATCAAAAATAAAGGTGGATAAGCTTCTCGAAAGAGAGATGCCACTTATCGGAAATAAAGGTGGATAAGCTTCTCGAAAGAGAGATGCCACTTATCGAAAATAAAGGTGGATAAGCTTCTCGAAAGAAAGATGCCACTTATCGAAAATAAATGTGGATAGGCTTCTCAAAAGAGCGATGCCACTTATCAAAAATAAAGGTGGATAAGCTTCTCGAAAGAGAGATGCCACTTATCGAAAGTAAATGTGGATAGGCTTCTCAAAAGAGCGATGCCACTTATCAAAAATAAAGGTGGATAAGCTTCTCGAAAGAGAGATGCCACTTATCGGAAATAAAGGTGGATAAGCTTCTCGAAAGAGAGATGCCACTTATCGAAAATAAAGGTGGATAAGCTTCTCGAAAGGGAGATGCCACTTATAAAAAATAAAAGAGGATAAGCTTCTCGAAACAGAGATGCCACTTATCGCAAATAAAGATGGATAAACTTCTCGAAAGAGAGATGCCAGTTATCGAAAATAAAGGTCGATAAGCTTCTCGAATGAGAGATGCCACTTATCGAAAATAAAGGTGGATAAGCTTCTCGAAAGAGAGATGCCACTTATCGAAAATAAAGGTGGATAAGCTTCTCGGAAGAGGGATGCCATTTATCGAAAATAAAGGCGGATAAGCTTCTCGGAAGTGAGATGCCACTTATCGAAAATAAAGGTGGATAAGCTTCTCGAAAGAGAGATGCCACTTATCGAAAATAAAGGTGGATAAGCTTCTCGAAAGAGAGATGCCAGTTATCGAAAATAAAGGTGGATAAGCTTCTGGAAAGAGAGATGCCACTTATCGAAAATAAAGGTGGATAAGCTTCTCGAAGAGAGATGCCACTTATAAAAAAAATAAAACTGGATAAGCTTCTCGAAAGAGAGATGCCACTTATCGAAAATAAAGATGGATAAACTTCTCGAAAGAGAGATGCCGCTTATCGAAAATAAAGGTGGATAAGCTTCTCGAGAGAGAGATGTCAGTTATCGAAAATAAAGGTGGATAAGCTTTTCGAAAGATAGATGCCACTTATCGAAAATAAAGGTGGATAAGCTTCTCGAAAGAGAGATGCAAGTTATCGAAAATAAAGGTGGATAAGCTTCTCGAACGAGAGATGCCACTTATCGAAAATAAAGGTGGATAAGCTTCTCGAAAGAGAGGTGCCACTTATAGAAAATAAAGGTGGATAAGCTTCTCGAAAGGGAGATGCCACTTATCGAAAATAAAGGTGGATAAGCTTCTCGAATGAGAGATGCCACTTATCGAAAATAAAGGTGGATAAGCTACTCGAAAGAGAGATGCCACTTATCGAAAACAAAGGTGGATAAGTTTCTCGAAAGAGAGATACCGGTTATCAAAAATAAAGTTGGATAAGCTCCGCGAAAGAGAGATGCCACTTAACGAAAATAAAGGTGGATAAGCTTCTCGAAAGAGAGATGCCAGTTATCGAAAATAAAGGTGGATAGGTTTCTCTAAAGAGAGATGCCACTTATCGAAAATAAATGTGGATAGGCTTCTCAAAAGAGCGATGCCACTTATCAAAAATAAAGGTGGATAAGCTTCTCGAAAGAGAGATGCCACTTATCGAAAATAAATGTGGATAGGCTTGTCAAAAGAGGGATTCCACTTATCAAAAATAAAGGTGGATAAGCTTCTCGAAAGAGAGATGCAAGTTATCGAAAATAAAGGTGGATAAGCTTCTCGAACGAGAGATGCCACTTATCGAAAATAAAGGTGGATAAGCTTCTCGAAAGAGAGGTGCCACCTATAGAAAATAAAGGTGGATAAGCTTCTCGAAAGAGAGATGCCACTTATCGAAAATAAAGGTGGATAAGCTTCTCGAACGAGAGATGCCACTTATCGAAAATAAAGATGGATAAGCTTCTCGAAAGAGAGGTGCCACTTATCGAAAATAAAGGTGGATAGGTTTCTCGAAAGAGAGATGCCACTTATTGAAAATAAATGTGGATAGGCTTCTCAAAAGAGCGATGCCACTTATCAAAAATAAAGGTGGATAAGCTTCTCGAAAGAGAGATGCCACTTATCGAAAATAAATGTGGATAGGCTTGTCAAAAGAGCGATTCCACTTATCAAAAATAAAGGTGGATAAGCTTCTCGAAAGAGAGATGCAAGTTATCGAAAATAAAGGTGGATAAGCTTCTCGAACGAGAGATGCCACTTATCGAAAATAAAGGTGGATAAGCTTCTCGAAAGAGAGGTGCCACCTATAGAAAATAAAGGTGGATAAGCTTCTCGAAAGAGAGATGCCACTTATCGAAAATAAAGGTGGATAAGCTTCTCGAACGAGAGATGCCACTTATCGAAAATAAAGATGGATAAGCTTCTCGAAAGAGAGGTGCCACTTATCGAAAATAAAGGTGGATAGGTTTCTCGAAAGAGAGATGCCACTTATCGAAAATAAATGTGGATAGGCTTCTCAAAAGAGCGATGCCACTTATCAAAAATAAAGGTGGATAAGCTTCTCGAAAGAGAGATGCCACTTATCGAAAATAAATGTGGATAGGCTTGTCAAAAGAGCGATTCCACTTATCAAAAATAAAGGTGGATAAGCTTCTCGAAAGAGAGATGCAAGTTATCGAAAATAAAGGTGGATAAGCTTCTCGAACGAGAGATGCCACTTATCGAAAATAAAGGTGGATAAGCTTCTCGAAAGAGAGGTGCCACCTATAGAAAATAAAGGTGGATAAGCTTCTCGAAAGAGAGATGCCACTTATCGAAAATAAAGGTGGATAAGCTTCTCGAACGAGAGATGCCACTTATCGAAAATAAAGATGGATAAGCTTCTCGAAAGAGAGGTGCCACTTATCGAAAATAAAGGTGGATAAGCTTCTCAAAAGAGACATGCCACTAATCAAAAATAAAGGTGGATAAGCTTCTCAAAAGAGAGATACCACTTATCAAAAATAAAGGTGGATAAGCTTCACGAAAGAGAGATGCCACTTATAAAAAATAAAGGCGGATAAGCTTCTCGAAAGAGTGATGCCACTTATCAAAAATAAAGGTGGATAAGCTTCTCGAAAGGGAGATGCCACTTATCGAAAATAAAGGTGGATAAGCTTCTCGAATGAGAGATGCCACTTATCGAAAATAAAGGTGGATAAGCTTCTCGAAAGAGAGATGCCACTTATCGAAAATAAAGGTGGATAAGCTTCTCGAAAGAGAGATACCGGTTATCAAAAATAAAGGTGGATAAGCTTCGCGAAAGAGAGATGCCACTTATCGAAAATAAAGGTGGATAAGCTTCTCGAAACAGAGATGCCAGTTATCGAAAATAAAGGTGGATAGGTTTCTCGAAAGAAAGATGCCACTTATCGAAAATAAATGTGGATAGGCTTCTCAAAAGAGCGATGCCACTTATCAAAAATAAAGGTGGATAAGCTTCTCGAAAGAGAGATGCCACTTATCGAAAGTAAATGTGGATAGGCTTCTCAAAAGAGCGATGCCACTTATCAAAAATAAAGGTGGATAAGCTTCTCGAAAGAGAGATGCCACTTATCGGAAATAAAGGTGGATAAGCTTCTCGAAAGAGAGATGCCACTTATCGAAAATAAAGGTGGATAAGCTTCTCGAAAGGGAGATGCCACTTATAAAAAATAAAAGAGGATAAGCTTCTCGAAACAGAGATGCCACTTATCGCAAATAAAGATGGATAAACTTCTCGAAAGAGAGATGCCAGTTATCGAAAATAAAGGTCGATAAGCTTCTCGAATGAGAGATGCCACTTATCGAAAATAAAGGTGGATAAGCTTCTCGAAAGAGAGATGCCACTTATCGAAAATAAAGGTGGATAAGCTTCTCGGAAGAGGGATGCCATTTATCGAAAATAAAGGCGGATAAGCTTCTCGGAAGTGAGATGCCACTTATCGAAAATAAAGGTGGATAAGCTTCTCGAAAGAGAGATGCCACTTATCGAAAATAAAGGTGGATAAGCTTCTCGAAAGAGAGATGCCAGTTATCGAAAATAAAGGTGGATAAGCTTCTGGAAAGAGAGATGCCACTTATCGAAAATAAAGGTGGATAAGCTTCTCGAAGAGAGATGCCACTTATAAAAAAATAAAACTGGATAAGCTTCTCGAAAGAGAGATGCCACTTATCGAAAATAAAGATGGATAAACTTCTCGAAAGAGAGATGCCGCTTATCGAAAATAAAGGTGGATAAGCTTCTCGAGAGAGAGATGTCAGTTATCGAAAATAAAGGTGGATAAGCTTTTCGAAAGATAGATGCCACTTATCGAAAATAAAGGTGGATAAGCTTCTCGAAAGAGAGATGCAAGTTATCGAAAATAAAGGTGGATAAGCTTCTCGAACGAGAGATGCCACTTATCGAAAATAAAGGTGGATAAGCTTCTCGAAAGAGAGGTGCCACTTATAGAAAATAAAGGTGGATAAGCTTCTCGAAAGGGAGATGCCACTTATCGAAAATAAAGGTGGATAAGCTTCTCGAATGAGAGATGCCACTTATCGAAAATAAAGGTGGATAAACTACTCGAAAGAGAGATGCCACTTATCGAAAACAAAGGTGGATAAGTTTCTCGAAAGAGAGATACCGGTTATCAAAAATAAAGTTGGATAAGCTCCGCGAAAGAGAGATGCCACTTAACGAAAATTAAGGTGGATAAGCTTCTCGAAAGAGAGATGCCAGTTATCGAAAATAAAGGTGGATAGGTTTCTCGAAAGAGAGATGCCACTTATCGAAAATAAATGTGGATAGGCTTCTCAAAAGAGCGATGCCACTTATCAAAAATAAAGGTGGATAAGCTTCTCGAAAGAGAGATGCCACTTATCGAAAATAAATGTGGATAGGCTTGTCAAAAGAGCGATTCCACTTATCAAAAATAAAGGTGGATAAGCTTCTCGAAAGAGAGATGCAAGTTATCGAAAATAAAGGTGGATAAGCTTCTCGAACGAGAGATGCCACTTATCGAAAATAAAGGTGGATAAGCTTCTCGAAAGAGAGGTGCCACCTATAGAAAATAAAGGTGGATAAGCTTCTCGAAAGAGAGATGCCACTTATCGAAAATAAAGGTGGATAAGCTTCTCGAACGAGAGATGCCACTTATCGAAAATAAAGATGGATAAGCTTCTCGAAAGAGAGGTGCCATTTATCGAAAATAAAGGTGGATAAGCTTCTCAAAAGAGACATGCCACTAATCAAAAATAAAGGTGGATAAGCTTCTCAAAAGAGAGATACCACTTATCAAAAATAAAGGTGGATAAGCTTCGCGAAAGAGAGATGCCACTTATAAAAAATAAAGGCGGATAAGCTTCTCGAAAGAGTGATGCCACTTATCAAAAATAAAGGTGGATAAGCTTCTCGAAAGGGAGATGCCACTTATCGAAAATAAAGGTGGAGAAGCTTCTCGAATGAGAGATGCCACTTATCGAAAATAAAGGTGGATAAGCTTCTCGAAAGAGAGATGCCACTTATCAAAAATAAAGGTGGATAAGCTTCTCGAAAGAGAGATACCGGTTATCAAAAATAAAGGTGGATAAGCTTCGCGAAAGAGAGATGCCACTTATCGAAAATAAAGGTGGATAAGCTTCTCGAAAGAGAGATGCCAGTTATCGAAAATAAAGGTGGATAGATTTCTCGAAAGAAAGATGCCACTTATCGAAAATAAATGTGGATAGGCTTCTCAAAAGAGCGATGCCACTTATCAAAAATAAAGGTGGATAAGCTTCTCAAAAGAGAGATGCCACTTATCGAAAATAAATGTGGATAGGCTTCTCAAAAGAGCGATGCCACTTATCAAAAATAAAGGTGGATAAGCTTCTCGAAAGAGAGATGCCACTTATCGGAAATAAAGGTGGATAAGCTTCTCGAATGAGAGATGCCACTTATCGAAAATAAAGGTGGATAAGCTTCTCGAAAGAGAGATGCCACTTATCGAAAATAAAGGTGGATAAGCTTCTCGAAAGAGAGATACCGGTTATCAAAAATAAAGGTGGATAAGCTTCGCGAAAGAGAGATGCCACTTATCGAAAATAAAGGTGGATAAGCTTCTCGAAAGAGAGATGCCAGTTATTGAAAATAAAGGTGGATAGGTTTCTCGAAAGAAAGATGCCACTTATCGAAAATAAATGTGGATAGGCTTCTCAAAAGAGCGATGCCACTTATCAAAAATAAAGGTGGATAAGCTTCTCGAAAGAGAGATGCCACTTATCGAAAATAAATGTGGATAGGCTTCTCAAAAGAGCGATGCCACTTATCAAAAATAAAGGTGGATAAGCTTCTCGAAAGAGAGATGCCACTTATCGAAAATAAAGGTGGATAAGCTTCTCGAAAGAGAGATGCCACTTATCGAAAATAAAGGTGGATAAGCTTTTCGAAAGGGAGATGCCACTTATAAAAAATAAAAGAGGATAAGCTTCTCGAAAGAGAGATGCCACTTATCGCAAATAATGATGGATAAACTTCTCGAAAGAGAGATGCCAGTTATCGAAAATAAAGGTCGATAAGCTTCTCGAATGAGAGATGCCACTTATCGAAAATAAAGGTGGAGAAGCTTCTCGAAAGAGAGATGCCACTTATCGAAAATAAAGGTGGATAAGCTTCTCGGAAGAGAGATGCCATTTATCGAAAATAAAGGCGGATAAGCTTCTCGGAAGTGAGATGCCACTTATCGAAAATAAAGGTGGATAAGCTTCTCGAAAGAGAGATGCCACTTATCGAAAATAAAGGTGGATAAGCTTCTCGAAAGAGAGATGCCAGTTATCAAAAATAAAGGTGGATAAGCTTCTGGAAAGAGAGATGCCACTTATCGAAAATAAAGGTGGATAAGCTTCTCGAAGAGAGATGCCACTTATAAAAAAATAAAACTGGATAAGCTTCTCGAAAGAGAGATGCCACTTATCGAAAATAAAGATGGATAAACTTCTCGAAAGAGAGATGCCGCTTATCGAACATAAAGGTGGATAAGCTTCTCGAGAGAGAGATGTCAGTTATCGAAAATAAAGGTGGATAAGCTTTTCGAAAGATAGATGCCAGTTATCGAAAATAAAGGTGGATAAGCTTCTCGAAAGAGAGATGGGAGTTATCGAAAATAAAGGTGGATAAGCTTCTCGAACGAGAGATGCCACTTATCGAAAATAAAGGTGGATAAGCTTCCCGAAAGAGAGGTGCCACTTATAGAAAATAAAGGTGGATAAGCTTCTCGAAAGGGAGATGCCACTTATCAAAAATAAAGGTGGATAAGCTTCTCGAATGAGAGATGCCACTTATCGAAAATAAAGGTGGATAAGCTACTCGAAAGAGAGATGCCACTTATCGAAAATAAAGGTGGATAAGCTTCTCGAAAGAGAGATACCGGTTATCAAAAATAAAGATGGATAAGCTCCGCGAAAGAGAGATGCCACTTATCGAAAATAAAGGTGGATAAGCTTCTCGAAAGAGAGATGCCAGTTATCGAAAATAAAGGTGGATAGGTTTCTCGAAAGAGAGATGCCACTTATCGAAAATAAATGTGGATAGGCTTCTCAAAAGAGCGATGCCACTTATCAAAAATAAAGGTGGATAAGCTTCTCAAAAGAGAGATGCCACTTATCGAAAATAAATGTGGATAGGCTTGTCAAAAGAGCGATTCCACTTATCAAAAATAAAGGTGGATAAGCTTCTCGAAAGAGAGATGCAAGTTATCGAAAATAAAGGTGGATAAGCTTCTCGAACGAGAGATGCCACTTATCGAAAATAAAGGTGGATAAGCTTCTCGTAAGAGAGGTGCCACCTATAGAAAATAAAGGTGGATAAGCTTCTCGAAAGAGAGATGCCACTTATCGAAAATAAAGGTGGATAAGCTTCTCGAACGAGAGATGCCACTTATCGAAAATAAAGATGGATAAGCTTCTCGAAAGAGAGGTGCCACTTATAGAAAATAAAGGTGGATAAGCTTCTCGAAAGAGAGATGCCACTTATCGAAAATAAAGGTGGATAAGCTTCTCGAAATAGAGATGCCACTTATCGAAAATAAAGGTGGATATGTTTCGCGAAAGAGAGATGCCACTTAATAAAAATAAAGGTGAATAAGCTTCTCGAAAGAGAGATGCCACTTATCGAAAATAAAGATGGATAAGTCTCTCGAAAGAGAGATGCCACTTATCGAAAATAAAGGTGGATAAGCTTCTCGAATGAGAGATGCCACTTATCGAAAATAAAGGTGGATAAGCTTCTCGAAAGAGAGATGCCACTATCGAAAATAAAGGTGGATAAGCTTCTCGAAAGAGAGATGCCACTTATCGAAAATAAAGGTCGATAAGCTTCTCGAAAGAGAGATGCCACTAATCAAAAATTAAGGTGGATAAGCTTCTCGAAAGAGAGATGCCACTTATCGAAAATAAAGGTGGATAAGCTTCTCGAAAGAGAGATGCCACTTATCAAAAATAAAGGTGGATAAGCTTCTCGAAAGAGAGATGCCACTTATCGAAAATAAAGGTGGATAAGCTTCTCGAAAGAGAGATGCAACTTATGTAAAATAAAGGTGGATAAGCTTCTCGAAAGAGAGATACCACTTATCAAAAATAAAGGTGGATAAGCTTCGCAAAAGAGAGATGCCACTTAACAAAAATAAAGGTGGATAAGCTTCTCGAAAGAGAGATGCCACTTATCGAAAATAAAGATGGATAAGCTTCTCGAAAGAGAGGTGCCACTTATAGAAAATAAAGGTGGATAAGCTTCTCGAATGAGAGATGCCACTTATCGAAAATAAAGGTGGATAAGCTTCTCGAAAGAGAGATGCCACTTATCGAAAATAAAGGAGGATAAGCTTCTCGAAAGAGAGATGCCAGTTATCGAAAATAAAGGTGGATATGCTTCTCGAATGAGAGATGCCACTTAACAAAAATAAAGGTGGATAAGCTTCTTGAAAGAGAGATAAAACTTATCGAAAATAAAGGTGAATAAGCTTCTTGAATGAGAGATGCCACTTATCGAAAATAAAGGTGGATAAGCTTCTCGAAAGAGAGATACCACTTATCAAAAATAAAGTTGGATAAGCTTCTCGAAAGAGAGATGCCAGTTATCGAAAATAAAGGTGGATAGGTTTCTCGAAAGAGAGATGCCACTTATCGAAAATCAATATGGATAGGCTTCTCAAAAGAGCGATTCCACTTATCAAAAATAAAGGTGGATAAGCTTCTCGAAAGAGAGATGCCACGTATCGGAAATAAAGGTGGATAAGCTTCTCGAAAGAGAGATGCCACTTATCGAAAATAAAGGTGGATAAGCTTCTCGAAAGGGAGATGCCACTTATAAAAAATAAAAGAGGATAAGCTTCTCGAAAGAGAGATGCCACTTATCGCAAATAAAGATGGATAAACATCTCGAAAGAGAGATGCCAGTTATCGAAAATAAGGGTCGATAAGCTTCTCGAATGAGAGATGCCACTTATCGAAAATAAAGGTGGATAAGCTTCTCGAAAGAGAGTTGCCACTTATCGAAAATAAAGGTGGATAAGCTTCTCGAAAGAGAGATGTCAGTTATCGAAAATAAAGGTGCATAAGCTTCTCAAAAGAGAGATGCCACTTATCGAAAATAAAGGTGGATAAGCTTCTCGAACAGAGATGCCACTTATAAAAAAATAAAAGAGGATAAGCTTCTCGAAAGAGAGATGCCACTTATCAAAAATAAAGATGGATAAACTTCTCGAAAGTGAGATGCCAGCTATCGAAAATAAAGGTGGATAAGCTTTTCTAATGAGAGATGCCACTTATCGAAAATAAAGGTGGATAAGCTTCTCGAAAGAGAGATGCCACTTATCGAAAATAAAGGTGGATAAGCTTCTCAAAAGAGAGATGCCACTTATCGAAAATAAAGGTGGATAAGCTTCTCGAAAGAGAGATGCCACTTATCGAAAATAAAGGTGGATAAGCTTCTCGAAAGAGAGATACCCTTTATAAAAAATAAAGGTGGATAAGCTTCGCGAAAGAGAGGTTCCACTTATAGAAAATAAAGGTGGATAAGCTTCTTGAAAGAGAGATGCTAGTTATCAACAATAAAGGTGGATAGGATTCTCGAAAGAGAGATGCCACTTATCGAAATTAAAGGTGGATAAGCTTCTCGAAAGAGAGACGCCACTTATCGAAAATAAAGGTGGATAAGCTTCTCGAAAGAGAGATGCCACTTATCAAAAATAAAGGTGGATAAGCTTCTCGAAAGAGAGATTCCACTTATCGAAAATAAAGGTGGATAAGCTTCTCGAAAGAGAGATGCGACTTATCGAAAATAAAGGTGGATAAGCTTCTCGGAAGAGAGATGCCACTTATCAAAAACAAAGGTGGATAAGCTTCTCGAAAGAGAGATTTCGCTTATCGAAAATAAAGGTGGATAAGCTTCTCGAGAGAGAGAAGTCAGTTATCGAAAATAAAGGTGGATAAGCTTTTCGAAAGATAGATGCCACTTATCGAAAATAAAGGTGGATAAGCTTCTCGAAAGAGAGATGCAAGTTATCAAAAATAAAGGTGGATAAGCTTCTCGAACGAGAGATGCCACTTATCGAAAATAAAGGTGGATAAGCTTATCGAAAGAGAGGTGCCACTTATAGAAAATAAAGGTGGATAAGCTTCTCGAATGAGAGATGCCACTTATCGAAAATAAAGGTGGATAAGCTTCTCGAACGAGAGATGCCACTTATCGAAAATAAAGATGGATAAGCTTCTCGAAAGGGAGATGCCACTTATCGAAAATAAAGGTGGATAAGCTTCTCGGAAGTGAGATGCCACTTATCGAAAATAAAGGTGGATAAGCTTCTCGGAAGAGAGATGCCACTTATCGAAAATAAAGGTGGATAAGCTTCTCGAAAGAGAGATGACGCTTATCAAAAATAAAGGTGGATAAGCTTCTCGAAAGAGAGATGCCAGTTATCGAAAATAAAGGTGGATAATCTTCTCATAAGAGAGATGCCATTATCGAAAATAAAGGTTTATAAGCTTCTCGAAAGAGAGATGCCACTTATCGAAAATAAAGGTTTATAAGCTTCTCGAAAGAGAGATGCCACTTATCGAAAATAAAGGTGGATAAGTTTCTCGAAAGAGAGATGCCACTTAACAAAAATAAAGGTGAATAGGATTCTCGAAAGAGAGATGCCACTTATCGAAAATAAAGATGGATAAGCTTTTTGAAAGAGAGATGCCACTTATCGAAAATAAAGGTGGATAAGCTTCTCGAATGAGAGATGCCACTTATCGAAAATAAAGGTGGATAAGCTTCTCGAAAGAGAGATGCCACTTATCGAAAATAAAGGTGGATAAGCTTCTCGAAAGAGAGATGCCACTTATCGAAAATAAAGGAGGATAAGCTTCTCGAAAGAGAGATGCCAGTTATCGAAAATAAAGGTGGATATGCTTCTCGAATGAGAGATGCCACTTAACAAAAATAAAGGTGGATAAGCTTCTTGAAAGAGAGATAAAACTTATCGAAAATAAAGGTGAATAAGCTTCTTGAATGAGAGATGCCACTTATCGAAAATAAAGGTGGATAAGCTTCTCGAAAGAGAGATACCACTTATCAAAAATAAAGTTGGATAAGCTTCTCGAAAGAGAGATGCCAGTTATCGAAAATAAAGGTGGATAGGTTTCTCGAAAGAGAGATGCCACTTATCGAAAATCAATATGGATAGGCTTCTCAAAAGAGCGATTCCACTTATCAAAAATAAAGGTGGATAAGCTTCTCGAAAGAGAGATGCCACGTATCGGAAATAAAGGTGGATAAGCTTCTCGAAAGAGAGATGCCACTTATCGAAAATAAAGGTGGATAAGCTTCTCGAAAGGGAGATGCCACTTATAAAAAATAAAAGAGGATAAGCTTCTCGAAAGAGAGATGCCACTTATCGCAAATAAAGATGGATAAACATCTCGAAAGAGAGATGCCAGTTATCGAAAATAAGGGTCGATAAGCTTCTCGAATGAGAGATGCCACTTATCGAAAATAAAGGTGGATAAGCTTCTCGAAAGAGAGTTGCCACTTATCGAAAATAAAGGTGGATAAGCTTCTCGAAAGAGAGATGTCAGTTATCGAAAATAAAGGTGCATAAGCTTCTCAAAAGAGAGATGCCACTTATCGAAAATAAAGGTGGATAAGCTTCTCGAACAGAGATGCCACTTATAAAAAAATAAAAGAGGATAAGCTTCTCGAAAGAGAGATGCCACTTATCAAAAATAAAGATGGATAAACTTCTCGAAAGTGAGATGCCAGCTATCGAAAATAAAGGTGGATAAGCTTTTCTAATGAGAGATGCCACTTATCGAAAATAAAGGTGGATAAGCTTCTCGAAAGAGAGATGCCACTTATCGAAAATAAAGGTGGATAAGCTTCTCAAAAGAGAGATGCCACTTATCGAAAATAAAGGTGGATAAGCTTCTCGAAAGAGAGATGCCACTTATCGAAAATAAAGGTGGATAAGCTTCTCGAAAGAGAGATACCCTTTATAAAAAATAAAGGTGGATAAGCTTCGCGAAAGAGAGGTTCCACTTATAGAAAATAAAGGTGGATAAGCTTCTTGAAAGAGAGATGCTAGTTATCAACAATAAAGGTGGATAGGATTCTCGAAAGAGAGATGCCACTTATCGAAATTAAAGGTGGATAAGCTTCTCGAAAGAGAGACGCCACTTATCGAAAATAAAGGTGGATAAGCTTCTCGAAAGAGAGATGCCACTTATCAAAAATAAAGGTGGATAAGCTTCTCGAAAGAGAGATTCCACTTATCGAAAATAAAGGTGGATAAGCTTCTCGAAAGAGAGATGCGACTTATCGAAAATAAAGGTGGATAAGCTTCTCGGAAGAGAGATGCCACTTATCAAAAACAAAGGTGGATAAGCTTCTCGAAAGAGAGATTTCGCTTATCGAAAATAAAGGTGGATAAGCTTCTCGAGAGAGAGAAGTCAGTTATCGAAAATAAAGGTGGATAAGCTTTTCGAAAGATAGATGCCACTTATCGAAAATAAAGGTGGATAAGCTTCTCGAAAGAGAGATGCAAGTTATCAAAAATAAAGGTGGATAAGCTTCTCGAACGAGAGATGCCACTTATCGAAAATAAAGGTGGATAAGCTTATCGAAAGAGAGGTGCCACTTATAGAAAATAAAGGTGGATAAGCTTCTCGAATGAGAGATGCCACTTATCGAAAATAAAGGTGGATAAGCTTCTCGAACGAGAGATGCCACTTATCGAAAATAAAGATGGATAAGCTTCTCGAAAGGGAGATGCCACTTATCGAAAATAAAGGTGGATAAGCTTCTCGGAAGTGAGATGCCACTTATCGAAAATAAAGGTGGATAAGCTTCTCGGAAGAGAGATGCCACTTATCGAAAATAAAGGTGGATAAGCTTCTCGAAAGAGAGATGACGCTTATCAAAAATAAAGGTGGATAAGCTTCTCGAAAGAGAGATGCCAGTTATCGAAAATAAAGGTGGATAATCTTCTCATAAGAGAGATGCCATTATCGAAAATAAAGGTTTATAAGCTTCTCGAAAGAGAGATGCCACTTATCGAAAATAAAGGTTTATAAGCTTCTCGAAAGAGAGATGCCACTTATCGAAAATAAAGGTGGATAAGTTTCTCGAAAGAGAGATGCCACTTAACAAAAATAAAGGTGAATAGGATTCTCGAAAGAGAGATGCCACTTATCGAAAATAAAGATGGATAAGCTTTTTGAAAGAGAGATGCCACTTATCGAAAATAAAGGTGGATAAGCTTCTCGAATGAGAGATGCCACTTATCGAAAATAAAGGTGGATAAGCTTCTCGAAAGAGAGATGCCACTTATCGAAAATAAAGGTGGATAAGCTTCTCGAAAGGGTGATGCCACTTATCGAAAATAAAGGTGGATAAGCTTCTCGAAAGAGAGATGCCACTAATCAAAAATAAAGGTGGATAAGCTTCTCGAAAGAGAGATACCACTTATCAAAAATAAAGGTGGACATGCTTCGCGAAAGAGAGATTCCACTTATCAAAAATAAAGGCGGATAAGCTTCTCGAAAGAGAGTTGCCACTTATCAAAAATAAAGCTGGATAAGCTTCTCGAAAGGGAGATGCCACTTATCGAAAATAAAGGTGGATAAGCTTCTCGAATGAGAGATGCCACTTATCGAAAATAAAGGTGGATAAGCTTCTCGAATGAGAGATGCCACTTATCGAAAATAAAGGTGGATAAGCTTCTCGAAAGAGAGATGCCACTTATCGAAAATAAAGGTGGATAAGCTTCAAGAAAGGGTGATGCCACTTATCGAAAATAAAGGTGGATAAGCTTCTCGAAAGAGAGATGCCACTAATCAAAAATAAAGGTGGATAAGCTTCTCGAAAGAGAGATACCACTTATCAAAAATAAAGGTGGATAAGCTTCGCGAAAGAGAGATGCCACTTATCAAAAATAAAGGCGGATAAGCTTCTCGAAAGAGAGTTGCCACTTATCAAAAATAAAGGTGGATAAGCTTCTCGAAAGGGAGATGCCACTTATCGAAAATAAAGGTGGATAAGCTTCTCGAATGAGAGATTACACTTATCGAAAATAAAGGTGGATAAGCCTCTCGAAAGAGAGATGCCACTTATCGAAAATAAAGGTGGATAAGCTTCTCGGAAGTGAGATGCCACTTATCGAAAATAAAGGTGGATAAGCTTCTCGAAAGAGAGATGCCCCTTATCGAAAATAAAGGTGGATAAGCTTCTCGAAAGAGAGATGCCAGTTATCGAAAATAAAGGTGCATAAGCTTCTCAAAAGGGAGATGCCACTTATCGAAAATAAAGATGGATAAGCTTCTCGAAGAGAGATGCCACTTATAAAAAAATAAAAGAGGATAAGCTTCTCGAAAGAGAGATCCCACTTATCGAAAATAAAGATGGATAAACTTCTCGAAAGTGAGATGCCGGTTATCGAAAATAAAGGTGGATAAGTTTTTCGAATGAGAGATGCCGCTTATCGAAAATAAAGGTGGATAAGCTTCTCAAAAGAGAGATGCCACTTATCGAAAATAAAGGTGGATAAGCTTCTCAAAAGAGAGATGCCACTTATCGAAAATAAAGGTGGATAAGCTTCTCGAAAGAGAGATGCCACTTATCGAAAATAAAGGTGGATAAGCTTCTCGAAAGAGAGATACCCTTTATAAAAAATAAAGGTGGATAAGCTTCGCGAAAGAGAGATTCCACTTATAGAAAATAAAAGTGGATAAGCTTCTTGAAAGAGAGATGCTAGTTATCAACAATAAAGGTGGATAGGATTCTCGAAAGAGAGATGCCACTTATCGAAAATAAAGGTGGATAAGCTTCTCGAAAGAGAGACGCCACTTATCGAAAATAAAGGTGGATAAGCTTCTCGAAAGAGAGATGCCACTTATCAAAAATAAAGGTGGATAAGCTTCTGAAAAGAGAGATGCCACTTATCGAAAATAAAGGTGGATAAGATTCTCGAAAGAGAGATGCGACTTATCAAAAATAAAGGTGGATAAGCTTCTCGGAAGAGAGATGCCACTTATCGAAAATAAAGGTGGATAAGCTTCTCGAAAGAGAGATGTCGCTTATCGAAAATAAAGGTGGATAAGCTTCTCGAGAGAGAGATGTCAGTTATCGAAAATAAAGGTGGATAAGCTTTTCGAAAGATAGATGCCACTTATCAAAAATAAAGGTGGATAAGCTTCTCGAAAGAGAGATGCAAGTTATCAAAAATTAAGGTGGATAATCTTCTCGAAAGAGAGATGCCACTTATCGAAAATAAAGGTTTATAAGCTTCTCGAAAGAGAGATACCACTTATCGAAAATAAAGGTGGATAAGTTTCTCGAAAGAGAGATGCCACTTAACAAAAATAAAGGTGAATAGGCTTCTCGAAAGAGAGATGCCACTTATCGAAAATAAAGGTGGATAAGCTTCTCGAAAGCGTGATGCCACTTATCGAAAATAAAGGTGGATAAGCTTCTCGAAAGAGAGATGCCACTAATCAAAAATAAAGGTGGATAAGCTTCTCGAAAGAGAGATACCACTTATCAAAAATAAAGGTGGATAAGCTTCGCGAAAGAGAGATGCCACTTATCAAAAATAAAGGCGCATAAGCTTCTCGAAAGAGAGTTGCCACTTATCAAAAATAAAGGTGGATAAGCTTCTCGAAAGGGAGATGCCACTTATCGAAAATAAAGGTGGATAAGCTTCTCGAATGAGAGATGCCACTTATCGAAAATAAAGGTGGATAAGCTTCTCGAAAGAGAGATGCCACTTATCAAAAATAAAGGTGGATAAGCCTCTCGAAAGAGAGATGCCACTTATCGAAAATAAAGGTGGATAAGCTTCTCGAAAGAGAGATGCCACTAATCAAAAATAAAAGTGGATAAGCTTCTCGAAAGAGAGATGCCACTTATCAAAAATAAAGGTGGATAAGCTTCGCGAAAGAGAGATGCCACTTATAGAAAATAAAGATGGATAAGCTTCTCGAAATAGAGATGCCACTTATCGAAAATAAAGGTGGATAAGCTTCTCGAGTGAGAGATGCCACTTATCGAAAATAAAGGTGGATAAGCTTCTCGAAAGAGAGATGCCACTTATCGAAAATAAAGGTGGATAAGCCTCTCGAAAGAGAGATGCCACTTATCGAAAATAAAGGTGGATAAGCTTCTCGAAAGAGAGATGCCACTAATCAAAAATAAAAGTGGATAAGCTTCTCGAAAGAAAGATACCACTTATCAAAAATAAAGGTGGATAAGCTTCGCGAAAGAGAGATGCCACTTATAGAAAATAAAAATGGATAAGCTTCTCGAAAGAGAGATGCCACTTATCGAAAATAAAGGTGGATAAGCTTCTCGAATGAGAGATGCCACTTATCGAAAATAAAGGTGGATAAGCTTCTCGAAAGAGAGATGCCACTTATCGAAAATAAAGGTGGATAAGCTTCTCGAAAGAGAGATGCCACTAATCAAAAATAAAGGTGGATAAGCTTCTCGAAAGAGAGATGCCACTAATCAAAAATAAAGGCGGATAAGCTTCTCGAAAGAGAGATGCCACTTATCAAAAATAAAGGTGGATAAGCTTCTCGAAAGGGAGATGCCACTTATCGAAAATAAAGGTGGATAAGCTTCTCGGAGAGAGATGCCACTTATAAAAAAATAAAGGTGCCACTTATCGAAAATAAATGTGGATAGGCTTCTCGAAAGAGAGATGCCACTTATCGAAAATAAAGGTTGATAAGCTTCTCGAAAGAGAGATGCCACTTAACAAAAATAAAGGTGGATAAGCTTCTCGAAAGAGAGATGCCACTTATCGAAAATAAAGATGGATAAGCTTCTCTAAAGAGAGATGCCACTAATCAAAAATAAAGGTGGATAAGCTTCTCGAATGAGAGATGCCACTTATCAAAAATAAAGGTGGATAAGCTTCTCGAAAGAGAGATGCCACTTATCAAAAATAAAGTTGGATAAGCTTCTCGAAAGAGAGATGCCACTTATCGAAAATAAAGGTTGATAAGCTTCTCGAAACAAAGATGCCACTTATCGAAAATAAAGGTGGATAAGCTTCTCGAAAGAGAGATGCCACTTAACAAAAATAAAGGTGGATAAGCTTCTCGAAAGAGAGATGCCACTTATCGAAAATAAAGATGGATAAGCTTCTCGAAAGAGAGATGCCACTTATCGAAAATAAAGGTGGATAAGCTTCTCGAATGAGAGATGCCACTTATCGAAAATAAAGGTGGATAAGCTTCTCGAAAGAGAGATGCCACTTATCTAAAATAAAGGTGGATAAGCTTCTCGAAAGAGAGATGCCAGTTATCGAAAATAAAGGTGGATAAGCTTATCGAAAGAGAGATGCCACTAGTCAAAAATAAAGGAGGATAAGCTTCTCGAAAGAGAGGTACCACTTAACAAAAATAAAGGTGGATGAGCTTCGCGAAAGAGAGATGCCACTTATAGAAAATAAAGGCGGATAAGCTTCTCGAAAGAGAGACGCCACTTATCAAAAATAAAGGTGGATAAGCTTCTCGAAAGAGAGATGCCACTTATCGAAAATAAAGGTGGATAATCTTCTCGAAAGAGAGATGCCACTTATCGAAAATAAAGGTTTATAAGCTTCTCGAAAGAGAGATGCCACTTATCAAAAATAAAGGTGGATAAGTTTCTCGAAAGAGAGATGCCACTTAACAAAAATAAAGGTGAATAGGCTTCTCGAAAGAGAGATGCCACTTATCGAAAATAAAGATGGATAAGCTTCTCGAAAGAGAGATGCCACTTATCGAAAATAAAGGTGGATAAGCTTCTCGAATGAGAGATGCCACTTATCGAAAATAAAGGTGGATAAGCTTCTCGAAAGAGAGATGCCACTTATCGAAAATAAAGGTAGATAAGCTTCTCGAAAGAGTGATGCCACTTATCGAAAATAAAGGTGAATAAGCTTCTCGAAAGAGATATGCCACTAATCAAAAATAAAGGTGGATAAGCTTCTCGAAAGAGAGATACCACTTATCAAAAATAAAGGTGGATAAGCTTCACGAAAGAGAGATGCCACTTATCAAAAATAAAGGTGGATAAGCTTCTCGAATGAGAGATGCCACTTATCAAAAATAAAGGTGGATAAGCTTCTCGAAAGAGAGATGCCACTTATCAAAAATAAAGTTGGATAAGCTTCTCGAAAGAGAGATGCCACTTATCGAAAATAAAGGTTGATAAGCTTCTCGAAAGAGAGATGCCACTTATCGAAAATTAAGGTGGATAAGCTTCTCGAAAGAGAGATGCCACTTAACAAAAATAAAGGTGGATAAGCTTCTCGAAAGAGAGATGCCACTTATCGAAAATAAAGATGGATAAGCTTCGCGAAAGAGAGACGCCACTTATCAAAAATAAAGGTGGATAAGCTTCTCGAAAGAGAGATGCCAGTTATCGAAAATAAAGGTGGATAATCTTCTCGAAAGAGAGATGCCACTTATCGAAAATAAAGGTTTATAAGCTTCTCGAAAGAGAGATGCCACTTATCAAAAATAAAGGTGGATAAGTTTCTCGAAAGAGAGATGCCACTTAACAAAAATAAAGGTGAATAGGCTTCTCGAAAGAGAGATGCCACTTATCGAAAATAAAGATGGATAAGCTTCTCGAAAGAGAGATGCCACTTATCGAAAATAAAGGTGGATAAGCTTCTCGAATGAGAGATGCCACTTATCGAAAATAAAGGTGGATAAGCTTCTCGAAAGAGAGATGCCACTTATCAAAAATAAAGGTGGATAAGCTTCTCGAAAGAGTGATGCCACTTATCGAAAATAAAGGTGAATAAGCTTCTCGAAAGAGAGATGCCACTAATCAAAAATAAAGGTGGATAAGCTTCTCGAAAGAGAGATACCACTTATCAAAAATAAAGGTGGATAAGCTTCACGAAAGAGAGATGCCACTTATCAAAAATAAAGGTGGATAAGCTTCTCGAATGAGAGATGCCACTTATCAAAAATAAAGGTGGATAAGCTTCTCGAAAGAGAGATGCCACTTATCAAAAATAAAGTTGGATAAGCTTCTCGAAAGAGAGATGCCACTTATCGAAAATAAAGGTTGATAAGCTTCTCGAAAGAGAGATGCCACTTATCGAAAATAAAGGTGGATAAGCTTCTCGAAAGAGAGATGCCACTTAACAAAAATAAAGGTGGATAAGCTTCTCGAAAGAGAGATGCCACTTATCGAAAATAAAGATGGATAAGCTTCTCGAAAGAGAGATGCCACTTATCGAAAATAAAGGTGGATAAGCTTCTCGAATGAGAGATGCCACTTATCAAAAATAAAGGTGGATAAGCTTCTCGAAAGAGAGATGCCACTTATCTAAAATAAAGGTGGATAAGCTTCTCGAAAGAGAGATGCCAGTTATCGAAAATAAAGGTGGATAAGCTTATCGAAAGAGAGATGCCACTAGTCAAAAATAAAGGTGGATAAGCTTCTCGAAAGAGAGGTACCACTTAACAAAAATAAAGGTGGATAAGCTTCGCGAAAGAGAGACGCCACTTATCAAAAATAAAGGTGGATAAGCTTCTCGAAAGAGAGATGCCAGTTATCGAAAATAAAGGTGGATAATCTTCTCGAAAAAGAGATGCCACTTATCGAAAATAAAGGTTTATAAGCTTCTCGAAAGAGAGATGCCACTTATCAAAAATAAAGGTGGATAAGTTTCTCGAAAGAGAGATGCCACTTAACAAAAATAAAGGTGAATAGGCTTCTCGAAAGAGAGTTGCCACTTATCAAAAATAAAGGTGGATAAGCTTCTCGAAAGGGAGATGCCACTTATCGAAAATAAAGGTGGATAAGCTTCTCGAATGAGAGATGCCACTTATCGAAAATAAAGGTGGATAAGCTTCTCGAAAGAGAGATGCCACTTATCGAAAATAAAGGTGGATAAGCCTCTCGAAAGAGAGATTCCACTTATTGAAAATAAAGGTGGATAAGCTTCTCGAAAGAGAGATGCCACTAATCAAAAATAAAAGTGGATAAGCTTCTCGAAAGAGAGATACCACTTATCAAAAATAAAGGTGGATAAGCTTCGCGAAAGAGAGATGCCACTTATAGAAAATAAAGATGGATAAGCTTCTCGAAATAGAGATGCCACTTATCAAAAATAAAGGTGGATAAGTTTCTCGAAAGAGAGATGCCACTTATCGAAAATAAAGGTGGATAAGCCTCTCGAAAGAGAGATGCGACTTATCGAAAATAAAGGTGGATAAGCTTCTCGAAAGAGAGATGCCACCAAACAAAAATAAAAGTGGATAAGCTTATCGAAAGAGAGATACCACTTATCAAAAATAAAGGTGGATAAGCTTCACGAAAGAGAGATGCCACTTATAGAAAATAAAGATGGATAAGCTTCTCGAAAGAGAGATGCCACTTATTGAAAATAAAGGTGGATAAGCTTCTCGAATGAGAGATGCCACTTATCGAAAATTAAGGTGGATAAGCTTCTCGAAAGAGAGATGCCACTTATCTAAAATAAAGGTGGATAAGCTTCTCGAAAGAGAGATGCCACTTATCGAAAATAAAGGTGGATAAGCTTCTCGAAAGAGAGATGCCACTAATCAAAAATAAAGGTGGATAAGCTTCTGGAAAGAGAGATACCACTTATCAAAAATAAAGGTGGATAAGCTTCGCGAAAGAGAGATGCCACTTATCAAAAATAAAGGCGGATAAGCTTCTCGAAAGAGAGATGCCACTTATCAAAAATAAAGGTGGATAAGCTTCTCGAAAGGGAGATGCCACTTATCGAAAATAAAGGTGGATAAGCTTCTCGAATCAGAGATGCCACTTGTCGAAAATAAAGGTGGATAAGCTTCTCGAAAGAGAGATGCCACTTAACAAAAATAAAGGTGGATAAGCTTCTCGAAAGAGAGATGCCACTTATCGAAAATAAAGATGGATAAGCTTCTCGAAAGAGAGATGCCACTTATCGAAAATAAAGGTGGATAAGCTTCTCGAATGAGAGATGCCACTTATCGAAAATAAAGGTGGATAAGCTTCTCGAAAGAGAGATGCCACTTATCTAAAATAAAGGTGGATAAGCTTCTCGAAAGAGAGATGCCAGTTATCGAAAATAAAGGTGGATAAGCTTATCGAAAGAGAGATGCCACTAGTCAAAAATAAAGGTGGATAAGCCTCTCGAAAGAGAGGTACCACTTAACAAAAATAAAGGTGGATAAGCTTCGCGAAAGAGAGACGCCACTTATCAAAAATAAAGGTGGATAAGCTTCTCGAAAGAGAGATGCCAGTTATCGAAAATAAAGGTGGATAATCTTCTCGAAAAAGAGATGCCACTTATCGAAAATAAAGGTTTATAAGCTTCTCGAAAGAGAGATGCCACTTATCAAAAATAAAGGTGGATAAGTTTCTCGAAAGAGAGATGCCACTTAACAAAAATAAAGGTGAATAGGCTTCTCGAAAGAGAGTTGCCACTTATCAAAAATAAAGGTGGATAAGCTTCTCGAAAGGGAGATGCCACTTATCGAAAATGAAGGTGGATAGGCTTCTCGAATGAGAGATGCCACTTATCGAAAATAAAGGTGGATAAGCTTCTCGAAAGAGAGATGTCACTTATCGAAAATAAAGGTGGATAAGCCTCTCGAAAGAGAGATTCCACTTATTGAAAATAAAGGTGGATAAGCTTCTCGAAAGATAGATGCCACTAATCAAAAATAAAAGTGGATAAGCTTCTCGAAAGAGAGATACCACTTATCAAAAATAAAGGTGGATAAGCTTCGCGAAAGAGAGATGCCACTTATAGAAAATAAAGATGGATAAGCTTCTCGAAATAGAGATGCCACTTATCAAAAATAAAGGTGGATAAGTTTCTCGAAAGAGAGATGCCACTTATCGAAAATAAAGGTGGATAAGCCTCTCGAAAGAGAGATGCGACTTATCGAAAATAAAGGTGGATAAGCTTCTCGAAAGAGAGATGCCACCAAACAAAAATAAAAGTGGATAAGCTTATCGAAAGAGAGATACCACTTATCAAAAATAAAGGTGGATAAGCTTCACGAAAGAGAGATGCCACTTATAGAAAATAAAGATGGATAAGCTTCTCGAAAGAGAGATGCCACTTATTGAAAATAAAGGTGGATAAGCTTCTCGAATGAGAGATGCCACTTATCGAAAATTAAGGTGGAT
The DNA here is from genome assembly GCA_963859935.3 of Lathyrus sativus. Taxonomy (NCBI): domain Eukaryota; kingdom Viridiplantae; phylum Streptophyta; class Magnoliopsida; order Fabales; family Fabaceae; genus Lathyrus; species Lathyrus sativus. The sequence continues at coordinate 187,450 of CAWUDS030002418.1, read as the reverse complement.
AAGCTTCTCGAAAGAGAGATGCCACTTATCTAAAATAAAGGTGGATAAGCTTCTCGAAAGAGAGATGCCACTTATCGAAAATAAAGGTGGATAAGCTTCTCGAAAGAGAGATGCCACTAATCAAAAATAAAGGTGGATAAGCTTCTGGAAAGAGAGATACCACTTATCAAAAATAAAGGTGGATAAGCTTCGCGAAAGAGAGATGCCACTTATCAAAAATAAAGGCGAATAAGCTTCTCGAAAGAGAGATGCCACTTATCAAAAATAAAGGTGGATAAGCTTCTCGAAAGGGAGATGCCACTTATCGAAAATAAAGGTGGATAAGCTTCTCGAATCAGAGATGCCACTTGTCGAAAATAAAGGTGGATAAGCTTCTCGAAAGAGAGATGCCACTTATCGAAAATAAAGGTGGATAAGCCTCTCGAAAGAGAGATGCCACTTATCGAAAATAAAGGTGGATAAGCTTCTCGAAAGAGAGATGCCACTAATCAAAAATAAAGGTGGATAAGCTTCTCGAAAGAGAGATACCACTTATCAAAAATAAAGGTGGATAAGCTTCGCGAAAAAGAGATGCCACTTATCAAAAATAAAGGCGGATAAGCTTCTCGAAATAGAGTTGCCACTTATCAAAAATAAAGGTGGATAAGCTTCTCGAAAGGGAGATGCCACTTATCGAAAATAAAGGTGGATAAGCTTCTCGAATGAGAGATGCCACTTATCGAAAATAAAGGTGGATAAGCTTCTCGAAAGAGAGATGTCACTTATCGAAAATAAAGGTGGATAAGCCTCTCGAAAGAGAGATGCCACTTATCGAAAATAAAGGTGGATAAGCTTCTCGAAAGAGAGATGCCACTAATAAAAAATAAAAGTGGATAAGCTTCTCGAAAGAGAGATACCACTTATCAAAAATAAAGGTGGATAAGCTTCGCGAAAGAGAGATGCCACTTATAGAAAATAAAGATGGATAAGCTTCTCGAAATAGAGACGCCACTTATCGAAAATAAAGGTGGATAAGCTTCTCGAAAGAGAGATGCCACTTATCGAAAATAAAGGTGGATAAGCCTCTCGAAAGAGAGATGCCACTTATCGAAAATAAAGGTGGATAAGCTTCTCGAAAGAGAGATGCCACTAATCAAAAATAAAAGTGGATAAGCTTCTCGAAAGAGAGATACCACTTATCAAAAATAAAGGTGGATAAGCTTCGCGAAAGAGAGATGCCACTTATAGAAAATAAAGATGGATAAGCTTCTCGAAAGAGAGATGCCACTTATCGAAAATAAAGGTGGATAAGCTTCTCGAATGAGTCTAAATTTATATATTAGTTTTTAATTTTTTTTAATTTTTTTAATTCTTATTTTAAAATTACTTATTTTAAAATTAAGGTCTTCAATTTTTTAAGCTCGATACGACAGGTTATATAAGTGGTCAATAACTTCCCTTGAAAAGGAGAGAGCAATTAGCTCCATTAAAGGTGACCTAAACCCTTAATTCTAGGGATCTTTATAAATACATCTCCTCTAAGAAGATAAATGATAGATCCCAAGTGATACACATTAATATTTCATTGTTTGTCGTATTCTAACGTTCTAATTCAATTCTTCATCATACCATTAATATTTCATGAGTTAAAATCAATTTATTATGAATCTGTTGAGTGTTCACACATAAAAAGTTCATTTTAATCACACATAAAAAAACTAAAATCGTTCCAAATGCATAATTGACCAAAAAAAAACTAACAAATAATATTTTTAATTTCTCACTAAGGATGGAGTAAGGATGGAGAGTTACACCAAAACTTTTCCATTTTCACATTTTAGTTATCATTTAATTATTTATACTATTGTATATACCATAACAAACACTTTCTAAATAACTATATACGTACTAATGCTATCACTATTTCATTATTATTTCTAAATTTTACTAAGTTTTCCTTATTTTTTTGTTTTTATTTTTATTTATCACTATTAACTTTACCATCTCTTTTTATTTTTATTAATCTCTACTAATAAATTTTTAAATATAATTTTAGTTTATTTAAAATTTAAAAATATTATTAACTATCAAAATAAAATATCATTAAAATTTTAAATCTCATTTTATTAATAAATTCATCCACTCTTTTTTATTTTTTACTTTTATTAATCTATAATAATAAGTTTTTAGGAATGACTCCATATTGTTTTATTATTAATATGTAATAATAAAACTTTAAGAACAATTTCGTATTCTTATAAATTTAAGATATCATTAGATATAGAAATAGAATATTATTATAAATTTTAATCAAACTAAGTAGTTATATTTATATAAAATTATTAATAAATCTCATTCATAACAAATTAATAAATATTTAAGATGTAATTTATTTTTTTATTTTTTATTTTAAGTTTAAAGTTTTATATTTCTTCATTTTTTTTAATATTTTAACTTCACAAATAATTTTTCAATCCAAAACATTTATATTAATATATTCTAAATTATTTATTTAAATTATGATAATTATAAAACTCTATTTACCTGTGAAACACACATGCTCAAATTTTTGCTAATATTATTTTCCAATATATTTAAGTTAAAAGTGTCAAATATAAATGGTATAAAGATATTTAATTATTAGATAAAAATTTATGATGGGTAACTATTTAATTTATATCAAATTTGAGTATTGTGTTTCACCGTCATCAATCTCGCAAGTGAAAAAATTTAAGATCAGTTCACAGATGTATAATTTTACATATGTATAATTTTCTTTTATCCTCTCATACATAGAATATAGTCCACAAATGTATAATTTTACACATGTATAATTTTCTCTTATCCTTTCCTAGATAGAATATATGTCAGCCAAAAAAATTCAATTGTATACTTTCTATTATCATTTAAATCATGATATATTATTGTAATACTAATCTCCTATTGTTTACTATATTGTTATAAATAAATTTTAACAATATATATGTTTATATTCAAAAGAAAAATAATAAATCGAATCACAAATAATGGAATAGAATCGTAACCGTTTGTATATTTTTTTTCAACAAATTCTAAATCAATCAATTCTATAGTTGATTTAATTTAAATTGATTTCTCATTTTTTTCTCAAATTATGCTTTAATTATTTAATTAAAGTTGTTTTAATTATGCTTCAACGATGAAATAACAATGGGTAGTAGGAATAAGCAAATTAAGGACTAAGTTCTATTCTTTTTATTATTTCTAATTAAATTTAATGACTGACTTTTATAAATAATAATGAGTTATATTTAATTACCATATGATAATAAACAAGTTAGTAATATGAAAAAATTTTAAATATTTAATTAATGCTTATAAATAGAATCTAATATATATATATATATATATATATATATATATATATATATATATATATATATATATATATATATATATATATATATATATATATATATATATATATATATATATATATATATATATATATATATATATATATATATATATATATATATATATATATATATATATATATATATATATAATTGAAATAAAAATTAAAAATTACAATAAATAAGAATACAATTTGACTTGATAATCCATTATATTTTTCAATTGATTATATATAAACTGATTATATATAAACAATTCACATTGTGGTTGAAATTTTTATTAATATAGTAATACATATCTTCTTTTGGTGCATATCGATTCAAATCATAGATAATTTTGTTAAAAAATAAAATAAAATTAATGCTTGTAGCTTTTATAAGACTACTAAAGTTTACATAGACATGTCATCAAAGAGGCAACTTTTCTCTCAAAACTAAGTGATTATTGCGTTGTGTTGTACATCTAAATTTATATATTAGTTTTCAATTTGTTTTATTTTTTTTATTTCTTATTTTAAAATTAAGGTCTTCAATTTTTTAAGCTCGATATGACAGGTTATATAAGTGGTCAATAACTTCCCTTAAAAAGGAGAGAGCAATTAACGCCACTAAAGGTGACCTAAACCCTTAATTCTAGGGATCTTTATAAATACATCTCCTCTCAAGAAGATAAATGATAGATCCTAAGTGATACACATTAATATTTCATTGTTTGTCGTATTCTAAAGTTCTCATTCAATTCTTCATCATACCATTAATATTTCATGAGTTAAAATCAATTTAATATGAATCTGTTGAGTGTTCACACATAAAAAGTTCATTTCAATCACACATAAAAAAAACTAAAATCGTTCCAAATGCATAATTAACCAAAAAAAACTAACAAATAATATTTTTAATTTCTCACTAAGGACGGAGAGTTACACCAAAACTTTTCCATTTTCACATTTTAGTTATCATTTATTTATTTATACTATCGTATATACCATAACAAACACTTTCTAAATAACTATATACTTACCAATGCTATCACTATTTCATTATTATTTCTAAATTTTACTATTATGTTTTCTTTATCTTTTTGTTTTTATTTTTATTAATTACTATTAACTTTACCATCTCTTTTTATTTTTATTAATCTATATTAATAAATTTTTAAATATAATTTTAGTTTATTTAAAATTTAAAAATATTATTAACTATCAAAATAAAATATCATTAAAATTTTAAATCTCATTTTATTAATAAATTCCACCCCTCTTTTTTTATTTTTTATTTTTATTAATCTATAATAATAAGTTTTTAGGAATGACTCCATATTGTTTTATTATTAATATGTAATAATAAAACTTTAAGAACAATTTCGTATTCTTATAAATTTAAGATATCATTAGATATAGAAATAGAATATTATTATAAATTTTAATCAAATTAACTAGTTATATTTATATAAAATTATTAATAAATCTCATTCATAACAAATTAATAAATATTTAAGATGTAATTTATTTTTTTATTTTTTATTTTAAGTTTAAAGTTTTATATTTCTTCATTTTTTTAACATTTTAACTTCACAAATAATTTTTCAATCAAAAACATTTATATTAATATATTCTAAATTATTTATTTAAATTATGATAATTATAAAACTCTATTTACCTGTGAAACACACATGCTCAAATTTTTGCTAATATTATTTTCAAATATGTTTAAGTTAAAAGGGTCAAATATAAACGGTATAAAGATATTTAATTATTAGAATAAATGTTATGATGTGTAACTATTTAATTTATATCAAATTTGAGTATTGTGTTTCACCGTCGTCATCAATCTCGTTGTCATCAATCTCGCAAGTGAAAAAATTTAAGAACAGTTCACAGATGTATAATTTTACACATGTATAATTTTCTTTTATCCTCTCCTACATAGAATATAGTCCACAAATGTATAATTTTACACATGTATAATTTTCTCTTATCCTTTCCTAGATAGAATATATGTCAGCCAAAAAAATTCAAATGTATACTTTCTATTATCATTTAAATCATGATATATTATTGTAATACTAATCTCCTATTGTTTACTATATTGTTATAAAATAAATTTTAACAATATATATGTTTATATTCAAAAGAAAAATAATAAATCGAATCACAAATAATAGAATAGAATCCTAACCGTTTGTATATTTTTTTTCAACAAACTCTAAATCAATCAATTCTATATTTGATTTAATTTAAATTGATTTATCATTTTTTCTCAAAGTATGCTTTAATTATTTAATTAAAGTTGTTTTAATTATGCTTCAACGATGAAATAACAATGGGTAGTAGGAATAAGCAAATTAAGGACTAAGTTCTATTCTTTTTATTATTTCTAATTAAATTTAATGACTGACTTTTATAAATAATAATGAGTTATATTTAATTACCATATGATAATAAACAAGTTAGTAATATGAAAAAATTTTAAATATTTAATTAATGCTTATAAATAGAATCTAATATATATATATATATATATATATATATATATATATATATATATATATATATATATATATATATATATATATATATATATATATATATATATATATATATATATATATATATATATATATATATTGAAATAAAAATTAAAAATTACAATAAATAAGAATACAATTTGACTTGATAATCCATTATATTTTTCAATTGATTATATATAAACTGATTATATATAAACAATTCACATTGTGGTTGAAATTTTTATTAATATAGTAATACATATCTTCTTTTGGTGCATATCGATTCAAATCATAGATAATTTTGTTAAAAAATAAAATAAAATTAATGCTTGTAGCTTTTATAAGACTACTAAAGTTTACATAGACATGTCATCAAAGAGGCAACTTTTCTCTCAAAACTAAGTGATTATTGCGTTGTGTTGTACATCTAAATTTATATATTAGTTTTCAATTTGTTTTATTTTTTTTATTTCTTATTTTAAAATTAAGGTCTTCAATTTTTTAAGCTCGATATGACAGGTTATATAAGTGGTCAATAACTTCCCTTAAAAAGGAGAGAGCAATTAACGCCACTAAAGGTGACCTAAACCCTTAATTCTAGGGATCTTTATAAATACATCTCCTCTCAAGAAGATAAATGATAGATCCTAAGTGATACACATTAATATTTCATTGTTTGTCGTATTCTAAAGTTCTCATTCAATTCTTCATCATACCATTAATATTTCATGAGTTAAAATCAATTTAATATGAATCTGTTGAGTGTTCACACATAAAAAGTTCATTTCAATCACACATAAAAAAAACTAAAATCGTTCCAAATGCATAATTAACCAAAAAAAACTAACAAATAATATTTTTAATTTCTCACTAAGGACGGAGAGTTACACCAAAACTTTTCCATTTTCACATTTTAGTTATCATTTATTTATTTATACTATCGTATATACCATAACAAACACTTTCTAAATAACTATATACTTACCAATGCTATCACTATTTCATTATTATTTCTAAATTTTACTATTATGTTTTCTTTATCTTTTTGTTTTTATTTTTATTAATTACTATTAACTTTACCATCTCTTTTTATTTTTATTAATCTATATTAATAAATTTTTAAATATAATTTTAGTTTATTTAAAATTTAAAAATATTATTAACTATCAAAATAAAATATCATTAAAATTTTAAATCTCATTTTATTAATAAATTCCACCCCTCTTTTTTTATTTTTTATTTTTATTAATCTATAATAATAAGTTTTTAGGAATGACTCCATATTGTTTTATTATTAATATGTAATAATAAAACTTTAAGAACAATTTCGTATTCTTATAAATTTAAGATATCATTAGATATAGAAATAGAATATTATTATAAATTTTAATCAAATTAACTAGTTATATTTATATAAAATTATTAATAAATCTCATTCATAACAAATTAATAAATATTTAAGATGTAATTTATTTTTTTATTTTTTATTTTAAGTTTAAAGTTTTATATTTCTTCATTTTTTTAACATTTTAACTTCACAAATAATTTTTCAATCAAAAACATTTATATTAATATATTCTAAATTATTTATTTAAATTATGATAATTATAAAACTCTATTTACCTGTGAAACACACATGCTCAAATTTTTGCTAATATTATTTTCAAATATGTTTAAGTTAAAAGGGTCAAATATAAACGGTATAAAGATATTTAATTATTAGAATAAATGTTATGATGTGTAACTATTTAATTTATATCAAATTTGAGTATTGTGTTTCACCGTCGTCATCAATCTCGTTGTCATCAATCTCGCAAGTGAAAAAATTTAAGAACAGTTCACAGATGTATAATTTTACACATGTATAATTTTCTTTTATCCTCTCCTACATAGAATATAGTCCACAAATGTATAATTTTACACATGTATAATTTTCTCTTATCCTTTCCTAGATAGAATATATGTCAGCCAAAAAAATTCAAATGTATACTTTCTATTATCATTTAAATCATGATATATTATTGTAATACTAATCTCCTATTGTTTACTATATTGTTATAAAATAAATTTTAACAATATATATGTTTATATTCAAAAGAAAAATAATAAATCGAATCACAAATAATAGAATAGAATCCTAACCGTTTGTATATTTTTTTTCAACAAACTCTAAATCAATCAATTCTATATTTGATTTAATTTAAATTGATTTATCATTTTTTCTCAAAGTATGCTTTAATTATTTAATTAAAGTTGTTTTAATTATGCTTCAACGATGAAATAACAATGGGTAGTAGGAATAAACAAATTAAGGACTAAGTTCTATTCTTTTTTATTATTTCTAATTAAATTTAAGGACTGACTTTTATAAATAATAATGAGTTATATTTAATTATCATATTGATAATAAACAAGTGAGTAATATGAAAAAATTATAAATTTTTAATTAATGCTTATAAATAGAATCTAATATATATATATATATATATATATATATATATATATATATATATATATATATATATATATATATATATATATATATATATATATATATATATATATATATATATATATATATATATATATATATATATATATATATATATATATATATATATATATATATATATATATATATATATATAATTGAAATAAAAATTAAAAATTACAATAAATAAGAATACAATTTGACTTGATAATCCATTATATTTTTCAATTGATTATATATAAACTGATTATATATAAACAATTCACATTGTGGTTGAAATTTTTATTAATATAGTAATACATATCTTCTTTTGGTGCATATTGATTCAAATCATAGATAATTTTGTTAAAAAATAAAATAAAATTAATGCTTGTAGCTTTTATAAGAATATTAAAGTTTATATAGACATGTCGTCAAAGAGGCAACTTTTCTCTCAAAAGTAAGTGATTATTGATACGATAGGTTATATAAGTGGTCAATAACCTCCCTTAAAAAGGATAGAGCAATTAACGCCACTAAAGGTGACATAAACCCTTAATTCTAGGGATCTTTATAAATACATCTCCTCTCAAGAAGATAAATGATAGATCCTAAGTGATACACATTAATACTTCATTGTTTGTCGTATTCTAACGTTCTCATTCAATTCTTCATCATACCATTAATATTTCATGAGTTAAAATCAATTTATTATGAATCTGTTGAGTGTTCACACATAAAAAGTTCATTTTAATCACACATAAAAAAACTAAAATCGTTCCAAATGCATAATTGACCAAAAAAAACTAACAAATAATATTTTTAATTTCTCACTAAGGATGGAGTAACGATGGAGAGTTACACCAAAACTTTTCCATTTTCACATTTTAGTTATCATTTATTTATTTATACTATTGTATATACCATAACAAACACTTTCTAAATAACTATATACGTACCAATGCTATCACTATTTCATTATTATTTCTAAATTTTACTATTATGTTTTCTTTATCTTTTTGTTTTTATTTTTATTAATTACTATTAACTTTACCATATCTTTTTATTTTTATTAATCTATATTAATAAATTTTTAAATATAATTTTAGTTTATTTAAAATTTAAAAATATTATTAACTATCAAAATAAAATATCATTAAAATTTTAAATCTCATTTTATTAATAAATTCCACCCCTCTTTTTTTATTTTTTATTTTTATTAATCTATAATAATAAGTTTTTAGGAATGACTCCATATTGTTTTATTATTAATATGTAATAATAAAACTTTAAGAACAATTTCGTATTCTTATAAATTTAAGATATCATTAGATATAGAAATAGAATATTATTATAAATTTTAATCAAATTAAGTAGTTATATTTATATTAAAATATTCATAAATCTCATTCATAACAAATTAATAAATATTTTAGATGTAATTTATTTTTTTATTTTTTATTTTTTTATTTAATCAAATTAAGTAGTTATATTTATATTAAAATATTCATAAATCTCATTCATAACAAACACGAATATAAACGCGAATTAACGACAAAGCGACGTAACGGCGAATAAATGCTAAGGATGCAATCATACGAATTTAATCAAAACAATTCTATAAACTAACAGATTAAGCAAAAGCAATTCATAAAATAGTGTTGAAAGAGAAACGAATTAGATTGATAAAGTAAAAACCTCAAAGCGTTGGAACGCGATTACAGCAGAATGACTCTAAGGAATTAGCTCTCCATGGTTCTCTCAAAGCTCCGAATGTATTTTTCGTGAAAATGTAACTAGGTGAACAGTAACACGAGTATTTTTCCTTTAAAAAGAAAGCGAATTCGGGTCATAACCCAACTGGGTCGAAAACATAACCCATGCCCAATACATGATTCAACACTAAAATAAAATTCTAATGCAGTAACTTCAAACGGAATTCTGGAATTTTGGGCTCGGAATCAGACTTCGACTCCAACTCGAAAGTCGTAGCTCTCTCTCTTAGCTTTCCGGCGATTTTTAGAACGCCTCTAACGGATTCCCGGAACTCCAGTTATGATCGTTTCCGTGCAGACTGCTAAAGCTGAAAAATAAGTGCAGAAATCAAATTAAGCCAAAAAATAAAATAAAATATAAAAACAAAATAAAACATAAAAATAATCAAGATAAAAAAAGAAATGGCTAAGTAAAAATATAGGAGAAAGTGCATAAATATGCACTGATCACTCATCACGCTGGGAGCGCTTAAGCTTCTCCCCAAGGACACAAACCTTAGGATCTATGACATTTTGATATTAATGATTATAGGAATACCTTGACGAATATAATGAGAAAGATTTTTAGACAATGACAACGATAATTCAAAAATACAAAAGTGTAGAGACAAGTGTTTGACACTGGTTGGCTTGTGGATTTTTCTCAACTGGTACTTGTAATGTCTTGAAAACTCTTCGAATGGGGATAAAAAGAGATAATCTTCTTATAGCATGATATTTGAGATCATAGCATATATATAGAATGATAATCATTTAAAATTCTCATTATTTCGAAATGGATTATCTTGACATCCACTTATATTTAAGCACATATTCAATTAATTAATTAATTAATTATTAAATATAATTAATTATTTTATTTACTTACTCAACCGATTAAGACTCTTATATATATATATATATATATATATATATATATATATATATATATATATATATATATATATATATATATATATATATATATATATATATATATATATATATATATATATATATATATATATATATATATATATATATATATATATATATATATATATATATATATATATACATACATACATATATATATATATATATATATATATATATATATATATATATATATATATATATATATATATATATATATATATATATATATATATATATTGCTCTGTCCCGCTCATCACACGGGGTCGGCCCAATCCATCTCTCCGTCGTGGAGGGCCTAGCTCATTGATCAGTTGTCGCGCGCGGATCATAAAGAGTGTTTTTGATGAAAACGTAATACAGCGACAATTCAACTCGGATATCGTCTCAAGGATTCTTTTATGTGATTAATCTACCAAATTCAAAATGGAGGGGGAGTTGGTTTGGTTTCTGATCGGATAAATAAAGAAAATGCAATTAAGCGGTTAGAATTATAAACACGGATTAACGACAAAGCGACGTAACGGCGAATAAAAGCTAAGGATGCAATCATATGAATTTAATCAAAACAATTCTATAAACTAACAGATTAAGCAAAAGCAATTAATAGAATAGTGTTGAAAGAGAAACGACTTAGATTGATAAAGTAAAAACCTCAAAGCGTTGGAACGCGATTACAGCAGAATGACTCTAAGGAATTAGCTCTCCATGGTTCTCTCAAAGCTCCGAATGTATTTTTCGTGAAAATGTAACTAGGTGAACAGTAACACGAGTATTTTTCCTTTAAAAAGAAAGCGAATTCGGGTCATAACCCAACTGGGTCGAAAACATAACCCATGCCCAATACATGATTCAACACTAAAATAAAATTCTAATGCAGTAACTTCAAACGGAACTCTGGAATTTTGGGCTCGGAATCGGACTTCGACTCCAACACGAAAGTCGTAGCTCTCTCTCTTAGCTTTCCGGAGATTTTTAGAACGCCTCTAACGGATTCCCGGAACTCCAGTTATGATCGTTTCCGTGCAGACTGCTAAAGCTGAAAAATAAGTGCGGAAATCAAATTAAGCCAAAAATAAAATAAAATATAAAAAAAAAATAAAACATAAAAATAATCTAGATAAATTAAAGAAATGCCTAAGTAAAAATATAGGAGAAAGTGCATAAATATGCACTGATCACTCATCACGCTGGGAGCGCTTAAGCGTCTCCCCATGGACACAAACCTTAGGATCTATGACATTTTGATATTAATGATTATAGGAATACCTTGACGAATATAATGAGAAAGATTTTTAGACAATGACAACGATAATTCTAAAATACAAAAGTGTAGAGACAAGTGTTTGACACTGGTTGGCTTGTGGATTTTTCACACCCGGTACTCGTAAAGTCTTGAAAACTCTTCGAATGGGGAGAAAAAGAGATAATTTTCATATAGCATGATATTTGAGATCATAGCCTATATATAGAATGATAATCATTTAAAATTCTCATTATTTTGAAATGGATTATCTTGACATCCACTTATATTTAATCACATATTCAATTAAATAATTAATTATTAAATATAATTAATTATTTTATTTACTTACTCAACCGATTAAGATTCTTATTTATATATATATATATATATATATATATATATATATATATATATATATATATATATATATATATATATATATATATATATATATATATATATATATATATATATATATATATATATATATATATATATATATATATATATATATATATATATATATATATATATATATATATATATATATATATATATATACGGGGTCGGCCCAATCTATCTCTCCGTCGTGGAGGGCCTAGCTCATTGATCAGTTGTCGCGAGCGGATCAAAAAGAGTGTTTTTGATGAAAACGTAATACAGCGACAATTCAACTCGGATATCGTCTCAAGGATTCTTTTATGTGATTAATCTACCAAATTCAAAATGGAGGGGGAGTTGGTTTGGTTTCTGATCGGATAAATAAAGAAAATGCAATTAAGCGGTTAGAATTATAAACGCGGATTAACGACAAAGCGACGTAACGGCGAATAAAAGCTAAGGATGCAATCATATGAATTTAATCAAAACAATTCTATAAACTAACAGATTAAGCAAAAGCAATTAATAGAATAGTGTTGAAAGAGAAACGACTTAGATTGATAAAGTAAAAACCTCAAAGCGTTGGAACGCGATTACAGCAGAATGACTCTAAGGAATTAGCTCTCCATGGTTCTCTCAAAGCTCCGAATGTATTTTTCGTGAAAATGTAACTAGGTGAACAGTAACACGAGTATTTTTCCTTTAAAAAGAAAGCGAATTCGGGTCATAACCCAACTGGGTCGAAAACATAACCCATGCCCAATACATGATTCAACACTAAAATAAAATTCTAATGCAGTAACTTCAAACGGAACTCTGGAATTTTGGGCTCGGAATCGGACTTCGACTCCAACACGAAAGTCGTAGCTCTCTCTCTTAGCTTTCCGGAGATTTTTAGAACGCCTCTAACGGATTCCCGGAACTCCAGTTATGATCGTTTCCGTGCAGACTGCTAAAGCTGAAAAATAAGTGCGGAAATCAAATTAAGCCAAAAATAAAATAAAATATAAAAACAAAATAAAACATAAAAATAATCTAGATAAATTAAAGAAATGCCTAAGTAAAAATATAGGAGAAAGTGCATAAATATGCACTGATCACTCATCACGCTGGGAGCGCTTAAGCGTCTCCCCATGGACACAAACCTTAGGATCTATGACATTTTGATATTAATGATTATAGGAATACCTTGACGAATATAATGAGAAAGATTTTTAGACAATGACAACGATAATTCTAAAATACAAAAGTGTAGAGACAAGTGTTTGACACTGGTTGGCTTGTGGATTTTTCACACCCGGTACTCGTAAAGTCTTGAAAACTCTTCGAATGGGGAGAAAAAGAGATAATTTTCATATAGCATGATATTTGAGATCATAGCCTATATATAGAATGATAATCATTTAAAATTCTCATTATTTTGAAATGGATTATCTTGACATCCACTTATATTTAATCACATATTCAATTAAATAATTAATTATTAAATATAATTAATTATTTTATTTACTTACTCAACCGATTAAGATTCTTATTTATATATATATATATATATATATATATATATATATATATATATATATATATATATATATATATATATATATATATATATATATATATATATATATATATATATATATATATATATATATATATATATATATATATATATATATATATATATATATATATATATATATATATATATATATATATATATATATACGGGGTCGGCCCAATCTATCTCTCCGTCGTGGAGGGCCTAGCTCATTGATCAGTTGTCGCGAGCGGATCAAAAAGAGTGTTTTTGATGAAAACGTAATACAGCGACAATTCAACTCGGATATCGTCTCAAGGATTCTTTTATGTGATTAATCTACCAAATTCAAAATGGAGGGGGAGTTGGTTTGGTTTCTGATCGGATAAATAAAGAAAATGCAATTAAGCGGTTAGAATTATAAACGCGGATTAACGACAAAGCGACGTAACGGCGAATAAAAGCTAAGGATGCAATCATATGAATTTAATCAAAACAATTCTATAAACTAACAGATTAAGCAAAAGCAATTAATAGAATAGTGTTGAAAGAGAAACGACTTAGATTGATAAAGTAAAAACCTCAAAGCGTTGGAACGCGATTACAGCAGAATGACTCTAAGGAATTAGCTCTCCATGGTTCTCTCAAAGCTCCGAATGTATTTTTCGTGAAAATGTAACTAGGTGAACAGTAACACGAGTATTTTTCCTTTAAAAAGAAAGCGAATTCGGGTCATAACCCAACTGGGTCGAAAACATAACCCATGCCCAATACATAATTCAACACTAAAATAAAATTCTAATGCAGTAACTTCAAACGGAACTCTGGAATTTTGGGCTCGGAATCGGACTTCGACTCCAACACGAAAGTCGTAGCTCTCTCTCTTAGCTTTCCGGAGATTTTTAGAACGCCTCTAACGGATTCCCGGAACTCCAGTTATGATCGTTTCCGTGCAGACTGCTAAAGCTGAAAAATAAGTGCGGAAATCAAATTAAGCCAAAAATAAAATAAAATATAAAAAAAAAATAAAACATAAAAATAATCTAGATAAATTAAAGAAATGCCTAAGTAAAAATATAGGAGAAAGTGCATAAATATGCACTGATCACTCATCACGCTGGGAGCGCTTAAGCGTCTCCCCATGGACACAAACCTTAGGATCTATGACATTTTGATATTAATGATTATAGGAATACCTTGACGAATATAATGAGAAAGATTTTTAGACAATGACAACGATAATTCTAAAATACAAAAGTGTAGAGACAAGTGTTTGACACTGGTTGGCTTGTGGATTTTTCACACCCGGTACTCGTAAAGTCTTGAAAACTCTTCGAATGGGGAGAAAAAGAGATAATTTTCATATAGCATGATATTTGAGATCATAGCCTATATATAGAATGATAATCATTTAAAATTCTCATTATTTTGAAATGGATTATCTTGACATCCACTTATATTTAATCACATATTCAATTAAATAATTAATTATTAAATATAATTAATTATTTTATTTACTTACTCAACCGATTAAGATTCTTATTTATATATATATATATATATATATATATATATATATATATATATATATATATATATATATATATATATATATATATATATATATATATATATATATATATATATATATATATATATATATATATATATATATATATATATATATATATATATATATATATATATATATATATATATATATATATATATATATATATATATATATATATATATATATATATATATATATATATATATATATATATATATATATATATATATATATATATATATATATACGGGGTCGGCCCAATCTATCTCTCCGTCGTGGAGGGCCTAGCTCATTGATCAGTTGTCGCGAGCGGATCAAAAAGAGTGTTTTTGATGAAAACGTAATACAGCGACAATTCAACTCGGATATCGTCTCAAGGATTCTTTTATGTGATTAATCTACCAAATTCAAAATGGAGGGGGAGTTGGTTTGGTTTCTGATCGGATAAATAAAGAAAATGCAATTAAGCGGTTAGAATTATAAACGCGGATTAACGACAAAGCGACGTAACGGCGAATAAAAGCTAAGGATGCAATCATATGAATTTAATCAAAACAATTCTATAAACTAACAGATTAAGCAAAAGCAATTAATAGAATAGTGTTGAAAGAGAAACGACTTAGATTGATAAAGTAAAAACCTCAAAGCGTTGGAACGCGATTACAGCAGAATGACTCTAAGGAATTAGCTCTCCATGGTTCTCTCAAAGCTCCGAATGTATTTTTCGTGAAAATGTAACTAGGTGAACAGTAACACGAGTATTTTTCCTTTAAAAAGAAAGCGAATTCGGGTCATAACCCAACTGGGTCGAAAACATAACCCATGCCCAATACATGATTCAACACTAAAATAAAATTCTAATGCAGTAACTTCAAACGGAACTCTGGAATTTTGGGCTCGGAATCGGACTTCGACTCCAACACGAAAGTCGTAGCTCTCTCTCTTAGCTTTCCGGAGATTTTTAGAACGCCTCTAACGGATTCCCGGAACTCCAGTTATGATCGTTTCCGTGCAGACTGCTAAAGCTGAAAAATAAGTGCGGAAATCAAATTAAGCCAAAAATAAAATAAAATATAAA
Source organism: Lathyrus sativus (assembly GCA_963859935.3). NCBI lineage: Eukaryota > Viridiplantae > Streptophyta > Magnoliopsida > Fabales > Fabaceae > Lathyrus > Lathyrus sativus. The sequence goes on along the minus strand of CAWUDS030002418.1, from coordinate 170,589 downwards.
AACAAAATAAAACATAAAAATAATCTAGATAAATTAAAGAAATGCCTAAGTAAAAATATAGGAGAAAGTGCATAAATATGCACTGATCACTCATCACGCTGGGAGCGCTTAAGCGTCTCCCCATGGACACAAACCTTAGGATCTATGACATTTTGATATTAATGATTATAGGAATACCTTGACGAATATAATGAGAAAGATTTTTAGACAATGACAACGATAATTCTAAAATACAAAAGTGTAGAGACAAGTGTTTGACACTGGTTGGCTTGTGGATTTTTCACACCCGGTACTCGTAAAGTCTTGAAAACTCTTCGAATGGGGAGAAAAAGAGATAATTTTCATATAGCATGATATTTGAGATCATAGCCTATATATAGAATGATAATCATTTAAAATTCTCATTATTTTGAAATGGATTATCTTGACATCCACTTATATTTAATCACATATTCAATTAAATAATTAATTATTAAATATAATTAATTATTTTATTTACTTACTCAACCGATTAAGATTCTTATTTATATATATATATATATATATATATATATATATATATATATATATATATATATATATATATATATATATATATATATATATATATATATATATATATATATATATATATATATATATATATATATATACGGGGTCGGCCCAATCTATCTCTCCGTCGTGGAGGGCCTAGCTCATTGATCAGTTGTCGCGAGCGGATCAAAAAGAGTGTTTTTGATGAAAACGTAATACAGCGACAATTCAACTCGGATATCGTCTCAAGGATTCTTTTATGTGATTAATCTACCAAATTCAAAATGGAGGGGGAGTTGGTTTGGTTTCTGATCGGATAAATAAAGAAAATGCAATTAAGCGGTTAGAATTATAAACGCGGATTAACGACAAAGCGACGTAACGGCGAATAAAAGCTAAGGATGCAATCATATGAATTTAATCAAAACAATTCTATAAACTAACAGATTAAGCAAAAGCAATTAATAGAATAGTGTTGAAAGAGAAACGACTTAGATTGATAAAGTAAAAACCTCAAAGCGTTGGAACGCGATTACAGCAGAATGACTCTAAGGAATTAGCTCTCCATGGTTCTCTCAAAGCTCCGAATGTATTTTTCGTGAAAATGTAACTAGGTGAACAGTAACACGAGTATTTTTCCTTTAAAAAGAAAGCGAATTCGGGTCATAACCCAACTGGGTCGAAAACATAACCCATGCCCAATACATGATTCAACACTAAAATAAAATTCTAATGCAGTAACTTCAAACGGAACTCTGGAATTTTGGGCTCGGAATCGGACTTCGACTCCAACACGAAAGTCGTAGCTCTCTCTCTTAGCTTTCCGGAGATTTTTAGAACGCCTCTAACGGATTCCCGGAACTCCAGTTATGATCGTTTCCGTGCAGACTGCTAAAGCTGAAAAATAAGTGCGGAAATCAAATTAAGCCAAAAATAAAATAAAATATAAAAAAAAAATAAAACATAAAAATAATCTAGATAAATTAAAGAAATGCCTAAGTAAAAATATAGGAGAAAGTGCATAAATATGCACTGATCACTCATCACGCTGGGAGCGCTTAAGCGTCTCCCCATGGACACAAACCTTAGGATCTATGACATTTTGATATTAATGATTATAGGAATACCTTGACGAATATAATGAGAAAGATTTTTAGACAATGACAACGATAATTCTAAAATACAAAAGTGTAGAGACAAGTGTTTGACACTGGTTGGCTTGTGGATTTTTCACAACCGGTACTCGTAAAGTCTTGAAAACTCTTCGAATGGGGAGAAAAAGAGATAATTTTCATATAGCATGATATTTGAGATCATAGCCTATATATAGAATGATAATCATTTAAAATTCTCATTATTTTGAAATGGATTATCTTGACATCCACTTATATTTAATCACATATTCAATTAAATAATTAATTATTAAATATAATTAATTATTTTATTTACTTACTCAACCGATTAAGATTCTTATATATATATATATATATATATATATATATATATATATATATATATATATATATATATATATATATATATATATATATATATATATATATATATATATATATATATATATATATATATATATATATATATATATATATATATATATATATATATATATATATATATATATATATATATATATATATATATATATATATATATATATATATATATATATATATATATATATATATATATATATATATATATATATATATATATATATATATATATATATATATATATATATATATATATATATATATATATATACGGGGTCGGCCCAATCTATCTCTCCGTCGTGGAGGGCCTAGCTCATTGATCAGTTGTCGCGAGCGGATCAAAAAGAGTGTTTTTGATGAAAACGTAATACAGCGACAATTCAACTCGGATATCGTCTCAAGAATTCTTTTATGTGATTAATCTACCAAATTCAAAATGGAGGGGGAGTTGGTTTGGTTTCTGATCGGATAAATAAAGAAAATGCAATTAAGCGGTTAAAATAAGTGATTATCAAAATAAGTCAATCTACTATTTTCGGTTCCGGCTTATCACGGGTTTCTACCTTACCAATTTCCTAAGCGATTTCGATCTCTATTCGATTCCTATGTCAATTAACAAGCGCAAAAGACATAAACTAGATTAACAATCCTATATTCCAAAATAAGCAAACAGATTAAGTTTTTGTGAATTAAGCAAACACGAATTATAAACGCGATTTTAACGACAAAGCGACGTAACGGCGAATAAATGCTAAAGATGCAATCATACGAATTTAATCAAAACAATTCTATAAACTAACAGATTAAGCAAAAGCAATTCATAGAATAGTGTTGAAAGAGAAACGAATTAGATTGATAAAGTAAAAACCTCAAAGCGTTGGAACGCGATTACAGCAGAATGACTCTAAGGAATTAGCTCTCCATGGTTCTCTCAAAGCTCCGAATGTATTTTTCGTGAAAATGTAACTAGGTGAACAGTAACACGAGTATTTTTCCTTTAAAAAGAAAGCAAATTCGGGTCATAACCCAACTGGGTTGAAAACATAACCCAGTGGCGACTCTTCTGTGATTTCCGACCTCATTTTTCACAGTAGCGACACCTTCTTCTGCTTCTTTAGATAGGTAGGACATCCAACTCTAATATGGTCGTACCCTTCACATTCATGGCACTGTACTTCTTTTCCTTGGTTAGAATTCTCCTCAGAGTTACTCCTTCTACTGCTGTCAGAAGAGTTGTTCTTGGCATAGGGCTTTGACTTATGATCTATTCTCTTGATCAGTTTATTGAATTGTTTTCCAAGTAAGGCAATTGCTTCTGATAGGTTCTCCTCATTTTCACCATCTTCTTCTTCTGAATCATCTGCAGTGTTTGAAACAAGAGCTATCACCCTGACCCAAATGGCATGTATAACGATGAGATTCATAACCCCACTTTCAGATACTTTCATAAGATCCTAGCTCACACCCTTTTCGGAAAGGAAGAAAACATTACTACAGTATCTAAAGAAGAGTTGTTTATCTTGTTCTGTACTTCTCAGGGCCGTCCAGTGAATGTCGTGCCTTTTATGATGAGATCCTTCCTACGCCTCACTCAGGAACCACAATCACCTATTCTAATAGGAGGCCTCGTGACAATGAATGCCCACGAGCTTGGCCTAAGATTCCACCTAAATGCAAGCACTAGTTTTGGCACCGTCCGACCCATGAATATCCAGTTTTGCTTTAACAGGCGCATTTTAAGAACCATGGGACCTGGCCCTTACGAGTACCTTATCAATGACAAACCTGTCCAGCTATTCACATTGCCGAATCATCAGATGACGAGTATCCATAACACGGACAATTGGGTTTATGAATTGGATGAGCCTATGGGACCTCCTTCACCTCAATCCACACCACAGGATTACATGTACGACAGTGATCACATCTCTGAAGCACATGATTATATGTATTATGAGGATGCTGTATCCGAAGCTGAGGTAGACCCTGAGACCCCTCCACATTACAACACCTACCCTGAGCCCATTCCTGAAGAAACCACTGACAAAATGGATATTGTTCTGAACCGATTAGACAACTTCGACGCAGCTCTGACCACTGCAAGAGAAGAAATAACAAGCATACACAGCGAATTAGCAGTTTTCATGGACTTAGTTTGTGACCAGCTAGATTACTACGCCCGGAAGTTTGACGAATTGAAGGCACAAAAGGACTGAGATTTTCGCTTTAGTTTAGTTTATTTTTCCTGTTTTTCTGTACGTTTTCAATTATTTTGATTTTCGCATTGTTTCATTTCACTTATGTATTACATTAAAAACAATTATTTTAATTAAGTGTTATTTCAATTTTATTCATTAGTCCTTTATTCTGTTTTTTATGTTATCATATGATTCTTGGCTGATTTATTACATTGCAATATCAATTACAAACCTTAAAACCATGTTAAAAGCACTCATGTAGCAAAATTCTGCGTTCTGCAGATTTTGCTGGTGTGACGACCGTCACAGAACCATGACGCCCGTCACACGGGTGACGACCGTCATAGATGTGTGACGACCGTCACGAGTCCAAAACTTGATATCTGCTATAACATAGGTTACGTTTCTTCCCCACTCCCACCTTATCAACTTCCCATCACCACACATCCAAACCCCACTTCAAAATTTCGTTTTCCCTCCTTACTACATATAATCCCAACTCCCATTTCATCTTCATAATCCACTTTTGTGACATATCTCATTCCACAGAAACCACATTCTTCCCCATTTCATCAGCATCATCCAACCATGGCAAGAAACAATGAAACCCCTGACCTTAGCAATATCATTTTCAGCGATGGCAACTCCGGCGAGAAACAGAGAGCAAACTATGTCGCCTTCCATCAACGGTCACTACAGCCGACCCACTATCCGCACATACCATCTCTCACGGAGCTCGGACTCCTTGACGGCGTCACTTGGATGCTCCAGAGAGCCGACATTTGGCATCTGTGCACAAATCCGCAGCCCACTTACGAACAACTCACCCTTGAGTTCCTCAGTTCGTTCAGTTACTTCACCTCCAGCGGCGACCTCAACCAACATTCCGGCGCCGCCTGCTTCCGTATGTTCGGCACGAACTACCAATTGAATCAAAATCAGATTGCCGACATCCTACATTTCCCTCACGGCGAAGATGCTCACCGCCGCATTACCGAACAATTTCAACATGAAGCCTTTGCGCTTTGGTACCAATTGACCGGAATCAATGTCGACGGCTGGGATTCTCTGCATGCAACACACATCCACAACCCAACCATCCGGTATTTCCACCGAGCACTGAGAAATACCATCTTCGCAAGGGATAGCAACCACAAGGTGAACTCCAAAGAACTTTTCTTTCTCCGCTGCGTGTTCAATTCCGAACCCATCAACGCCGCTCCGTTCCTCCTGGCCCACATTCAGGCCAACTGCAACCGTGGCTCTAAGCCATTTTACTTTGGTGGGATTGTTACCTCCATTGCACTAGGCCTGAACCTCGGTAACCAACTCCAGAATCTCCATACAATTCCTTCGGTATTTCTCGACACCGACCATTGCAGAGCTTCTCACCTCATCCGCTCCAAGTCCGATGGCAAATACCATCCGGTCGTGCGTGGCAAAACCATCAGAAGCATAATCATGCCGTCACGTACCCGGATGCACCCACAGGATCGTGCCAACTGGATTTTTGACCTGAATGCCCCTGCTGCTACCGCTGCCCCAACTCAAACCAATACCCAAGGGTCTGTTGACGAAATGCAAGATGAGTTGGACAGAACTGAGCAACCTGAGGCATCACAACCACTTCCTTCTGAAGGCACATCCTACCGTCGCCGCCGCCACCGTCCAGAGCCCGACTTCTCTAAAGATGACCTCTGCCGATCCCTCGACCAACAAACACAGATACTCGCCATGATGCAGCAACAAAATCAGCGAGCAGAGCAATTCAAAGCTTGGCATAGAACCACAATGCAACAACTCCAAACTGGCCAGGAAGCTATCACTGAGAACTTGGCGAATCTTACCTTGCAATTCGAAGGACTCCGAGATTATGTCTATCACACCGGAGCTCTGAACTTTGAGGCCCGAGTCGACCAAGCCAGAGGTAGAGGACGAGACAGAGGACGTGACTAGTTTTTTTTCTTTCTTCATTTGTTTCCCGTATTTTCCGTTTCCTGTATTTTCATTTCCCTTGTATTTCCCTCTCGCATTCTTTCAAATCAGTGGGGACACTGATTGAGATAGTGTGGGAGCGGAGTGTTTATTTCCCATTTCCTTGTACTTTCAATTCAGTAATTTCAATTCAAACATTTTCCCACTTTAGCAAATAACAGCTCATTTATATGTCTTTTTCCGTTACGCAAATTTCCCCACTTTATTCGACATAAACAAATTTTTTTCAGTTGTTCCTCAAAAGCATCACGAGAATGCGCCAAAGTTCAAACCAAGTTTTGAAACTCCGAGACGAAAATTATAACAAAACCAGTACCGTCCTGACACCTTAGACCTCCGGTTTATGCGAGTCGGTTTCTCTACCTACGTGTACCAAAGTCTCAAGTTTCTACGCAAACTCAGCCCCAAGTAGTTTATACAAGCAGTCAGCACCATCCTAAACACTTCTAAGCGAGCGACCAATGCAAATAAGTGTATGATCTCTAAAAAGATGAAAAATCATGAAAAGAAAGCCATATAGCCCAAGTATAGAGACATGTTTCCTCTAAGTTAGGTGCTCCTCACCCGAGCATTTAGCCCAACGGTACAAAAACTCATTGAAAAATCAATAGTATAAGCTTATGAGCAATGAAAAGATCAAAACACCAATGAGATCATATTCACTAACAGGTTGACTTGCCATGAAAATGTATGGACAACGGGCTTAATGTGATTGCGCTAGAACAAACAGGGTAAACTTGACGCGAGAACCTTGATACCGAGCTGCAGTAGTATGATTGGGACCGATTTGCATAAAAAGGAGACCTCCGAAGACTTATAGTCCAGTGTCGTCACCGTACTCGTTTTGTTCCTATATAGAATCCCGGTTTTTCCCAACTTTCTGAACGAGGAAGCTGCCTCGTGCCTGCCGACCTTTATTCTTCCTGCTTTTACTTGAGGACAAGCAAAGATTCAAGCTTAGGGGAGTTTGATAACGCGAAATCGTATATGTATATTGACACATAATTCAACTAATATTTGACTGGTTTCAATCCGATTTCGGGTTTTTCCATGTTATTTGTCTGATATTTTGCAGGTATTTGAAGATCATGTCCAAACAATTACAGATGAAATATGGACGAAAACCAGATGAAAACAACGTGAAAAACAGCAGATGCGAATTTTGCTGCTGTGATGACCGTCAGACATCCATGACGACCGTCACACGGGTGATGACCGTCACACACCATGACGACCGTCATGCAGGCAAAAACGCAGAACCTCATTTAACGTGCAAAAATCAGTTCCAAGTCCCAAAATGATGGTCCACTACTTCCTATTTTCTCTGACTCCAAGTCCACCTTCTGAAAATTATAACCGTTAGCATTTCACCTCTATAAAAGGGGAAGGAGGGGAGCTGAGAAAGGGAGCCGCATTCAGATAACGAAGTGCTGCCCAAATATTTTCCAGAGCAAATTTAGTTTAAGTCTTGTTTTTGTTTTCCTTTTCTTTTTCCTGTATTCCATTTCTGCAATATTCATTTGTGCGCTCTATTGGTTTGAAGACACAATCCTGCCGACATCGTTGGGATTTGTCCAAAAGCCAATTGGATACGTTACAGGTTTTTATTATTTCGTTAATTGTAACTTTAATTCCCAGCAGTATGAATGTTCTAAATTTCTGCTTTTATTTACGCTTTACTTATTCCAAATCCATGTCTAGCTAAACCAGAGTAATCGGTATGTAATAATAATTCAGACGGGATTTGATAATAACCGGTTAAAACCTTTCTTTTTCAAAAGTTGTTTATGGCCTAAGTGTTTAAACTTATTTCCTGAATAAACGTTCGTCGCGACAGCGAGAACTTATTTAAAAGTAATTTTGCCACGACAGTGGGAAATTAATTAAGGTACGAACCAACAAGCGACAACTGCGGCTAGGACCAGATAGTAAACACTAGGCATTTGTTTTAATAACAGCGAAAGCACTTTAAAATAGATTAGAACTTAGAGATTTCCAAAAAGCGATTTTAACCCCAAACGGGATAGCGACAGCATACGTTCCGCCTTAAAGTTGCGACTAGCGTCAACAACCATCGTGAGACGAAGGTCTTTAGATCACTATTTTCTTCTTAAATAAATTCTGAAAATATTTTATATACCGGTAACTTGTCAAATCCCCGAAGAAAATAATTATTGCATATCGATTCGCGTAATTATAATTCAAGTAACAATTTTAGTTCCCTTTAGTAATAGCAATTATTCCCTTAAACACTATCTACCTAGCTAAACATAGTAACTCCCAAGAACACTAGTTTGATTACGAGTCCTTGTGGGATCGATATCTTTTATTACTACGCGATAGACTGTGCACTTGCAGTTAAGTTGTATTAGACATAGAAAGTCGCGATCATTTTTGTGAAAATGTAACTAGGTGAACAGTAACACGAGTATTTTTCCTTTAAAAAGAAAGCAAATTCGGGTCATAACCCAACTGGGTCGAAAACATAACCCAGGCCCAATACATGACCCAACACTAAAATAAAATTCTAATTCAGTAACTTCAAACGGAATTCTGGAATTTTGGGCTCCGAATCTGACTTTGACTCCAACAAGAAAGTCGTAGCTCTCTCTCTTAGCTTTCCGGCGATTTTTAGAACGCCTCAAACGGATTTCCAGAACTCCAGTTATGATTGTTTCAGTGCAGACTGCTAAAGCTGAAAAATAAGTGCGGAAATCAAATTAAGCCAAAAATAAAATAAAATATAAAAACAAAATAAAACATAAAAATAATCAAGATAAAGTAAAGAAATGCCTAAGTAAAAATATAGGAGAAAGTGCATAAATATGCACTGATCACTCGTCACGCTGGGAGCGCTTAAGCGTCTCCCCATGGACACAAACCTTAGGATCTATGACATTTTGATATTAATGATTATAGGAATACCTTGACGAATATAATGAGAAAGATTTTTAGACAATGACAACGATAATTCTAAAATACAAAAGTGTAGAGAAAAGTATTTGACACTTGTTGGCTTGTGGATTTTTCTCAACCGGTACTCGTAATGTCTTGAAAACTCTTCGAATGGGGATAAAAAGAGATAATCTTCTTATAGGATGATATATTTCAGATCATAGCCTATATATAGAATGATAATCATTTAGAATTCTCATTATTTCGAAATGGATTATCTTGACATCCACTTATATTTAAGCACATATTCAATTAAATAATTAATTATTAAATATAATTAATTATTTTATTTACTTACTCAACCGATTAAGATTCTTATATATATATATATATATATATATATATATATATATATATATATATATATATATATATATATATATATATATATATATATATATATATATATATATATATATATATATATATATATATATATATATATATATATATATATATATATATATATATATATATATATATATATATATATATATATATATATATATATATATATATATATATATATTGCTCCGTCCCGCTCATCACACGGGGTCGGCCCAATACATCTCTCCGTCGTGGAGGGCCTAGCTCATTGATCAGGTGTCGCGCGCGGATCAGAAAGAGTGTTTTTGATGAAAACGTAATACAACGACAATTCAACTCGGATATCGTCTCAAGGATTCTTTTATGTGATTAATCTACCAAATTCAAAATGGAGGGGGAGTTGGTTTGGTTTCTGATCGGATAAATAAAGAAAACGCAATTAAGTGGTTAAAATAAGTGATTATCAAAATAAGTCAATCTACTGTTTTCGGTTCCGGCTTATCACGGGTTTCTACCTTACAAATTTCCTAAGCGATTTCGATCTCTATTCGATTCCTATGTCAATTAACAAGCGCAAAAGACATAAACTAGATTAACAATCCTATATTCCAAATTAAGCAAACGGATTAAGTTTTCGTGAGTTAAGCAAACACGAATTATAAACGCGAATTAACGACAAAGCGACGTAACGACGAATAAATGCTAAGGATGCAATCATACGAATTTAATCAAAACAATTCTATAAACTAACAGATTAAGCAAAAGCAATTCATAGAATAGTGTTGAAAGAGAAACGAATTAGATTGATAAAGTAAAAACCTCAAAGCGTTGGAACGCGATTACAGCAGAATGACTCTAAGGAATTAGCTCTCCATGGTTCTTTCAAAGCTCCGAATGTATTTTTCGTCAAAATGTAACTAGGTGAACAGTAACACGAGTATTTTTCCTTTAAAAAGAAAGCAAATTCGGGTCATAACCCAACTGGGTCGAAAACATAACCCAGGCCCAATACATGACCCAACACTAAAATAAAATTCTAATTCAGTAACTTCAAACGGAATTCTGGAATTTTGGGCTCCGAATCTGACTTTGACTCCAACAAGAAAGTCGTAGCTCTCTCTCTTAGCTTTCCGGCGATTTTTAGAACGCCTCAAACGGATTTCCAGAACTCCAGTTATGATTGTTTCAGTGCAGACTGCTAAAGCTGAAAAATAAGTGCGGAAATCAAATTAAGCCAAAAATAAAATAAAATATAAAAACAAAATAAAACATAAAAATAATCAAGATAAAGTAAAGAAATGTCTAAGTAAAAATATAGGAGAAAGTGCATAAATATGCACTGATCACTCGTCACGCTGGGAGCGCTTAAGCGTCTCCCCATGGACACAAACCTTAGGATCTATGACATTTTGATATTAATGATTATAGGAATACCTTGACGAATATAATGAGAAAGATTTTTAGACAATGACAACGATAATTCTAAAATACAAAAGTGTAGAGAAAAGTGTTTGACACTTGTTGGCTTGTGGATTTTTCTCAACCGGTACTCGTAATGTCTTGAAAACTCTTCGAATGGGGAGAAAAAGAGATAATTTTCTTATAGCATGATATTTCAGATCATAGCCTATATATAGAATGATAATCATTTAGAATTCTCATTATTTCGAAATGGATTATCTTGACATCCACTTATATTTAAGCACATATTCAATTAAATAATTAATTATTAAATATAATTAATTATTTTATTTACTTACTCAACCGATTAAGATTCTTATATATATATATATATATATATATATATATATATATATATATATATATATATATATATATATATATATATATATATATATATATATATATATATATATATATATATATATATATATATATATATATATATATATATATATATATATATATATATATATATATATATATATATATATATATATATATATATATATATATATATATATATATATATATATATATATATATATATATATATATAAAATATAATATATATGTATAAATATTTTTATGCGTGAATCTGTTGAGTGTTCACGCATAAAAAGTTCATTTCAATCACACATAAAAAGTTCATTTCAATCACACATAAAAAAAAACTAAAATCGTTCCAAATGCATAATTGACCACACAAAAAACTAACAAATAATATTTTTAATTTCTCACTAAGGATGGAGAGTTACACCAAAACTTTTCCATTTTCACATTTTAGTTATCATATACTTATTTATACTATCGTATATACCATAACAAACACTTTCTAAATAACTATATACGTACCAATGCTATCACTATTTCATTGTTATTTCTAAATTTTACTATTATGTTTTCTTTATCTTTTTGTTTTTATTTTTGTTAATTACTATTAACTTTACCATCTCTTTTTATTTTTTATTAATCTCTATTAATAAATTTTTAAATATAATTTTAGTTTATTTAAAATTTACAAATATTATTAACTATCAAAATAAAATATCATTGAAATTTTAAATCTCATTTTATTAATAAATTCCACCGCTCTTTTTTTATTTTTTATTTTTATTAATCTATAATAATAAGTTTTTAGGAATGACTCCATATTGTTTTATTATTAATATGTAATAATAAAACTTTAAGAACAATTTCGTATTCTTATAAATTTAAGATATCATTAGATATAGAAATAGAATATTATTATAAATTTTAATCTAATTAAGTAGTTATATTTATATAAACTTATTAATAAATCTCATTCATAATAAATTAATAAATATTTAAGATGTAATTTATTTTTTTATTTTTTATTTTAAGTTTAAAGTTTTATATTTCTTCATTTTTTTTAATATTTTAACTTCACAAATAATTTTTCAATCAAAAACATTTATATTAATATATTCTAAATTATTTATTTAAATGATAATAATTATAAAACTCTATTTACATGTGAAACACACATGCTCAAATTTTTGCTAATATTAATTTCAAATATATTTAAGTTAAATGTGTCAAATATAAATGGTATAAAGATATTTAATTATTAGAATAAAATTTATAATGTGTAACTATTTAATTTATATCAAATTTGAGTATTGTGTTTCACCGTCGTCATCAATCTCGTTGTCATCAATCTCGCAAGTGAAAAAATTTAAGATCAGTTCACAGATGTATAATTTTACACATGTATAATTTTCTTTTATCCTCTCCTACATAGAATATACTCGTACTCCACAAATGTATAATTTTACACATGTATAATTTTCTTTTATCCTCTCCTACATAGAATATACTCATACTCCACAAATGTATAATTTTACACATGTATAATTTTCTCTTATCCTTTCCTAGATAGAATATATGTCAGCCAAAAAAATTCAAATGTATACTTTCTATTATCATTTAAATCATGATATATTATTGTAATACTAATCTCCTATTATAAAATAAATTTTAACAATATATATGTTTATATTCAAAAGAAAAATAATAAATCGAATCACAAATAATAGAATAGAGTCCTAACCGTTTGTATATTTTTTTCCAACAAACTCTAAATCAATCAATTCTATATTTGATTTAATTTAAATTGATTTATCATTTTTTCTCAAATTATGCTTTAATTATTTAATTAAAGTTGTTTTAATTATGCTTCAACGGTGAAATAACAATGGGCAGTAGGAATAAACAAATTAAGGACTAAGTTCTATTTTTTTTATTATTTCTAATTAAATTTAAGGACCGACTTTTATAAATAATAATGAGTTATATTTAATTATCATATTGATAATAAACAAGTTAGTAATATGAAAAAATTATAAAATTTTAATTAATGCTTATAAATAGAATCTAATATATATATATATATATATATATATATATATATATATATATATATATATATATATATATATATATATATATATATATATATATATATATATATATATATATATATATATATATATATATATATATATATATATATATATATATATATATATATATATATATATATATATATATATATATATATATATATATAATTGAAATAAAAATTAAAAATTACAATAAATAAGAATACAATTTGACTTGATAATCCATTATAAATTTCAATTGATTATATATAAACTGATTATATATAAACAATTCACATTGTGGTTGAAATTTTTATTAATATAGTAATACATATCTTCTTTTGGTGCATATCGATTCAAATCATATATAGTTTTATACATATCTTGTAGCTTTTATAAGACTACTAAAGTTTACATAGACATGTCGTCAAAGAGGCAACTTTTCTCTCAAAAGTAAGTGATTATTGCGTTGTGTTGTACATCTAAATTTATATATTAGTTTTCAATTTTTTTTAATTTTTTTAATTCTTATTTTAAAATTAAGGTCTTCAATTTTTTAAGCTCGATACGACAGGTTATATAAGTGGTCAATAACTTCCCTTAAGAAGGAGAGAGCAATTAACGCCACTAAAGGTGACCTAAACCCTTAATTCTAGAGATCTTTATAAATACATCTCCTCTCAAGAAGATAAATGATAGATCCTAAGTGATACACATTAATATTTCATTGTTTGTCGTATTCTAACGTTCTCATTCAATTCTTCATCATACCATTAATATTTCATGAGTTAAAATCAATTTAATATGAATCTGTCGAGTGTTCACACATAAAAAGTTCATTTCAATCACACATAAAAAAAACTAAAATCGTTCCAAATGCATAATTAACCAAAAAAAACTAACAAATAATATTTTTAATTTCTCACTAAGGACGGAGAGTTACACCAAAACTTTTCCATTTTCACATTTTAGTTATCATTTATTTATTTATACTATCGTATATACCATAACAAACACTTTCTAAATAACTATATACGTACCGATGCTATCACTATTTCATTATTATTTCTAAATTTTACTATTATGTTTTCTTTATCTTTTTGTTTTTATTTTTATTAATTACTATTAACTTTACCATCTCTTTTTATTTTTATTAATATATATTAGTAAATTTTTAAACATAATTTTAGTTTATTTAAAATTTAAAAATATTATTAACTATCAAAATAAAATATCATTAAAATTTTAAATCTCATTTTATTAATAAATTCCACCACTCTTTTTTATTTTTTTATTTTTATTAATCTATAATAATAAGTTTTTAGGAATGACTCCATATTGTTTTATTATTAATATGTAATAATAAAACTTTAAGAACAATTTCGTATTCTTATAAATTTAAGATGTCATTAGATATAGAAATAGAATATTATTATAAATTTTAATCAAATTAAGTAGTTATATTTATATAAAATTATTAATAAATCTCATTCATAACAAATTAATAAATATTTAAGATGTAATTTATTTATTTTTATTTATTTTAAGTTTAAAGTTTTATATTTCTTCATTTTTTTAAGATTTTAACTTCACAAATAATTTTTCAATCAAAAACATTTATATTAATAAATTCTAAATTATTTATTTAAATTATGATAATTATAAAACTCTATTTACCTGTGAAACACACATGCTCAAATTTTTGCTAATATTATTTTCAAATATATTTAAGTTAAAAGGGTCAAATATAAACGGTATAAAGATATTTAATTATTAGAATAAAGTTTATGATGTGTAACTATTCAATTTATATCAAATTTGAGTATTGTGTTTCACCGTCGTCATCAATCTCGTTGTCATCAATCTCGCAAGTGAAAAAATTTAAGAACAGTTCACAGATCTATAATTTTACACATATATAATTTTCTTTTATCCTCTCCTACATAGAATATAGTCCACAAATGTATAATTTTACACATGTATAATTTTCTCTTATCCTTTCCTAGATAGAATATATGTCAGCCAAAAAAATTGAAATGTATACTTTCTATTATCATTTAAATCATGATATATTATTGTAATACTAATCTCCTATTGTTTACTATATTGTTATAAAATAAATTTTAACAATATATATGTTTATATTCAAAAGAAAAATAATAAATCGAATCACAAATAATAGAATAGAATCCTAACCGTTTGTATATTTTTTTTCAACTAACTTTAAATCAATCAATTCTATATTTGATTTAATTTAAATTGATTTATCATTTTTTCTCAAATTATGCTTTAATTATTTAATTAAAGTTGTTTTAATTATGCTTCAACGATGAAATAACAATGGGTAGTAGGAATAAACAAATTAAGGACTAAGTTCTATTCTTTTTTATTATTTCTAATTAAATTTAAGGACTGACTTTTATAAATAATAATGAGTTATATTTAATTATCATATTGATAATAAACAAGTGAGTAATATGAAAAAATTATAAATTTTTAATTAATGCTTATAAATAGAATCTAATATATATATATATATATATATATATATATATATATATATATATATATATATATATATATATATATATATATATATATATATATATATATATATATATATATATATATATATATATATATATATATATATATATATATATATATATATATATATATATATATATATATATATATATATATATATATATATATATATATATATATATATATATATATATATATATATAATTGAAATAAAAATTAAAAATTACAATAAATAAGAATACAATTTGACTTGATAATCCATTATATTTTTCAATTGATTATATATAAACTGATTATATATAAACAATTCACATTGTGGTTGAAATTTTTATTAATATACTAATACATATCTTCTTTTGGTGCATATTGATTCAAATCATAGATAATTTTGTTAAAAAATAAAATAAAATTAATGCTTGTAGCTTTTATAAGAATATTAAAGTTTATATAGACATGTCGTCAAAGAGGCAACTTTTCTCTCAAAAGTAAGTGATTATTGCTTTGTGTTGTACATCTAAATTTATATATTAGTTTTCAATTTTTTTTAATTTTTTTAATTCTTATTTTAAAATTAAGGTCTTCAATTTTTTATGCCCGATACGATAGGTTATATAAGTGGTCAATAACCTCCCTTAAAAAGGAGAGAGCAATTAACGCCACTTAAGGTGACATAAACCCTTAATTCTAGGGATCTTTATAAATACATCTCCTCTCAAGAAGATAAATGATAGATCCTAAGTGATACACATTAATATTTTATTGTTTGTCGTATTCTAACGTTCTCATTCAATTCTTCATCATACCATTAATATTTCATGAGTTAAAATCAATTTATTATGAATCTGTTGAGTGTTCACACATAAAAAGTTCATTTTAATCACACATAAAAAAAACTAAAATCGTTCCAAATGCATAATTGACCAAAAAAAAACTAACAAATAATATTTTTAATTTCTCACTAAGGATGGAGTAAGGATGGAGAGTTACACCAAAACTTTTCCATTTTCACATTTCAGTTATCACTTATTTATTTATACTATTGTATATACCATAACAAACACTTTCTAAATAACTATATACGTACCAATGCTATCACTATTTCATTATTATTTCTAAATTTTACTATTATGTTTTCTTTATCTTTTTGTTTTTATTTTTATTAATTACTATTAACTTTACCATCTCTTTTTATTTTTATTAATCTATATTAATAAATTTTTAAATATAATTTTAGTTTATTTAAAATTTAAAAATATTATTAACTATCAAAATAAAATATCATTAAAATTTTAAATCTCATTTTATTAATAAATTCCACCCCTCTTTTTTTATTTTTTATTTTTATTAATCTATAATAATAAGTTTTTAGGAATGACTCCATATTGTTTTATTATTAATATGTAATAATAAAACTTTAAGAACAATTTCGTATTCTTATAAATTTAAGATATCATTAGATATAGAAATAGAATATTATTATAAATTTTAATCAAATTAACTAGTTATATTTATATAAAATTATTAACAAATCTCATTCATAACAAATTAATAAATATTTAAGATGTAATTTATTTTTTTATTTTTTATTTTAAGTTTAAAGTTTTATATTTCTTCATTTTTTTAACATTTTAACTTCACAAATAATTTTTCAATCAAAAACATTTATATTAATATATTCTAAATTATTTATTTAAATTATGATAATTATAAAACTCTATTTACCTGTGAAACACACATGCTCAAATTTTTGCTAATATTATTTTCAAATATATTTAAGTTAAAAGGGTCAAATATAAACGGTATAAAGATATTTAATTATTAGAATAAATGTTATGATGTGTAACTATTTAATTTATATCAAATTTGAGTATTGTGTTTCACCGTCGTCATCAATCTCGTTGTCATCAATCTCGCAAGTGAAAAAATTTAAGAACAGTTCACAGATGTATAATTTTACACATGTATAATTTTCTTTTATCCTCTCCTACATAGAATATAGTCCACAAATGTATAATTTTACACCTGTATAATTTTCTCTTATCCTTTCCTAGATAGAATATATGTCAGCCAAAAAAATTCAAATGTATACTTTCTATTATCATTTAAATCATGATATATTATTGTAATACTAATCTCCTATTGTTTACTATATTGTTATAAAATAAATTTTAACAATATATATGTTTATATTCAAAAGAAAAATAATAAATCGAATCACAAATAATAGAATAGAATCCTAACCGTTTGTATATTTTTTTTCAACAAACTCTAAATCAATCAATTCTATATTTGATTTAATTTAAATTGATTTATCATTTTTTCTCAAAGTATGCTTTAATTATTTAATTAAAGTTGTTTTAATTATGCTTCAACGATGAAATAACAATGGGTAGTAGGAATAAACAAATTAAGGACTAAGTTCTATTCTTTTTTATTATTTCTAATTAAATTTAAGGACTGACTTTTATAAATAATAATGAGTTATATTTAATTATCATATTGATAATAAACAAGTGAGTAATATGAAAAAATTATAAATTTTTAATTAATGCTTATAAATAGAATCTAATATATATATATATATATATATATATATATATATATATATATATATATATATATATATATATATATATATATATATATATATATATATATATATATATATATATATATATATATATATAAATATATATATATATATATATATATATATATATATATATATATATATATATATATATATATATATATATATATATATATATATATATATATATATATATATATATATATATATATATATATATATATATATATATATAATTGAAATAAAAATTAAAAATTACAATAAATAAGAATACAATTTGACTTGATAATCCATTATATTTTTCAATTGATTATATATAAACTGATTATATATAAACAATTCACATTGTGGTTGAAATTTTTATTAATATAGTAATACATATCTTCTTTTGGTGCATATTGATTCAAATCATAGATAATTTTGTTAAAAAATAAAATAAAATTAATTCTTGTAGCTTTTATAAGAATATTAAAGTTTATATAGACATGTCGTCAAAGAGGCAACTTTTCTCTCAAAAGTAAGTGATTATTGATACGATAGGTTATATAAGTGGTCAATAACCTCCCTTAAAAAGGATAGAGCAATTAACGCCACTAAAGGTGACATAAACCCTTAATTCTAGGGATCTTTATAAATACATCTCCTCTCAAGAAGATAAATGATAGATCCTAAGTGATACACATTAATACTTCATTGTTTGTCGTATTCTAACGTTCTCATTCAATTCTTCATCATACCATTAATATTTCATGAGTTAAAATCAATTTATTATGAATCTGTTGAGTGTTCACACATAAAAAGTTTATTTTAATCACACATAAAAAAACTAAAATCGTTCCAAATGCATAATTGACCAAAAAAAAACTAACAAATAATATTTTTAATTTCTCACTAAGGATGGAGTAACGATGGAGAGTTACACCAAAACTTTTCCATTTTCACATTTTAGTTATCATTTATTTATTTATACTATTGTATATACCATAACAAACACTTTCTAAATAACTATATACGTACCAATGCTATCACTATTTCATTATTATTTCTAAATTTTATTATTATGTTTTCTTTATCTTTTTGTTTTTATTTTTATTAATTACTATTAACTTTACCATATCTTTTTATTTTTATTAATCTATATTAATAAATTTTTAAATATAATTTTAGTTTATTTAAAATTTAAAAATATTATTAACTATCAAAATAAAATATCATTAAAATTTTAAATCTCATTTTATTAATAAATTCCACCCCTCTTTTTTTATTTTTTATTTTTATTAATCTATAATAATAAGTTTTTAGGAATGACTCCATATTGTTTTATTATTAATATGTAATAATAAAACTTTAAGAACAATTTCGTATTCTTATAAATTTAAGATATCATTAGATATAGAAATAGAATATTATTATAAATTTTAATCAAATTAAGTAGTTATATTTATATTAAAATATTCATAAATCTCATTCATAACAAATTAATAAATATTTTAGATGTAATTTATTTTTTTATTTTTTATTTTTTTATTTAATCAAATTAAGTAGTTATATTTATATTAAAATATTCATAAATCTCATTCATAACAAACACGAATATAAACGCGAATTAACGACAAAGCGACGTAACGGCGAATAAATGCTAAGGATGCAATCATACGAATTTAATCAAAACAATTCTATAAACTAACAGATTAAGCAAAAGCAATTCATAGAATAGTGTTGAAAGAGAAACGAATTAGATTGATAAAGTAAAAACCTCAAAGCGTTGGAACGCGATTACAGCAGAATGACTCTAAGGAATTAGCTCTCCATGGTTCTCTCAAAGCTCCGAATGTATTTTTCGTGAAAATGTAACTAGGTGAACAGTAACACGAGTATTTTTCCTTTAAAAAGAAAGCGAATTCGGGTCATAACCCAACTGGGTCGAAAACATAACCCATGCCCAATACATGATTCAACACTAAAATAAAATTCTAATGCAGTAACTTCAAACGGAATTCTGGAATTTTGGGCTCGGAATCAGACTTCGACTCAAACACGAAAGTCGTAGCTCTCTCTCTTAGCTTTCCGGCGATTTTTAGAACGCCTCTAACGGATTCCCGGAACTCCAGTTATGATCGTTTCCGTGCAGACTGCTAAAGCTGAAAAATAAGTGCAGAAATCAAATTAAGCCAAAAATAAAATAAAATATAAAAACAAAATAAAACATAAAAATAATCAAGATAAAAAAAGAAATGGCTAAGTAAAAATATAGGAGAAAGTGCATAAATATGCACTGATCACTCATCACGCTGGGAGCGCTTAAGCTTCTCCCCAAGGACACAAACCTTAGGATCTATGACATTTTGATATTAATGATTATAGGAATACCTTGACGAATATAATGAGAAAGATTTTTAGACAAATACAACGATAATTCAAAAATACAAAAGTGTAGAGACAAGTGTTTGACACTGGTTGGCTTGTGGATTTTTCTCAACTGGTACTTGTAATGTCTTGAAAACTCTTCGAATGGGGATAAAAAGAGATAATCTTCTTATAGCATGATATTTGAGATCATAGCATATATATAGAATGATAATCATTTAAAATTCTCATTATTTCGAAATGGATTATCTTGACATCCACTTATATTTAAGCACATATTCAATTAATTAATTAATTAATTATTAAATATAATTAATTATTTTATTTACTTACTCAACCGATTAAGACTCTTATATATATATATATATATATATATATATATATATATATATATATATATATATATATATATATATATATATATATATATATATATATATATATATATATATATATATATATATATATATATATATATATATATATATATATATATATATATATATATATATATATATATATATATATATATATATATATATATATATATATATATATATATATTGCTCTGTCCCGCTCATCACACGGGGTCGGCCCAATCCATCTCTCCGTCGTGGAGGGCCTAGCTCATTGATCAGTTGTCGCGCGCGGATCATAAAGAGTGTTTTTGATGAAAACGTAATACAGCGACAATTCAACTCGGATATCGTCTCAAGGATTCTTTTATGTGATTAATCTACCAAATTCAAAATGGAGGGGGAGTTGGTTTGGTTTCTGATCGGATAAATAAAGAAAATGCAATTAAGCGGTTAGAATTATAAACGCGAATTAACGACAAAGCGACGTAACGGCGAATAAAAGCTAAGGATGCAATCATATGAATTTAATCAAAACAATTCTATAAACTAACAGATTAAGCAAAAGCAATTAATAGAATAGTGTTGAAAGAGAAACGGCTTAGATTGATAAAGTAAAAACCTCAAAGCGTTGGAACGCGATTACAGCAGAATGACTCTAAGGAATTAGCTCTCCATGGTTCTCTCAAAGCTCCGAATGTATTTTTCGTGAAAATGTAACTAGGTGAACAGTAACACGAGTATTTTTCCTTTAAAAAGAAAGCGAATTCGGGTCATAACCCAACTGGGTCGAAAACATAACCCATGCCCAATACATGATTCAACACTAAAATAAAATTCTAATGCAGTAACTTCAAACGGAACTCTGGAATTTTGGGCTCGGAATCGGACTTCGACTCCAACACGAAAGTCGTAGCTCTCTCTCTTAGCTTTCCGGAGATTTTTAGAACGCCTCTAACGGATTCCCGGAACTCCAGTTATGATCGTTTCCGTGCAGACTGCTAAAGCTGAAAAATAAGTGCGGAAATCAAATTAAGCCAAAAATAAAATAAAATATAAAAACAAAATAAAACATAAAAATAATCTAGATAAATTAAAGAAATGCCTAAGTAAAAATATAGGAGAAAGTGCATAAATATGCACTGATCACTCATCACGCTGGGAGCGCTTAAGCGTCTCCCCATGGACACAAACCTTAGGATCTATGACATTTTGATATTAATGATTATAGGAATACCTTGACGAATATAATGAGAAAGATTTTTAGACAATGACAACGATAATTCTAAAATACAAAAGTGTAGAGACAAGTGTTTGACACTGGTTGGCTTGTGGATTTTTCACAACCGGTACTCGTAAAGTCTTGAAAACTCTTCGAATGGGGAGAAAAAGATATAATTTTCATATAGCATGATATTTGAGATCATAGCCTATATATAGAATGATAATCATTTAAAATTCTCATTATTTTGAAATGGATTATCTTGACATCCACTTATATTTAATCACATATTCAATTAAATAATTAATTATTAAATATAATTAATTATTTTATTTACTTACTCAACCGATTAAGATTCTTATATATATATATATATATATATATATATATATATATATATATATATATATATATATATATATATATATATATATATATATATATATATATATATATATATATATATATATATATATATATATATATATATATATATATATATATATATATATATATATATATATATATATATATATATATATATATATATATATATATATATATATATATATATATATATATATATATATATATATATATATATATATATACGGGGTCGGCCCAATCTATCTCTCCGTCGTGGAGGGCCTAGCTCATTGATCAGTTGTCGCGAGCGGATCAAAAAGAGTGTTTTTGATGAAAACGTAATACAGCGACAATTCAACTCGGATATCGTCTCAAGAATTCTTTTATGTGATTAATCTACCAAATTCAAAATGGAGGGGGAGTTGGTTTGGTTTCTGATCAGATAAATAAAGAAAATGCAATTAAGCGGTTAAAATAAGTGATTATCAAAATAAGTCAATCTACTATTTTCGGTTCCGGCTTATCACGGGTTTCTACCTTACCAATTTCCTAAGCGATTTCGATCTCTATTCGATTCCTATGTCAATTAACAAGCGCAAAAGACATAAACTAGATTAACAATCCTATATTCCAAAATAAGCAAACAGATTAAGTTTTTGTGAATTAAGCAAACACGAATTATAAACGCGAATTAACGACAAAGCGACGTAACGGCGAATAAATGCTAAAGATGCAATCATACGAATTTAATCAAAACAATTCTATAAACTAACAGATTAAGCAAAAGCAATTCATAGAATAGTGTTGAAAGAGAAACGAATTAGATTGATAAAGTAAAAACCTCAAAGCGTTGGAACGCGATTACAGCAGAATGACTCTAAGGAATTAGCTCTCCATGGTTCTCTCAAAGCTCCGAATGTATTTTTCGTGAAAATGTAACTAGGTGAACAGTAACACGAGTATTTTTCCTTTAAAAAGAAAGCAAATTCGGGTCATAACCCAACTGGGTTGAAAACATAACCCAGTGGCGACTCTTCTGTGATTTCCGACCTCATTTTTCACAGTAGCGACACCTTCTTCTGCTTCTTTAGATAGGTAGGACATCCAACTCTAATATGGTCGTACCCTTCACATTCATGGCACTGTACTTCTTTTCCTTGGTTAGAATTCTCCTCAGAGTTACTCCTTCTACTGCTGTCAGAAGAGTTGTTCTTGGCATAGGGCTTTGACTTATGATCTATTCTCTTGATCAGTTTATTGAATTGTTTTCCAAGTAAGGCAATTGCTTCTGATAGGTTCTCCTCATTTTCACCATCTTCTTCTTCTGAATCATCTGCAGTGTTTGAAACAAGAGCTATCACCCTGACCCAAATGGCATGTATAACGATGAGATTCATAACCCCGCTTTCAGATACTTTCATAAGATCCTAGCTCACACCCTTTTCGGAAAGGAAGAAAACATTACTACAGTATCTAAAGAAGAGTTGTTTATCTTGTTCTGTACTTCTCAGGGCCGTCCAGTGAATGTCGTGCCTTTTATGATGAGATCCTTCCTACGCCTCACTCAGGAACCACAATCACCTATTCTAATAGGAGGCCTCGTGACAATGAATGCCCACGAGCTTGGCCTAAGATTCCACCTAAATGCAAGCACTAGTTTTGGCACCGTCCGACCCATGAATATCCAGTTTTGCTTTAACAGGCGCATTTTAAGAACCATGGGACCTGGCCCTTACGAGTACCTTATCAATGACAAACCTGTCCAGCTATTCACATTGCCGAATCATCAGATGACGAGTATCCATAACACGGACAATTGGGTTTATGAATTGGATGAGCCTATGGGACCTCCTTCACCTCAATCCACACCACAGGATTACATGTACGACAGTGATCACATCTCTGAAGCACATGATTATATGTATTATGAGGATGCTGTATCCGAAGCTGAGGTAGACCCTGAGACCCCTCCACATTACAACACCTACCCTGAGCCCATTCCTGAAGAAACCACTGACAAAATGGATATTGTTCTGAACCGATTAGACAACTTCGACGCAGCTCTGACCACTGCAAGAGAAGAAATAACAAGCATACACAGCGAATTAGCAGTTTTCATGGACTTAGTTTGTGACCAGCTAGATTACTACGCCCGGAAGTTTGACGAATTGAAGGCACAAAAGGACTGAGATTTTCGCTTTAGTTTAGTTTATTTTTCCTGTTTTTCTGTACGTTTTCAATTATTTTGATTTTCGCATTGTTTCATTTCACTTATGTATTACATTAAAAATAATTATTTTAATTAAGTGTTATTTCAATTTTATTCATTAGTCCTTTATTCTGTTTTTTATGTTATCATATGATTCTTGGCTGATTTATTACATTGCAATATCAATTACAAACCTTAAAACCATGTTAAAAGCACCCATGTAGCAAAATTCTGCGTTCTGCAGATTTTGCTGGTGTGACGACCGTCACAGAACCATGACGCCCGTCACACGGGTGACGACCGTCATAGATGTGTGACGACCGTCACGAGTCCAAAACTTGATATCTGCTATAACATAGGTTACGTTTCTTCCCCCACTCCCACCTTATCAACTTCCCATCACCACACATCCAAACCCCACTTCAAAATTTCGTTTTCCCTCCTTACTACATATAATCCCAACTCCCATTTCATCTTCATAATCCACTTTTGTGACATATCTCATTCCACACAAACCACATTCTTCCCCATTTCATCAGCATCATCCAACCATGGCAAGAAACAATGAAACCCCTGACCTTAGCAATATCATTTTCAGCGATGGCAACTCCGGCGAGAAACAGAGAGCAAACTATGTCGCCTTCCATCAACGGTCACTACAGCCGACCCACTATCCGGACATACCATCTCTCACGGAGCTCGGACTCCTTGACGGCGTCACTTGGATGCTCCAGAGAGCCGGCATTTGGCATCTGTGCACAAATCCGCAGCCCACTTACGAACAACTCACCCTTGAGTTCCTCAGTTCGTTCAGTTACTTCACCTCCAGCGGCGACCTCAACCAACATTCCGGCGCCGCCTGCTTCCGTATGTTCGGCACGAACTACCAATTGAATCAAAATCAGATTGCCGACATCCTACATTTCCCTCACGGCGAAGATGCTCACCGCCGCATTACCGAACAATTTCAACATGAAGCCTTTGCGCTTTGGTACCAATTGACCGGAATCAATGTCGACGGCTGGGATTCTCTGCATGCAACACACATCCACAACCCAACCATCCGGTATTTCCACCGAGCACTGAGAAATACCATCTTCGCAAGGGATAGCAACCACAAGGTGAACTCCAAAGAACTTTTCTTTCTCCGCTGCGTGTTCAATTCCGAACCCATCAACGCCGCTCCGTTCCTCCTGGCCCACATTCAGGCCAACTGCAACCGTGGCTCTAAGCCATTTTACTTTGGCGGGATTGTTACCTCCATTGCACTAGGCCTGAACCTCGGTAACCAACTCCAGAATCTCCATACAATTCCTTCGGTATTTCTCGACACCGACCATTGCAGAGCTTCTCACCTCATCCGCTCCAAGTCCGATGGCAAATACCATCCGGTCGTGCGTGGCAAAACCATCAGAAGCATAATCATGCCGTCACGTACCCGGATGCACCCACAGGATCGTGCCAACTGGATTTTTGACCTGAATGCCCCTGCTGCTACCGCTGCCCCAACTCAAACCAATACCCAAGGGTCTGTTGACGAAATGCAAGATGAGTTGGACAGAACTGAGCAACCTGAGGCATCACAACCACTTCCTTCTGAAGGCACATCCTACCGTCGCCGCCGCCACCGTCCAGAGCCCGACTTCTCTAAAGATGACCTCCGCCGATCCCTCGACCAACAAACACAGATACTCGCCATGATGCAGCAACAAAATCAGCGAGCAGAGCAATTCAAAGCTTGGCATAGAACCACAATGCAACAACTCCAAACTGGCCAGGAAGCTATCACTGAGAACTTGGCGAATCTTACCTTGCAATTCGAAGGACTCCGAGATTATGTCTATCACACCGGAGCTCTGAACTTTGAGGCCCGAGTCGACCAAGCCAGAGGTAGAGGACGAGACAGAGGACGTGACTAGTTTTTTTTCTTTCTTCATTTGTTTCCCGTATTTTCTGTTTCCTGTATTTTCATTTCCCTTGTATTTCCCTCTCGCATTCTTTCAAATCAGTGGGGACACTGATTGAGATAGTGTGGGAGCGGAGTGTTTATTTCCCATTTCCTTGTACTTTCAATTCAGTAATTTCAATTCAAACATTTTCCCACTTTAGCAAATAACAGCTCATTTATATGTCTTTTTCCGTTACGCAAATTTCCCCACTTTATTCGACATAAACAAATTTTTTTCAGTTGTTCCTCAAAAGCATCACGAGAATGCGCCAAAGTTCAAACCAAGTTTTGAAACTCCGAGACGAAAATTATAACAAAACCAGTACCGTCCTGACACCTTAGACCTCCGGTTTATGCGAGTCGGTTTCTCTACCTACGTGTACCAAAGTCTCAAGATTCTACGCAAACTCAGCCCCAAGTAGTTTATACAAGCAGTCAGCACCATCCTAAACACTTCTAAGCGAGCGACCAATGCAAATAAGTGTATGATCTCTAAAAAGATGAAAAATCATGAAAAGAAAGCCATATAGCCCAAGTATAGAGACATGTTTCCTCTAAGTTAGGTGCTCCTCACCCGAGCATTTAGCCCAACGGTACAAAAACTCATTGAAAAATCAATAGTATAAGCTTATGAGCAATGAAAAGATCAAAACACCAATGAGATCATATTCACTAACAGGTTGACTTGCCATGAAAATGTATGGACAACGGGCTTAATGTGATTGCGCTAGAACAAACAGGGTAAACTTGACGCGAGAACCTTGATACCGAGCTGCAGTAGTATGATTGGGACCGATTTGCATAAAAAGGAGACCTCCGAAGACTTATAGTCCAGTGTCGTCACCGTACTCGTTTTGTTCCTATATAGAATCCCGGTTTTTCCCAACTTTCTGAACGAGGAAGCTGCCTCGTGCCTGCCGACCTTTATTCTTCCTGCTTTTACTTGAGGACAAGCAAAGATTCAAGCTTAGGGGAGTTTGATAACGCGAAATCGTATATGTATATTGACACATAATTCAACTAATATTTGACTGGTTTCAATCCGATTTCGGGTTTTTCCATGTTATTTGTCTGATATTTTGCAGGTATTTGAAGATCATGTCCAAACAATTTTACAGATGAAATATGGACGAAAACCAGATGAAAACAACGTGAAAAACAGCAGATGCGAATTTTGCTGCTGTGATGACCGTCAGACATCCATGACGACCGTCACACGGGTGATGACCGTCACACACCATGACGACCGTCATGCAGGCAAAAACGCAGAACCTCATTTAACGTGCAAAAATCAGTTCCAAGTCCCAAAATGATGGTCCACTACTTCCTATTTTCTCTGACTCCAAGTCCACCTTCTGAAAATTATAACCGTTAGCATTTCACCTCTATAAAAGGGGAAGGAGGGGAGCTGAGAAAGGGAGCCGCATTCAGATAACGAAGTGCTGCCCAAATATTTTCCAGAGCAAATTTAGTTTAAGTCTTGTTTTTGTTTTCCTTTTCTTTTTCCTGTATTCCATTTCTGCAATATTCATTTGTGCGCTCTATTGGTTTGAAGACACAATCCTGCCGACATCGTTGGGATTTGTCCAAAAGCCAATTGGATACGTTACAGGTTTTTATTATTTCGTTAATTGTAACTTTAATTCCCAGCAGTATGAATGTTCTAAATTTCTGCTTTTATTTACGCTTTACTTATTCCAAATCCATGTCTAGCTAAACCAGAGTAATCGGTATGTAATAATAATTCAGACGGGATTTGATAATAACCGGTTAAAACCTTTCTTTTTCAAAAGTTGTTTATGGCCTAAGTGTTTAAACTTATTTCCTGAATAAACGTTCGTCGCGACAGCGAGAACTTATTTAAAAGTAATTTTGCCACGACAGTGGGAAATTAATTAAGGTACGAACCAACAAGCGACAACTGCGGCTAGGACCAGATAGTAAACACTAGGCATTTGTTTTAATAACAGCGAAAGCACTTTAAAATAGATTAGAACTTAGAGATTTCCAAAAAGCGATTTTAACCCCAAACGGGATAGCGACAGCATACGTTCCGCCTTAAAGTTGCGACTAGCGTCAACAACCATCGTGAGACGAAGGTCTTTAGATCACTATTTTCTTCTTAAATAAATTCTGAAAATATTTTATATACCGGTAACTTGTCAAATCCCCGAAGAACATAATTATTGCATATCGATTCGCGTAATTATAATTCAAGTAACGATTTTAGTTCCCTTTAGTAATAGCAATTATTCCCTTAAACACTATCTACCTAGCTAAACATAGTAACTCCCAAGAACACTAGTTTGATTACGAGTCCTTGTGGGATCGATATCTTTTATTACTACGCGATAGACTGTGCACTTGCAGTTAAGTTGTATTAGACATAGAAAGTCGCGATCATTTTTGTGAAAATGTAACTAGGTGAACAGTAACACGAGTATTTTTCCTTTAAAAAGAAAGCAAATTCGGGTCATAACCCAACTGGGTCGAAAACATAACCCAGGCCCAATACATGACCCAACACTAAAATAAAATTCTAATTCAGTAACTTCAAACGGAATTCTGGAATTTTGGGCTCCGAATCTGACTTTGACTCCAACAAGAAAGTCGTAGCTCTCTCTCTTAGCTTTCCGGCGATTTTTAGAACGCCTCAAACGGATTTCCAGAACTCCAGTTATGATTGTTTCAGTGCAGACTGCTAAAGCTGAAAAATAAGTGCGGAAATCAAATTAAGCCAAAAATAAAATAAAATATAAAAACAAAATAAAACATAAAAATAATCAAGATAAAGTAAAGAAATGCCTAAGTAAAAATATAGGAGAAAGTGCATAAATATGCACTGATCACTCGTCACGCTGGGAGCGCTTAAGCGTCTCCCCATGGACACAAACCTTAGGATCTATGACATTTTGATATTAATGATTATAGGAATACCTTGACGAATATAATGAGAAAGATTTTTAGACAATGACAATGATAATTCTAAAATACAAAAGTGTAGAGAAAAGTGTTTGACACTTGTTGGCTTGTGGATTTTTCTCAACCGGTACTCGTAATGTCTTGAAAACTCTTCGAATGGGGATAAAAAGAGATAATCTTCTTATAGGATGATATATTTCAGATCATAGCCTATATATAGAATGATAATCATTTAGAATTCTCATTATTTCGAAATGGATTATCTTGACATCCACTTATATTTAAGCACATATTCAATTAAATAATTAATTATTAAATATAATTAATTATTTTATTTACTTACTCAACCGATTAAGATTCTTATATATATATATATATATATATATATATATATATATATATATATATATATATATATATATATATATATATATATATATATATATATATATATATATATATATATATATATATATATATATATATATATATATATATATATATATATATATATATATATATATATATATATATATATATATATATATATATATATATATATATATATATTGCTCCGTCCCGCTCATCACACGGGGTCGGCCCAATACATCTCTCCGTCGTGGAGGGCCTAGCTCATTGATCAGGTGTCGCGCGCGGATCAGAAAGAGTGTTTTTGATGAAAACGTAATACAACGACAATTCAACTCGGATATCGTCTCAAGGATTCTTTTATGTGATTAATCTACCAAATTCAAAATGGAGGGGGAGTTGGTTTGGTTTCTGATCGGATAAATAAAGAAAACGCAATTAAGTGGTTAAAATAAGTGATTATCAAAATAAGTCAATCTACTGTTTTCGGTTCCGGCTTATCACGGGTTTCTACCTTACAAATTTCCTAAGCGATTTCGATCTCTATTCGATTCCTATGTCAATTAACAAGCGCAAAAGACATAAACTAGATTAACAATCCTATATTCCAAATTAAGCAAACGGATTAAGTTTTCGTGAGTTAAGCAAACACGAATTATAAACGCGAATTAACGACAAAGCGACGTAACGACGAATAAATGCTAAGGATGCAATCATACGAATTTAATCAAAACAATTCTATAAACTAACAGATTAAGCAAAAGCAATTCATAGAATAGTGTTGAAAGAGAAACGAATTAGATTGATAAAGTAAAAACCTCAAAGCGTTGGAACGCGATTACAGCAGAATGACTCTAAGGAATTAGCTCTCCATGGTTCTTTCAAAGCTCCGAATGTATTTTTCGTCAAAATGTAACTAGGTGAACAGTAACACGAGTATTTTTCCTTTAAAAAGAAAGCAAATTCGGGTCATAACCCAACTGGGTCGAAAACATAACCCAGGCCCAATACATGACCCAACACTAAAATAAAATTCTAATTCAGTAACTTCAAACGGAATTCTGGAATTTTGGGCTCCGAATCTGACTTTGACTCCAACAAGAAAGTCGTAGCTCTCTCTCTTAGCTTTCCGGCGATTTTTAGAACGCCTCAAACGGATTTCCAGAACTCCAGTTATGATTGTTTCAGTGCAGACTGCTAAAGCTGAAAAATAAGTGCGGAAATCAAATTAAGCCAAAAATAAAATAAAATATAAAAACAAAATAAAACATAAAAATAATCAAGATAAAGTAAAGAAATGTCTAAGTAAAAATATAGGAGAAAGTGCATAAATATGCACTGATCACTCGTCACGCTGGGAGCGCTTAAGCGTCTCCCCATGGACACAAACCTTAGGATCTATGACATTTTGATATTAATGATTATAGGAATACCTTGACGAATATAATGAGAAAGATTTTTAGACAATGACAACGATAATTCTAAAATACAAAAGTGTAGAGAAAAGTGTTTGACACTTGTTGGCTTGTGGATTTTTCTCAACCGGTACTCGTAATGTCTTGAAAACTCTTCGAATGGGGAGAAAAAGAGATAATTTTCTTATAGCATGATATTTCAGATCATAGCCTATATATAGAATGATAATCATTTAGAATTCTCATTATTTCGAAATGGATTATCTTGACATCCACTTATATTTAAGCACATATTCAATTAAATAATTAATTATTAAATATAATTAATTATTTTATTTACTTACTCAACCGATTAAGATTCTTATATATATATATATATATATATATATATATATATATATATATATATATATATATATATATATATATATATATATATATATATATATATATATATATATATATATATATATATATATATATAAAATATAATATATATGTATAAATATTTTTATGCGTGAATCTGTTGAGTGTTCACGCATAAAAAGTTCATTTCAATCACACATAAAAAGTTCATTTCAATCACACATAAAAAAAAACTAAAATCGTTCCAAATGCATAATTGACCACACAAAAAACTAACAAATAATATTTTTAATTTCTCACTAAGGATGGAGAGTTACACCAAAACTTTTCCATTTTCACATTTTAGTTATCATATACTTATTTATACTATCGTATATACCATAAGAAACACTTTCTAAATAAATATATACGTACCAATGCTATCACTATTTCATTGTTATTTCTAAATTTTACTATTATGTTTTCTTTATCTTTTTGTTTTTATTTTTGTTAATTACTATTAACTTTACCATCTCTTTTTATTTTTTATTAATCTCTATTAGTAAATTTTTAAATATAATTTTAGTTTATTTAAAATTTAAAAATATTATTAACTATCAAAATAAAATATCATTGAAATTTTAAATCTCATTTTATTAATAAATTCCACCGCTCTTTTTTTATTTTTTATTTTTATTAATCTATAATAATAAGTTTTTAGGAATGACTCCATATTGTTTTATTATTAATATGTAATAATAAAACTTTAAGAACAATTTCGTATTCTTATAAATTTAAGATGTCATTAGATATAGAAATAGAATATTATTATAAATTTTAATCAAATTAAGTAGTTATATTTATATAAAATTATTAATAAATCTCATTCATAACAAATTAATAAATATTTAAGATGTAATTTATTTATTTTTATTTATTTTAAGTTTAAAGTTTTATATTTCTTCATTTTTTTAAGATTTTAACTTCACAAATAATTTTTCAATCAAAAACATTTATATTAATAAATTCTAAATTATTTATTTAAATTATGATAATTATAAAACTCTATTTACCTGTGAAACACACATGCTCAAATTTTTGCTAATATTATTTTCAAATATATTTAAGTTAAAAGGGTCAAATATAAACGGTATAAAGATATTTAATTATTAGAATAAAGTTTATGATGTGTAACTATTCAATTTATATCAAATTTGAGTATTGTGTTTCACCGTCGTCATCAATCTCGTTGTCATCAATCTCGCAAGTGAAAAAATTTAAGAACAGTTCACAGATCTATAATTTTACACATATATAATTTTCTTTTATCCTCTCCTACATAGAATATAGTCCACAAATGTATAATTTTACACATGTATAATTTTCTCTTATCCTTTCCTAGATAGAATATATGTCAGCCAAAAAAATTGAAATGTATACTTTCTATTATCATTTAAATCATGATATATTATTGTAATACTAATCTCCTATTGTTTACTATATTGTTATAAAATAAATTTTAACAATATATATGTTTATATTCAAAAGAAAAATAATAAATCGAATCACAAATAATAGAATAGAATCCTAACCGTTTGTATATTTTTTTTCAACTAACTTTAAATCAATCAATTCTATATTTGATTTAATTTAAATTGATTTATCATTTTTTCTCAAATTATGCTTTAATTATTTAATTAAAGTTGTTTTAATTATGCTTCAACGATGAAATAACAATGGGTAGTAGGAATAAACAAATTAAGGACTAAGTTCTATTCTTTTTTATTATTTCTAATTAAATTTAAGGACTGACTTTTATAAATAATAATGAGTTATATTTAATTATCATATTGATAATAAACAAGTGAGTAATATGAAAAAATTATAAATTTTTAATTAATGCTTATAAATAGAATCTAATATATATATATATATATATATATATATATATATATATATATATATATATATATATATATATATATATATATATATATATATATATATATATATATATATATATATATATATATATATATATATATAATTGAAATAAAAATTAAAAATTACAATAAATAAGAATACAATTTGACTTGATAATCCATTATATTTTTCAATTGATTATATATAAACTGATTATATATAAACAATTCACATTGTGGTTGAAATTTTTATTAATATACTAATACATATCTTCTTTTGGTGCATATTGATTCAAATCATAGATAATTTTGTTAAAAAATAAAATAAAATTAATGCTTGTAGCTTTTATAAGAATATTAAAGTTTATATAGACATGTCGTCATAGAGGCAACTTTTCTCTCAAAAGTAAGTGATTATTGCTTTGTGTTGTACATCTAAATTTATATATTAGTTTTTAATTTTTTTTAATTTTTTTAATTCTTATTTTAAAATTAAGGTCTTCAATTTTTTAAGCCCGATACGATAGGTTATATAAGTGGTCAATAACCTCCCTTAAAAAGGAGAGAGCAATTAACGCCACTTAAGGTGACATAAACCCTTAATTCTAGGGATCTTTATAAATACATCTCCTCTCAAGAAGATAAATGATAGATCCTAAGTGATACACATTAATATTTTATTGTTTGTCGTATTCTAACGTTCTCATTCAATTCTTCATCATACCATTAATATTTCATGAGTTAAAATCAATTTATTATGAATCTGTTGAGTGTTCACACATAAAAAGTTCATTTTAATCACACATAAAAAAAACTAAAATCGTTCCAAATGCATAATTGACCAAAAAAAAACTAACAAATAATATTTTTAATTTCTCACTAAGGATGGAGTAAGGATGGAGAGTTACACCAAAACTTTTCCATTTTCACATTTCAGTTATCACTTATTTATTTATACTATTGTATATACCATAACAAACACTTTCTAAATAACTATATACGTACCAATGCTATCACTATTTCATTATTATTTCTAAATTTTACTATTATGTTTTCTTTATCTTTTTGTTTTTATTTTTATTAATTACTATTAACTTTACCATCTCTTTTTATTTTTATTAATCTATATTAATAAATTTTTAAATATAATTTTAGTTTATTTAAAATTTAAAAATATTATTAACTATCAAAATAAAATATCATTAAAATTTTAAATCTCATTTTATTAATAAATTCCACCCCTCTTTTTTTATTTTTTATTTTTATTAATCTATAATAATAAGTTTTTAGGAATGACTCCATATTGTTTTATTATTAATATGTAATAATAAAACTTTAAGAACAATTTCGTATTCTTATAAATTTAAGATATCATTAGATATAGAAATAGAATATTATTATAAATTTTAATCAAATTAACTAGTTATATTTATATAAAATTATTAACAAATCTCATTCATAACAAATTAATAAATATTTAAGATGTAATTTATTTTTTTATTTTTTATTTTAAGTTTAAAGTTTTATATTTCTTCATTTTTTTAACATTTTAACTTCACAAATAATTTTTCAATCAAAAACATTTATATTAATATATTCTAAATTATTTATTTAAATTATGATAATTATAAAACTCTATTTACCTGTGAAACACACATGCTCAAATTTTTGCTAATATTATTTTCAAATATATTTAAGTTAAAAGGGTCAAATATAAACGGTATAAAGATATTTAATTATTAGAATAAATGTTATGATGTGTAACTATTTAATTTATATCAAATTTGAGTATTGTGTTTCACCGTCGTCATCAATCTCGTTGTCATCAATCTCGCAAGTGAAAAAATTTAAGAACAGTTCACAGATGTATAATTTTACACATGTATAATTTTCTTTTATCCTCTCCTACATAGAATATAGTCCACAAATGTATAATTTTACACCTGTATAATTTTCTCTTATCCTTTCCTAGATAGAATATATGTCAGCCAAAAAAATTCAAATGTATACTTTCTATTATCATTTAAATCATGATATATTATTGTAATACTAATCTCCTATTGTTTACTATATTGTTATAAAATAAATTTTAACAATATATATGTTTATATTCAAAAGAAAAATAATAAATCGAATCACAGATAATAGAATAGAATCCTAACCGTTTGTATATTTTTTTTCAACAAACTCTAAATCAATCAATTCTATATTTGATTTAATTTAAATTGATTTATCATTTTTTCTCAAAGTATGCTTTAATTATTTAATTAAAGTTGTTTTAATTATGCTTCAACGATGAAATAACAATGGGTAGTAGGAATAAACAAATTAAGGACTAAGTTCTATTCTTTTTTATTATTTCTAATTAAATTTAAGGACTGACTTTTATAAATAATAATGAGTTATATTTAATTATCATATTGATAATAAACAAGTGAGTAATATGAAAAAATTATAAATTTTTAATTAATGCTTATAAATAGAATCTAATATATATATATATATATATATATATATATATATATATATATATATATATATATATATAAATATATATAAATATATATATATATATATATATATATATATATATATATATATATATATATATATATATATATATATATATATATATATATATATATA
This sequence comes from Lathyrus sativus, assembly GCA_963859935.3. NCBI lineage: Eukaryota > Viridiplantae > Streptophyta > Magnoliopsida > Fabales > Fabaceae > Lathyrus > Lathyrus sativus. The sequence continues at coordinate 133,976 of CAWUDS030002418.1, read as the reverse complement.
TATATATATATATATATAATTGAAATAAAAATTAAAAATTACAATAAATAAGAATACAATTTGACTTGATAATCCATTATATTTTTCAATTGATTATATATAAACTGATTATATATAAACAATTCACATTGTGGTTGAAATTTTTATTAATATAGTAATACATATCTTCTTTTGGTGCATATTGATTCAAATCATAGATAATTTTGTTAAAAAATAAAATAAAATTAATTCTTGTAGCTTTTATAAGAATATTAAAGTTTATATAGACATGTCGTCAAAGAGGCAACTTTTCTCTCAAAAGTAAGTGATTATTGATACGATAGGTTATATAAGTGGTCAATAACCTCCCTTAAAAAGGATAGAGCAATTAACGCCACTAAAGGTGACATAAACCCTTAATTCTAGGGATCTTTATAAATACATCTCCTCTCAAGAAGATAAATGATAGATCCTAAGTGATACACATTAATACTTCATTGTTTGTCGTATTCTAACGTTCTCATTCAATTCTTCATCATACCATTAATATTTCATGAGTTAAAATCAATTTATTATGAATCTGTTGAGTGTTCACACATAAAAAGTTTATTTTAATCACACATAAAAAAACTAAAATCGTTCCAAATGCATAATTGACCAAAAAAAAACTAACAAATAATATTTTTAATTTCTCACTAAGGATGGAGTAACGATGGAGAGTTACACCAAAACTTTTCCATTTTCACATTTTAGTTATCATTTATTTATTTATACTATTGTATATACCATAACAAACACTTTCTAAATAACTATATACGTACCAATGCTATCACTATTTCATTATTATTTCTAAATTTTATTATTATGTTTTCTTTATCTTTTTGTTTTTATTTTTATTAATTACTATTAACTTTACCATATCTTTTTATTTTTATTAATCTATATTAATAAATTTTTAAATATAATTTTAGTTTATTTAAAATTTAAAAATATTATTAACTATCAAAATAAAATATCATTAAAATTTTAAATCTCATTTTATTAATAAATTCCACCCCTCTTTTTTTATTTTTTATTTTTATTAATCTATAATAATAAGTTTTTAGGAATGACTCCATATTGTTTTATTATTAATATGTAATAATAAAACTTTAAGAACAATTTCGTATTCTTATAAATTTAAGATATCATTAGATATAGAAATAGAATATTATTATAAATTTTAATCAAATTAAGTAGTTATATTTATATTAAAATATTCATAAATCTCATTCATAACAAATTAATAAATATTTTAGATGTAATTTATTTTTTTATTTTTTATTTTTTTATTTAATCAAATTAAGTAGTTATATTTATATTAAAATATTCATAAATCTCATTCATAACAAACACGAATATAAACGCGAATTAACGACAAAGCGACGTAACGGCGAATAAATGCTAAGGATGCAATCATACGAATTTAATCAAAACAATTCTATAAACTAACAGATTAAGCAAAAGCAATTCATAGAATAGTGTTGAAAGAGAAACGAATTAGATTGATAAAGTAAAAACCTCAAAGCGTTGGAACGCGATTACAGCAGAATGACTCTAAGGAATTAGCTCTCCATGGTTCTCTCAAAGCTCCGAATGTATTTTTCGTGAAAATGTAACTAGGTGAACAGTAACACGAGTATTTTTCCTTTAAAAAGAAAGCGAATTCGGGTCATAACCCAACTGGGTCGAAAACATAACCCATGCCCAATACATGATTCAACACTAAAATAAAATTCTAATGCAGTAACTTCAAACGGAATTCTGGAATTTTGGGCTCGGAATCAGACTTCGACTCCAACACGAAAGTCGTAGCTCTCTCTCTTAGCTTTCCGGCGATTTTTAGAACGCCTCTAACGGATTCCCGGAACTCCAGTTATGATCGTTTCCGTGCAGACTGCTAAAGCTGAAAAATAAGTGCAGAAATCAAATTAAGCCAAAAATAAAATAAAATATAAAAACAAAATAAAACATAAAAATAATCAAGATAAAAAAAGAAATGGCTAAGTAAAAATATAGGAGAAAGTGCATAAATATGCACTGATCACTCATCACGCTGGGAGCGCTTAAGCTTCTCCCCAAGGACACAAACCTTAGGATCTATGACATTTTGATATTAATGATTATAGGAATACCTTGACGAATATAATGAGAAAGATTTTTAGACAAATACAACGATAATTCAAAAATACAAAAGTGTAGAGACAAGTGTTTGACACTGGTTGGCTTGTGGATTTTTCTCAACTGGTACTTGTAATGTCTTGAAAACTCTTCGAATGGGGATAAAAAGAGATAATCTTCTTATAGCATGATATTTGAGATCATAGCATATATATAGAATGATAATCATTTAAAATTCTCATTATTTCGAAATGGATTATCTTGACATCCACTTATATTTAAGCACATATTCAATTAATTAATTAATTAATTATTAAATATAATTAATTATTTTATTTACTTACTCAACCGATTAAGACTCTTATATATATATATATATATATATATATATATATATATATATATATATATATATATATATATATATATATATATATATATATATATATACATACATACATATATATATATATATATATATATATATATATATATATATATATATATATATATATACATACATACATATATATATATATATATATATATATATATATATATATATATATATATATATATATATATATATATATATATATATATATATATATATATATACATACATATATATATATATATATATATATATATATATATATATATATATATATATATATATATATATTGCTCTGTCCCGCTCATCACACGGGGTCGGCCCAATCCATCTCTCCGTCGTGGAGGGCCTAGCTCATTGATCAGTTGTCGCGCGCGGATCATAAAGAGTGTTTTTGATGAAAACGTAATACAGCGACAATTCAACTCGGATATCGTCTCAAGGATTCTTTTATGTGATTAATCTACCAAATTCAAAATGGAGGGGGAGTTGGTTTGGTTTCTGATCGGATAAATAAAGAAAATGCAATTAAGCGGTTAGAATTATAAACGCGAATTAACGACAAAGCGACGTAACGGCGAATAAATGCTAAAGATGCAATCATACGAATTTAATCAAAACAATTCTATAAACTAACAGATTAAGCAAAAGCAATTCATAGAATAGTGTTGAAAGAGAAACGAATTAGATTGATAAAGTAAAAACCTCAAAGCGTTGGAACGCGATTACAGCAGAATGACTCTAAGGAATTAGCTCTCCATGGTTCTCTCAAAGCTCCGAATGTATTTTTCGTGAAAATGTAACTAGGTGAACAGTAACACGAGTATTTTTCCTTTAAAAAGAAAGCAAATTCGGGTCATAACCCAACTGGGTTGAAAACATAACCCAGTGGCGACTCTTCTGTGATTTCCGACCTCATTTTTCACAGTAGCGACACCTTCTTCTGCTTCTTTAGATAGGTAGGACATCCAACTCTAATATGGTCGTACCCTTCACATTCATGGCACTGTACTTCTTTTCCTTGGTTAGAATTCTCCTCAGAGTTACTCCTTCTACTGCTGTCAGAAGAGTTGTTCTTGGCATAGGGCTTTGACTTATGATCTATTCTCTTGATCAGTTTATTGAATTGTTTTCCAAGTAAGGCAATTGCTTCTGATAGGTTCTCCTCATTTTCACCATCTTCTTCTTCTGAATCATCTGCAGTGTTTGAAACAAGAGCTATCACCCTGACCCAAATGGAATGTATAACGATGAGATTCATAACCCCGCTTTCAGATACTTTCATAAGATCCTAGCTCACACCCTTTTCGGAAAGGAAGAAAACATTACTACAGTATCTAAAGAAGAGTTGTTTATCTTGTTCTGTACTTCTCAGGGCCGTCCAGTGAATGTCGTGCCTTTTATGATGAGATCCTTCCTACGCCTCACTCAGGAACCACAATCACCTATTCTAATAGGAGGCCTCGTGACAATGAATGCCCACGAGCTTGGCCTAAGATTCCACCTAAATGCAAGCACTAGTTTTGGCACCGTCCGACCCATGAATATCCAGTTTTGCTTTAACAGGCGCATTTTAAGAACCATGGGACCTGGCCCTTACGAGTACCTTATCAATGACAAACCTGTCCAGCTATTCACATTGCCGAATCATCAGATGACGAGTATCCATAACACGGACAATTGGGTTTATGAATTGGATGAGCCTATGGGACCTCCTTCACCTCAATCCACACCACAGGATTACATGTACGACAGTGATCACATCTCTGAAGCACATGATTATATGTATTATGAGGATGCTGTATCCGAAGCTGAGGTAGACCCTGAGACCCCTCCACATTACAACACCTACCCTGAGCCCATTCCTGAAGAAACCACTGACAAAATGGATATTGTTCTGAAACGATTAGACAACTTCGACGCAGCTCTGACCACTGCAAGAGAAGAAATAACAAGCATACACAGCGAATTAGCAGTTTTCATGGACTTAGTTTGTGACCAGCTAGATTACTACGCCCGGAAGTTTGACGAATTGAAGGCACAAAAGGACTGAGATTTTCGCTTTAGTTTAGTTTATTTTTCCTGTTTTTCTGTACGTTTTCAATTATTTTGATTTTCGCATTGTTTCATTTCACTTATGTATTACATTAAAAATAATTATTTTAATTAAGTGTTATTTCAATTTTATTCATTAGTCCTTTATTCTGTTTTTTATGTTATCATATGATTCTTGGCTGATTTATTACATTGCAATATCAATTACAAACCTTAAAACCATGTTAAAAGCACCCATGTAGCAAAATTCTGCGTTCTGCAGATTTTGCTGGTGTGACGACCGTCACAGAACCATGACGCCCGTCACACGGGTGACGACCGTCATAGATGTGTGACGACCGTCACGAGTCCAAAACTTGATATCTGCTATAACATAGGTTACGTTTCTTCCCCCACTCCCACCTTATCAACTTCCCATCACCACACATCCAAACCCCACTTCAAAATTTCGTTTTCCCTCCTTACTACATATAATCCCAACTCCCATTTCATCTTCATAATCCACTTTTGTGACATATCTCATTCCACAGAAACCACATTCTTCCCCATTTCATCAGCATCATCCAACCATGGCAAGAAACAATGAAACCCCTGACCTTAGCAATATCATTTTCAGCGATGGCAACTCCGGCGAGAAACAGAGAGCAAACTATGTCGCCTTCCATCAACGGTCACTACAGCCGACCCACTATCCGCACATACCATCTCTCACGGAGCTCGGACTCCTTGACGGCGTCACTTGGATGCTCCAGAGAGCCGGCATTTGGCATCTGTGCACAAATCCGCAGCCCACTTACGAACAACTCACCCTTGAGTTCCTCAGTTCGTTCAGTTACTTCACCTCCAGCGGCGACCTCAACCAACATTCCGGCGCCGCCTGCTTCCGTATGTTCGGCACGAACTACCAATTGAATCAAAATCAGATTGCCGACATCCTACATTTCCCTCACGGCGAAGATGCTCACCGCCGCATTACCGAACAATTTCAACATGAAGCCTTTGCGCTTTGGTACCAATTGACCGGAATCAATGTCGACGGCTGGGATTCTCTGCATGCAACACACATCCACAACCCAACCATCCGGTATTTCCACCGAGCACTGAGAAATACCATCTTCGCAAGGGATAGCAACCACAAGGTGAACTCCAAAGAACTTTTCTTTCTCCGCTGCGTGTTCAATTCCGAACCCATCAACGCCGCTCCGTTCCTCCTGGCCCACATTCAGGCCAACTGCAACCGTGGCTCTAAGCCATTTTACTTTGGCGGGATTGTTACCTCCATTGCACTAGGCCTGAACCTCGGTAACCAACTCCAGAATCTCCATACAATTCCTTCGGTATTTCTCGACACCGACCATTGCAGAGCTTCTCACCTCATCCGCTCCAAGTCCGATGGCAAATACCATCCGGTCGTGCGTGGCAAAACCATCAGAAGCATAATCATGCCGTCACGTACCCGGATGCACCCACAGGATCGTGCCAACTGGATTTTTGACCTGAATGCCCCTGCTGCTACCGCTGCCCCAACTCAAACCAATACCCAAGGGTCTGTTGACGAAATGCAAGATGAGTTGGACAGAACTGAGCAACCTGAGGCATCACAACCACTTCCTTCTGAAGGCACATCCTACCGTCGCCGCCGCCACCGTCCAGAGCCCGACTTCTCTAAAGATGACCTCCGCCGATCCCTCGACCAACAAACACAGATACTCGCCATGATGCAGCAACAAAATCAGCGAGCAGAGCAATTCAAAGCTTGGCATAGAACCACAATGCAACAACTCCAAACTGGCCAGGAAGCTATCACTGAGAACTTGGCGAATCTTACCTTGCAATTCGAAGGACTCCGAGATTATGTCTATCACACCGGAGCTCTGAACTTTGAGGCCCGAGTCGACCAAGCCAGAGGTAGAGGACGAGACAGAGGACGTGACTAGTTTTTTTTCTTTCTTCATTTGTTTCCCGTATTTTCTGTTTCCTGTATTTTCATTTCCCTTGTATTTCCCTCTCGCATTCTTTCAAATCAGTGGGGACACTGATTGAGATAGTGTGGGAGCGGAGTGTTTATTTCCCATTTCCTTGTACTTTCAATTCAGTAATTTCAATTCAAACATTTTCCCACTTTAGCAAATAACAGCTCATTTATATGTCTTTTTCCGTTACGCAAATTTCCCCACTTTATTCGACATAAACAAATTTTTTTCAGTTGTTCCTCAAAAGCATCACGAGAATGCGCCAAAGTTCAAACCAAGTTTTGAAACTCCGAGACGAAAATTATAACAAAACCAGTACCGTCCTGACACCTTAGACCTCCGGTTTATGCGAGTCGGTTTCTCTACCTACGTGTACCAAAGTCTCAAGATTCTACGCAAACTCAGCCCCAAGTAGTTTATACAAGCAGTCAGCACCATCCTAAACACTTCTAAGCGAGCGACCAATGCAAATAAGTGTATGATCTCTAAAAAGATGAAAAATCATGAAAAGAAAGCCATATAGCCCAAGTATAGAGACATGTTTCCTCTAAGTTAGGTGCTCCTCACCCGAGCATTTAGCCCAACGGTACAAAAACTCATTGAAAAATCAATAGTATAAGCTTATGAGCAATGAAAAGATCAAAACACCAATGAGATCATATTCACTAACAGGTTGACTTGCCATGAAAATGTATGGACAACGGGCTTAATGTGATTGCGCTAGAACAAACAGGGTAAACTTGACGCGAGAACCTTGATACCGAGCTGCAGTAGTATGATTGGGACCGATTTGCATAAAAAGGAGACCTCCGAAGACTTATAGTCCAGTGTCGTCACCGTACTCGTTTTGTTCCTATATAGAATCCCGGTTTTTCCCAACTTTCTGAACGAGGAAGCTGCCTCGTGCCTGCCGACCTTTATTCTTCCTGCTTTTACTTGAGGACAAGCAAAGATTCAAGCTTAGGGGAGTTTGATAACGCGAAATCGTATATGTATATTGACACATAATTCAACTAATATTTGACTGGTTTCAATCCGATTTCGGGTTTTTCCATGTTATTTGTCTGATATTTTGCAGGTATTTGAAGATCATGTCCAAACAATTTTACAGATGAAATATGGACGAAAACCAGATGAAAACAACGTGAAAAACAGCAGATGCGAATTTTGCTGCTGTGATGACCGTCAGACATCCATGACGACCGTCACACGGGTGATGACCGTCACACACCATGACGACCGTCATGCAGGCAAAAACGCAGAACCTCATTTAACGTGCAAAAATCAGTTCCAAGTCCCAAAATGATGGTCCACTACTTCCTATTTTCTCTGACTCCAAGTCCACCTTCTGAAAATTATAACCGTTAGCATTTCACCTCTATAAAAGGGGAAGGAGGGGAGCTGAGAAAGGGAGCCGCATTCAGATAACGAAGTGCTGCCCAAATATTTTCCAGAGCAAATTTAGTTTAAGTCTTGTTTTTGTTTTCCTTTTCTTTTTCCTGTATTCCATTTCTGCAATATTCATTTGTGCGCTCTATTGGTTTGAAGACACAATCCTGCCGACATCGTTGGGATTTGTCCAAAAGCCAATTGGATACGTTACAGGTTTTTATTATTTCGTTAATTGTAACTTTAATTCCCAGCAGTATGAATGTTCTAAATTTCTGCTTTTATTTACGCTTTACTTATTCCAAATCCATGTCTAGCTAAACCAGAGTAATCGGTATGTAATAATAATTCAGACGGGATTTGATAATAACCGGTTAAAACCTTTCTTTTTCAAAAGTTGTTTATGGCCTAAGTGTTTAAACTTATTTCCTGAATAAACGTTCGTCGCGACAGCGAGAACTTATTTAAAAGTAATTTTGCCACGACAGTGGGAAATTAATTAAGGTACGAACCAACAAGCGACAACTGCGGCTAGGACCAGATAGTAAACACTAGGCATTTGTTTTAATAACAGCGAAAGCACTTTAAAATAGATTAGAACTTAGAGATTTCCAAAAAGCGATTTTAACCCCAAACGGGATAGCGACAGCATACGTTCCGCCTTAAAGTTGCGACTAGCGTCAACAACCATCGTGAGACGAAGGTCTTTAGATCACTATTTTCTTCTTAAATAAATTCTGAAAATATTTTATATACCGGTAACTTGTCAAATCCCCGAAGAACATAATTATTGCATATCGATTCGCGTAATTATAATTCAAGTAACGATTTTAGTTCCCTTTAGTAATAGCAATTATTCCCTTAAACACTATCTACCTAGCTAAACATAGTAACTCCCAAGAACACTAGTTTGATTACGAGTCCTTGTGGGATCGATATCTTTTATTACTACGCGATAGACTGTGCACTTGCAGTTAAGTTGTATTAGACATAGAAAGTCGCGATCATTTTTGTGAAAATGTAACTAGGTGAACAGTAACACGAGTATTTTTCCTTTAAAAAGAAAGCAAATTCGGGTCATAACCCAACTGGGTCGAAAACATAACCCAGGCCCAATACATGACCCAACACTAAAATAAAATTCTAATTCAGTAACTTCAAACGGAATTCTGGAATTTTGGGCTCCGAATCTGACTTTGACTCCAACAAGAAAGTCGTAGCTCTCTCTCTTAGCTTTCCGACGATTTTTAGAACGCCTCAAACGGATTTCCAGAACTCCAGTTATGATTGTTTCAGTGCAGACTGCTAAAGCTGAAAAATAAGTGCGGAAATCAAATTAAGCCAAAAATAAAATAAAATATAAAAACAAAATAAAACATAAAAATAATCAAGATAAAGTAAAGAAATGCCTAAGTAAAAATATAGGAGAAAGTGCATAAATATGCACTGATCACTCGTCACGCTGGGAGCGCTTAAGCGTCTCCCCATGGACACAAACCTTAGGATCTATGACATTTTGATATTAATGATTATAGGAATACCTTGACGAATATAATGAGAAAGATTTTTAGACAATGACAACGATAATTCTAAAATACAAAAGTGTAGAGAAAAGTGTTTGACACTTGTTGGCTTGTGGATTTTTCTCAACCGGTACTCGTAATGTCTTGAAAACTCTTCGAATGGGGATAAAAAGAGATAATCTTCTTATAGGATGATATATTTCAGATCATAGCCTATATATAGAATGATAATCATTTAGAATTCTCATTATTTCGAAATGGATTATCTTGACATCCACTTATATTTAAGCACATATTCAATTAAATAATTAATTATTAAATATAATTAATTATTTTATTTACTTACTCAACCGATTAAGATTCTTATATATATATATATATATATATATATATATATATATATATATATATATATATATATATATATATATATATATATATATATATATATATATATATATATATATATATATATATATATATATATATATATATATATATATATATATATATATATATATATATATATATATATATATATATATATATATATATATATATATATATATATATATATATATATATATATATATATATATATATATATATATATATATATATATATATATATATTGCTCCGTCCCGCTCATCACACGGGGTCGGCCCAATACATCTCTCCGTCGTGGAGGGCCTAGCTCATTGATCAGGTGTCGCGCGCGGATCAGAAAGAGTGTTTTTGATGAAAACGTAATACAACGACAATTCAACTCGGATATCGTCTCAAGGATTCTTTTATGTGATTAATCTACCAAATTCAAAATGGAGGGGGAGTTGGTTTGGTTTCTGATCGGATAAATAAAGAAAACGCAATTAAGCGGTTAAAATAAGTGATTATCAAAATAAGTCAATCTACTGTTTTCGGTTCCGGCTTATCACGGGTTTCTACCTTACAAATTTCCTAAGCGATTTCGATCTCTATTCGATTCCTATGTCAATTAACAAGCGCAAAAGACATAAACTAGATTAACAATCCTATATTCCAAATTAAGCAAACGGATTAAGTTTTCGTGAGTTAAGCAAACACGAATTAGAAACGCGAATTAACGACAAAGCGACGTAACGACGAATAAATGCTAAGGATGCAATCATACGAATTTAATCAAAACAATTCTATAAACTAACAGATTAAGCAAAAGCAATTCATAGAATAGTGTTGAAAGAGAAACGAATTAGATTGATAAAGTAAAAACCTCAAAGCGTTGGAACGCGATTACAGCAGAATGACTCTAAGGAATTAGATCTCCATGGTTCTCTCAAAGCTCCGAATGTATTTTTCGTCAAAATGTAACTAGGTGAACAGTAACACGAGTATTTTTCCTTTAAAAAGAAAGCAAATTCGGGTCATAACCCAACTGGGTCGAAAACATAACCCAGGCCCAATACATGACCCAACACTAAAATAAAATTCTAATTCAGTAACTTCAAACGGAATTCTGGAATTTTGGGCTCCGAATCTGACTTTGACTCCAACAAGAAAGTCGTAGCTCTCTCTCTTAGCTTTCCGGCGATTTTTAGAACGCCTCAAACGGATTTCCAGAACTCCAGTTATGATTGTTTCAGTGCAGACTGCTAAAGCTGAAAAATAAGTGCGGAAATCAAATTAAGCCAAAAATAAAATAAAATATAAAAACAAAATAAAACATAAAAATAATCAAGATAAAGTAAAGAAATGTCTAAGTAAAAATATAGGAGAAAGTGCATAAATATGCACTGATCACTCGTCACGCTGGGAGCGCTTAAGCGTCTCCCCATGGACACAAACCTTAGGATCTATGACATTTTGATATTAATGATTATAGGAATACCTTGACGAATATAATGAGAAAGATTTTTAGACAATGACAACGATAATTCTAAAATACAAAAGTGTAGAGAAAAGTGTTTGACACTTGTTGGCTTGTGGATTTTTCTCAACCGGTACTCGTAATGTCTTGAAAACTCTTCGAATGGGGAAAAAAAGAGATAATTTTCTTATAGCATGATATTTCAGATCATAGCCTATATATAGAATGATAATCATTTAGAATTCTCATTATTTCGAAATGGATTATCTTGACATCCACTTATATTTAAGCACATATTCAATTAAATAATTAATTATTAAATATAATTAATTATTTTATTTACTTACTCAACCGATTAAGATTCTTATATATATATATATATATATATATATATATATATATATATATATATATATATATATATATATATATATATATATATATATATATATATATATATATATATATATATATATATATATATATATATATATATATATAAAATATAATATATATGTATAAATATTTTTATGCGTGAATCTGTTGAGTGTTCACGCATAAAAAGTTCATTTCAATCACACATAAAAAGTTCATTTCAATCACACATAAAAAAAAACTAAAATCGTTCCAAATGCATAATTGACCACAAAAAAAACTAACAAATAATATTTTTAATTTCTCACTAAGGATGGAGAGTTACACCAAAACTTTTCCATTTTCACATTTTAGTTATCATATACTTATTTATACTATCGTATATACCATAACAAACACTTTCTAAATAACTATATACGTACCAATGCTATCACTATTTCATTGTTATTTCTAAATTTTACTATTATGTTTTCTTTATCTTTTTGTTTTTATTTTTGTTAATTACTATTAACTTTACCATCTTTTTTTATTTTTTATTAATCTCTATTAATAAATTTTTAAATATAATTTTAGTTTATTTAAAATTTACAAATATTATTAACTATCAAAATAAAATATCATTGAAATTTTAAATCTCATTTTATTAATAAATTCCACCGCTCTTTTTTTATTTTTTATTTTTATTAATCTATAATAATAAGTTTTTAGGAATGACTCCATATTGTTTTATTATTAATATGTAATAATAAAACTTTAAGAACAATTTCGTATTCTTATAAATTTAAGATATCATTAGATATAGAAATAGAATATTATTATAAATTTTAATCTAATTAAGTAGTTATATTTATATAAACTTATTAATAAATCTCATTCATAATAAATTAATAAATATTTAAGATGTAATTTATTTTTTTTTATTTTTTATTTTAAGTTTAAAGTTTTATATTTCTTCATTTTTTTTAATATTTTAACTTCACAAATAATTTTTCAATCAAAAACATTTATATTAATATATTCTAAATTATTTATTTAAATGATAATAATTATAAAACTCTATTTACATGTGAAACACACATGCTCAAATTTTTGCTAATATTAATTTCAAATATATTTAAGTTAAATGTGTCAAATATAAATGGTATAAAGATATTTAATTATTAGAATAAAATTTATAATGTGTAACTATTTAATTTATATCAAATTTGAGTATTGTGTTTCACCGTCGTCATCAATCTCGTTGTCATCAATCTCGCAAGTGAAAAAATTTAAGATCAGTTCACAGATGTATAATTTTACACATGTATAATTTTCTTTTATCCTCTCCTACATAGAATATACTCATACTCCACAAATGTATAATTTTACACATGTATAATTTTCTCTTATCCTTTCCTAGATAGAATATATGTCAGCCAAAAAAATTCAAATGTATACTTTCTATTATCATTTAAATCATGATATATTATTGTAATACTAATCTCCTATTATAAAATAAATTTTAACAATATATATGTTTATATTCAAAAGAAAAATAATAAATCGAATCACAAATAATAGAATAGAGTCCTAACCGTTTGTATATTTTTTTCCAACAAACTCTAAATCAATCAATTCTATATTTGATTTAATTTAAATTGATTTATCATTTTTTCTCAAATTATGCTTTAATTATTTAATTAAAGTTGTTTTAATTATGCTTCAACGGTGAAATAACAATGGGCAGTAGGAATAAACAAATTAAGGACTAAGTTCTATTTTTTTTATTATTTCTAATTAAATTTAAGGACTGACTTTTATAAATAATAATGAGTTATATTTAATTATCATATTGATAATAAACAAGTTAGTAATATGAAAAAATTATAAAATTTTAATTAATGCTTATAAATAGAATCTAATATATATATATATATATATATATATATATATATATATATATATATATATATATATATATATATATATATATATATATATATATATATATATATATATATATATATATATATATATATATATATATATATATATATATATATATATATATATATATATATATATATATATACATATATATATATATATATATATATATATATATATATATATATATATATATAATTGAAATAAAAATTAAAAATTACAATAAATAAGAATACAATTTGACTTGATAATCCATTATAAATTTCAATTGATTATATATAAACAATTCACATTGTGGTTGAAATTTTTATTAATATAGTAATACATATCTTCTTTTGGTGCATATCGATTCAAATCATATATAGTTTTATACATATCTTGTAGCTTTTATAAGACTACTAAAGTTTACATAGACATGTCGTCAAAGAGGCAACTTTTCTCTCAAAAGTAAGTGATTATTGCGTTGTGTTGTACATCTAAATTTATATATTAGTTTTCAATTTTTTTTAATTTTTTTAATTCTTATTTTAAAATTAAGGTCTTCAATTTTTTAAGCTCGATACGACAGGTTATATAAGTGGTCAATAACTTCCCTTAAGAAGGTGAGAGCAATTAACGCCACTAAAGGTGACCTAAACCCTTAATTCTAGAGATCTTTATAAATACATCTCCTCTCAAGAAGATAAATGATAGATCCTAAGTGATACACATTAATATTTCATTGTTTGTCGTATTCTAACGTTCTCATTCAATTCTTCATCATACCATTAATATTTCATGAGTTAAAATCAATTTAATATGAATCTGTCGAGTGTTCACACATAAAAAGTTCATTTCAATCACACATAAAAAAAACTAAAATCGTTCCAAATGCATAATTAACCAAAAAAAACTAACAAATAATATTTTTAATTTCTCACTAAGGATGGAGAGTTACACCAAAACTTTTCCATTTTCACATTTTAGTTATCATTTATTTATTTATACTATCGTATATACCATAACAAACACTTTCTAAATAACTATATACGTACCGATGCTATCACTATTTCATTATTATTTCTAAATTTTACTATTATGTTTTCTTTATCTTTTTGTTTTTATTTTTATTAATTACTATTAACTTTACCATCTCTTTTTATTTTTATTAATATATATTAGTAAATTTTTAAACATAATTTTAGTTTATTTAAAATTTAAAAATATTATTAACTATCAAAATAAAATATCATTAAAATTTTAAATCTCATTTTATTAATAAATTCCACCACTCTTTTTTTTATTTTTTATTTTTATTAATCTATAATAATAAGTTTTTAGGAATGACTCCATATTGTTTTATTATTAATATGTAATAATAAAACTTTAAGAACAATTTCGTATTCTTATAAATTTAAGATGTCATTAGATATAGAAATAGAATATTATTATAAATTTTAATCAAATTAAGTAGTTATATTTATATAAAATTATTAATAAATCTCATTCATAACAAATTAATAAATATTTAAGATGTAATTTATTTTTTTATTATTATTATTATAAATTAAGGTCTGAAATTTTTTATTAATAAACTTATTTTTTAATTTTTTTAATTCTTATTTTAAAATTAAGGTCTTCAATTTTTTAAGCTGGATACAACAAGTTATATAAGTCGTCAATAACTTCCCTTGAAAAGGAGAGAGCAATTAACGCCACTAAAGGTGACCTAAACCCTTAATTCTAGGGATCTTTATAAATACATCTCCTCTCAAGAAGATAAATGATAGATCATATGTGATACACATTAATATTTCATTGTTTGTCGTATTCTAACATTCTCATTCAATTCTTCATCATACCATTAATATTTCATGAGTTAAAATCAATTTATTATGAATCTGTCGAGTGTTCACACATAAAAAGTTCATTTGAAAAAACTAAAATTGTTCCAAATGCTTAATTGAACAAAAAAATCTAACAAATAATATTTTTAATTTCTCACTAAGGATGGAGAGTTACACCAAAACTTTTCCATTTTCACATTTAAGTTATCATTTATTTATTTATACTGTCGTATATACCATAACAAACACTTTCTAAATAACTATATACGTACCAATCCTATCACTATTTCATTATTATTTCTAAATTTTACTATTATGTTTTCTTTATCTTTTTGTTTTTATTTTTATTAATTACTATTAAATTTACCATCTCTTTTTATTTTTATTAATCTATATTAATAAATTTTTAAATATAATTTTAGTTTATTTAAAATTTAAAAATATTATTAACTATCAAAATAAAATATCATTAAAATTTTAAATCTCATTTTATTAATAAATTCCACCCCTCTTTTTTTAATTTTTATTTTTATTAATCTATAATAATAAGTTTTTAGGAATGACTCCATATTGTTTTATTATTAATATGTAATAATAAAACTTTAAGAACAATTTCGTATTCTTATAAATTTAAGATATCATTAGATATAGAAATAGAATATTATTATAAATTTTAATCAAATTAAGTAGTTATATTTATATTAAAATATTAATAAATCTCATTCATAACAAATTAATAAATATTTTAGATGTAATTTATTTTATTTATTTTTTATTTTAAGTTTAAAATTTTATATTTCTTCATTTTTTTTTAATATTTTAACTTCACAAATAATTTTTCAATCAAAAACATTTATATTAATATATTCTAAATTATTTATTTCAATTATGATAATTTTAAAACTGAAACACGCATGCTCAAATTTTTGCTAATATTATTTTTAAATATATTTAAGTTAAAAGTGTCAAATATAAATGGTATAAAGATATTTAATTATTAGAATAAAGTTTATGATGTGTAACTATTTAATTTATATCAAATTTGAGTATTGTGTTTCGCCGTCATCAATCTCGCAAGTGAAAAAATTTAATATCAGTTCACAGATGTATAATTTTACACATGTATAATTTTCTTTTATCCTCTCATACATAGAATATAGTCCACAAATGTATAATTTTACACCTGTATAATTTTCTCTTATCCTTTCCTAGATAGAATATATGTCAGCCAAAAAAATTCAAATGTATACTTTCTATTATCATTTAAATCATGATATATTATTTTAATACTAATCTCCTATTGTTTACTATATTGTTATAAATAAATTTTAACAATATATATGAATCACAAATAATGGAATAGAATCCTAACCGTTTGTATATTTTTTTTCAACAAATTCTAAATCAATCAATTCTATATTTGATTTAATTTAAATTGTTTTCTCATTTTTTCTCAAATTATGCTTTAATTATTTAATTAAAGTTGTTTTAATTATGCTCTAACGATGAAATAACAATGGGTAGTAGGAATAAACAAATTAAGGACTAAGTTCTATTCTTTTTTTATTATTTCTAATTAAATTTAGGGACCGACTTTTATAAATAATAATGAGTTATATTTAATTACCATATAAATAATAAACAAGTTAGTAATATGAAAAAATTATAAATATTTAATTAATGCTTATAAATAGAATCTAATATATATATATATATATATATATATATATATATATATATATATATATATATATATATATATATATATATATATATATATATATATATATATATATATATATATATATACATATATATATATATATATATATATATATATATATATATATATATATATATATATATATATATATAATTGAAATAAAATTTAAAAATTACAATAAATAAGACTACAATTTGACTTGATAATCCATTATAAATTTCAATTGATTATATATAAACTGATTATATATAAACAATTCACATTGTGGTTGAAATTTTTATTAATATAGTAATACATATCTTCTTTTGGTGCATATCGATTCAAATCATATATAGTTTTGTTAAAAAATAAAATAAAATTAATGCTCGTAGCTTTTATAAGACAATTAAAGTTTATATAGAAATGTCGTCAAAGAGGCAACTTTTCTCTCAAAAGTAAGTGATTATTGCGTTGTGTTGTACATCTAAATTTATATATTAGTTTTTAATTTTTTTTAATTTTTTTAATTCTTATTTTAAAATTAAGGTCTTCAATTTTTTAAGCTGGATACGACAGGTTATATAAGTCGTCAATAACTTCCCTTGAAAAGGAGAGAGCAATTAACGCCACTAAAGGTGACCTAAACCCTTAATTCTAGGGATCTTTATAAATACATCTCCTCTCAAGAAGATAAATGATAGATCATATGTGATACACATTAATATTTCATTGTTTGTCGTATTCTAACATTCTCATTCAATTCTTCATCATACCATTAATATTTCATGAATTAAAATCAATTTATTATGAATCTGTCGAGTGTTCACACATAAAAAGTTCATTTCAATCACACATGAAAAAACTAAAATTGTTCCAAATGCTTAATTGAACAAAAAAATCTAACAAATAATATTTTTAATTTCTCACTAAGGATGGAGAGTTACACCAAAACTTTTCCATTTTCACATTTAAGTTATCATTTATTTATTTATACTATCGTATATACCATAACAAACACTTTCTAAATAACTATATACGTACCAATCCTATCACTATTTCATTATTATTTCTAAATTTTACTATTATGTTTTCTTTATCTTTTTGTTTTTATTTTTATTAATTACTATTAACTTTACCATCTCTTTTTATTTTTATTAATCTATATTAATAAATTTTTAAATATAATTTTAGTTTATTTAAAATTTAAAAATATTATTAACTATCAAAATAAAATATCATTAAAATTTTAAATCTCATTTTATTAATAAATTCCACCCCTCTTTTTTTAATTTTTCTTTTTATTAATCTATAATAATAAGTTTTTAGGAATGACTCCATATTGTTTTATTATTAATATGTAATAATAAAACTTTAAGAACAATTTCCTATTCTTATAAATTTAAGATATCATTAGATATAGAAATAGAATATTATTATAAATTTTAATCAAATTAAGTAGTTATATTTATATTAAAATATTAATAAATCTCATTCATAACAAATTAATAAATATTTTAGATGTAATTTATTTTATTTATTTTTTATTTTAAGTTTAAAATTTTATATTTCTTCATTTTTTTTTTAATATTTTAACTTCACAAATAATTTTTCAATCAAAAACATTTATATTAATATATTCTAAATTATTTATTTCAATTATGATAATTTTAAAACTGAAACACGCATGCTCAAATTTTTGCTAATATTATTTTTAAATATATTTAAGTTAAAAGTGTCAAATATAAATGGTATAAAGATATTTAATTATTAGAATAAAGTTTATGATGTGTAACTATTTAATTTATATCAAATTTGAGTATTGTGTTTCGCCGTCATCAATCTCGCAAGTGAAAAAATTTAAGATCAGTTCACAGATGTATAATTTTACACATGTATAATTTTCTTTTATCCTCTCATACATAGAATATAGTCCACAAATGTATAATTTTACACCTGTATAATTTTCTCTTATCCTTTCCTAGATAGAATATATGTCAGCCAAAAAAATTTAAATGTATACTTTCTATTATCATTTAAATCATGATATATTATTTTAATACTAATCTCCTATTGTTTACTATATTGTTATAAATAAATTTTAACAATATATATGTTTATATTCAAAAGAAAAATAATAAATCGAATCACAAATAATGGAATAGAATCCTAACCGTTTGTATATTTTTTTCAACAAATTCTAAATCAATCAATTCTATATTTGATTTAATTTAAATTGTTTTCTCATTTTTTCTCAAATTATGCTTTAATTATTTAATTAAAGTTGTTTTAATTATGCTCTAACGATGAAATAACAATGGGTAGTAGGAATAAACAAATTAAGGACTAAGTTCTATTCTTTTTTATTATTTCTAATTAAATTTAAGGACCGAATTTTATAAATAATAATGAGTTATATTTAATTACCATATAGATAATAAACAAGTTAGTAATATGAAAAAATTATAAATATTTAATTAATGCTTATAAATAGAATCTAATATATATATATATATATATATATATATATATATATATATATATATATATATATATATATATATATATATATATATATATATATATATATATATATATATATATATATATATATATATATATATATATATATATATATATATATATATATATATATATATATATATATATATATATATATATATATATATATATATATATATATATATATACGGGGTCGGCCCAATCTATCTCTCCGTCGTGGAGGGCCTAGCTCATTGATCAGTTGTCGCGAGCGGATCAAAAAGAGTGTTTTTGATGAAAACGTAATACAGCGACAATTCAACTCGGATATCGTCTCAAGAATTCTTTTATGTGATTAATCTACCAAATTCAAAATGGAGGGGGAGTTGGTTTGGTTTCTGATCGGATAAATAAAGAAAATGCAATTAAGCGGTTAAAATAAGTGATTATCAAAATAAGTCAATCTACTATTTTCGGTTCCGGCTTATCACGGGTTTCTACCTTACCAATTTCCTAAGCGATTTCGATCTCTATTCGATTCCTATGTCAATTAACAAGCGCAAAAGACATAAACTAGATTAACAATCCTATATTCCAAAATAAGCAAACAGATTAAGTTTTTGTGAATTAAGCAAACACGAATTATAAACGCGAATTAACGACAAAGCGACGTAACGGCGAATAAATGCTAAAGATGCAATCATACGAATTTAATCAAAACAATTCTATAAACTAACAGATTAAGCAAAAGCAATTCATAGAATAGTGTTGAAAGAGAAACGAATTAGATTGATAAAGTAAAAACCTCAAAGCGTTGGAACGCGATTACAGCAGAATGACTCTAAGGAATTAGCTCTCCATGGTTCTCTCAAAGCTCCGAATGTATTTTTCGTGAAAATGTAACTAGGTGAACAGTAA
Organism: Lathyrus sativus; assembly: GCA_963859935.3. Taxonomy (NCBI): domain Eukaryota; kingdom Viridiplantae; phylum Streptophyta; class Magnoliopsida; order Fabales; family Fabaceae; genus Lathyrus; species Lathyrus sativus. The sequence goes on along the minus strand of CAWUDS030002418.1, from coordinate 113,413 downwards.
CACGAGTATTTTTCCTTTAAAAAGAAAGCAAATTCGGGTCATAACCCAACTGGGTTGAAAACATAACCCAGTGGCGACTCTTCTGTGATTTCCGACCTCATTTTTCACAGTAGCGACACCTTCTTCTGCTTCTTTAGATAGGTAGGACATCCAACTCTAATATGGTCGTACCCTTCACATTCATGGCACTGTACTTCTTTTCCTTGGTTAGAATTCTCCTCAGAGTTACTCCTTCTACTGCTGTCAGAAGAGTTGTTCTTGGCATAGGGCTTTGACTTATGATCTATTCTCTTGATCAGTTTATTGAATTGTTTTCCAAGTAAGGCAATTGCTTCTGATAGGTTCTCCTCATTTTCACCATCTTCTTCTTCTGAATCATCTGCAGTGTTTGAAACAAGAGCTATCACCCTGACCCAAATGGCATGTATAACGATGAGATTCATAACCCCGCTTTCAGATACTTTCATAAGATCCTAGCTCACACCCTTTTCGGAAAGGAAGAAAACATTACTACAGTATCTAAAGAAGAGTTGTTTATCTTGTTCTGTACTTCTCAGGGCCGTCCAGTGAATGTCGTGCCTTTTATGATGAGATCCTTCCTACGCCTCACTCAGGAACCACAATCACCTATTCTAATAGGAGGCCTCGTGACAATGAATGCCCACGAGCTTGGCCTAAGATTCCACCTAAATGCAAGCACTAGTTTTGGCACCGTCCGACCCATGAATATCCAGTTTTGCTTTAACAGGCGCATTTTAAGAACCATGGGACCTGGCCCTTACGAGTACCTTATCAATGACAAACCTGTCCAGCTATTCACATTGCCGAATCATCAGATGACGAGTATCCATAACACGGACAATTGGGTTTATGAATTGGATGAGCCTATGGGACCTCCTTCACCTCAATCCACACCACAGGATTACATGTACGACAGTGATCACATCTCTGAAGCACATGATTATATGTATTATGAGGATGCTGTATCCGAAGCTGAGGTAGACCCTGAGACCCCTCCACATTACAACACCTACCCTGAGCCCATTCCTGAAGAAACCACTAACAAAATGGATATTGTTCTGAACCGATTAGACAACTTCGACGCAGCTCTGACCACTGCAAGAGAAGAAATAACAAGCATACACAGCGAATTAGCAGTTTTCATGGACTTAGTTTGTGACCAGCTAGATTACTACGCCCGGAAGTTTGACGAATTGAAGGCACAAAAGGACTGAGATTTTCGCTTTAGTTTAGTTTATTTTTCCTGTTTTTCTGTACGTTTTCAATTATTTTGATTTTCGCATTGTTTCATTTCACTTATGTATTACATTAAAAATAATTATTTTAATTAAGTGTTATTTCAATTTTATTCATTAGTCCTTTATTCTGTTTTTTATGTTATCATATGATTCTTGGCTGATTTATTACATTGCAATATCAATTACAAACCTTAAAACCATGTTAAAAGCACCCATGTAGCAAAATTCTGCGTTCTGCAGATTTTGCTGGTGTGACGACCGTCACAGAACCATGACGCCCGTCACACGGGTGACGACCATCATAGATGTGTGACGACCGTCACGAGTCCAAAACCTGATATCTGCTATAACATAGGTTACGTTTCTTCCCCCACTCCCACCTTATCAACTTCCCATCACCACACATCCAAACCCCACTTCAAAATTTCGTTTTCCCTCCTTACTACATATAATCCCAACTCCCATTTCATCTTCATAATCCACTTTTGTGACATATCTCATTCCACAGAAACCACATTCTTCCCCATTTCATCAGCATCATCCAACCATGGCAAGAAACAATGAAACCCCTGACCTTAGCAATATCATTTTCAGCGATGGCAACTCCGGCGAGAAACAGAGAGCAAACTATGTCGCCTTCCATCAACGGTCACTACAGCCGACCCACTATCCGCACATACCATCTCTCACGGAGCTCGGACTCCTTGACGGCGTCACTTGGATGCTCCAGAGAGCCGGCATTTGGCATCTGTGCACAAATCCGCAGCCCACTTACGAACAACTCACCCTTGAGTTCCTCAGTTCGTTCAGTTACTTCACCTCCAGCGGCGACCTCAACCAACATTCCGGCGCCGCCTGCTTCCGTATGTTCGGCACGAACTACCAATTGAATCAAAATCAGATTGCCGACATCCTACATTTCCCTCACGGCGAAGATGCTCACCGCCGCATTACCGAACAATTTCAACATGAAGCCTTTGCGCTTTGGTACCAATTGACCGGAATCAATGTCGACGGCTGGGATTCTCTGCATGCAACACACATCCACAACCCAACCATCCGGTATTTCCACCGAGCACTGAGAAATACCATCTTCGCAAGGGATAGCAACCACAAGGTGAACTCCAAAGAACTTTTCTTTCTCCGCTGCGTGTTCAATTCCGAACCCATCAACGCCGCTCCGTTCCTCCTGGCCCACATCCAGGCCAACTGCAACCGTGGCTCTAAGCCATTTTACTTTGGCGGGATTGTTACCTCCATTGCACTAGGCCTGAACCTCGGTAACCAACTCCAGAATCTCCATACAATTCCTTCGGTATTTCTCGACACCGACCATTGCAGAGCTTCTCACCTCATCCGCTCCAAGTCCGATGGCAAATACCATCCGGTCGTGCGTGGCAAAACCATCAGAAGCATAATCATGCCGTCACGTACCCGGATGCACCCACAGGATCGTGCCAACTGGATTTTTGACCTGAATGCCCCTGCTGCTACCGCTGCCCCAACTCAAACCAATACCCAAGGGTCTGTTGACGAAATGCAAGATGAGTTGGACAGAACTGAGCAACCTGAGGCATCACAACCACTTCCTTCTGAAGGCACATCCTACCGTCGCCGCCGCCACCGTCCAGAGCCCGACTTCTCTAAAGATGACCTCCGCCGATCCCTCGACCAACAAACACAGATACTCGCCATGATGCAGCAACAAAATCAGCGAGCAGAGCAATTCAAAGCTTGGCATAGAACCACAATGCAACAACTCCAAACTGGCCAGGAAGCTATCACTGAGAACTTGGCGAATCTTACCTTGCAATTCGAAGGACTCCGAGATTATGTCTATCACACCGGAGCTCTGAACTTTGAGGCCCGAGTCGACCAAGCCAGAGGTAGAGGACGAGACAGAGGACGTGACTAGTTTTTTTTCTTTCTTCATTTGTTTCCCGTATTTTTCGTTTCCTGTATTTTCATTTCCCTTGTATTTCCCTCTCGCATTCTTTCAAATCAGTGGGGACACTGATTGAGATAGTGTGGGAGCGGAGCGTTTATTTCCCGTTTCCTTGTACTTTCAATTCAGTAATTTCAATTCAAACATTTTCCCACTTTAGCAAATAACAGCTCATTTATATGTCTTTTTCCGTTACGCAAATTTCCCCACTTTATTCGACATAAACAAATTTTTTTCAGTTGTTCCTCAAAAGCATCACGAGAATGCGCCAAAGTTCAAACCAAGTTTTGAAACTCCGAGACGAAAATTATAACAAAACCAGTACCGTCCTGACACCTTAGACCTCCGGTTTATGCGAGTCGGTTTCTCTACCTACGTGTACCAAAGTCTCAAGTTTCTACGCAAACTCAGCCCCAAGTAGTTTATACAAGCAGTCAGCACCATCCTAAACACTTCTAAGCGAGCGACCAATGCAAATAAGTGTATGATCTCTAAAAAGATGAAAAATCATGAAAAGAAAGCCATATAGCCCAAGTATAGAGACATGTTTCCTCTAAGTTAGGTGCTCCTCACCCGAGCATTTAGCCCAACGGTACAAAAACTCATTGAAAAATCAATAGTATAAGCTTATGAGCAATGAAAAGATCAAAACACCAATGAGATCATATTCACTAACAGGTTGACTTGCCATGGAAATGTATGGACAACGGGCTTAATGTGATTGCGCTAGAACAAACAGGGTAAACTTGACGCGAGAACCTTGATACCGAGCTGCAGTAGTATGATTGGGACCGATTTGCATAAAAAGGAGACCTCCGAAGACTTATAGTCCAGTTTCGTCACCGTACTCGTTTTGTTCCTATATAGAATCCCGGTTTTTCCCAACTTTCTGAACGAGGAAGCTGCCTCGTGCCTGCCGACCTTTATTCTTCCTGCTTTTACTTGAGGATAAGCAAAGATTCAAGCTTAGGGGAGTTTGATAACGCGAAATCGTATATGTATATTGACACATAATTCAACTAATATTTGACTGGTTTCAATCCGATTTCGGGTTTTTCCATGTTATTTGTCTGATATTTTGCAGGTATTTGAAGATCATGTCCAAACAATTACAGATGAAATATGGACGAAAACCAGATGAAAACAACGTGAAAAACAGCAGATGCGAATTTTGCTGCTGTGATGACCGTCAGACATCCATGACGACCGTCACACGGGTGATGACCGTCACACACCATGACGACCGTCATGCAGGCAAAAACGCAGAACCTCATTTAACGTGCAAAAATCAGTTCCAAGTCCCAAAATGATGGTCCACTACTTCCTATTTTCTCTGACTCCAAGTCCACCTTCTGAAAATTATAACCGTTAGCATTTCACCTCTATAAAAGGGGAAGGAGGGGAGCTGAGAAAGGGAGCCGCATTCAGATAACGAAGTGCTGCCCAAATATTTTCCAGAGCAAATTTAGTTTAAGTCTTGTTTTTGTTTTCCTTTTCTTTTTCCTGTATTCCATTTTTGCAATATTCATTTGTGCGCTCTATTGGTTTGAAGACACAATCCTGCCGACATCGTTGGGATTTGTCCAAAAGCCAATTGGATACGTTACAGGTTTTTATTATTTCGTTAATTGTAACTTTAATTCCCAGCAGTATGAATGTTCTAAATTTCTGCTTTTATTTACGCTTTACTTATTCCAAATCCATGTCTAGCTAAACCAGAGTAATCGGTATGTAATAATAATTCAGATGGGATTTGATAATAACCGGTTAAAACCTTTCTTTTTCAAAAGTTGTTTATGGCCTAAGTGTTTAAACTTATTTCCTGAATAAACGTTCGTCGCGACAGCGAGAACTTATTTAAAAGTAATTTTGCCACGACAGTGGGAAATTAATTAAGGTACGAACCAATAAGCGACAACTGCGGCTAGGACCAGATAGTAAACACTAGGCATTTGTTTTAATAACAGCGAAAGCACTTTAAAATAGATTAGAACTTAGAGATTTCCAAAAAGCGATTTTAACCCCGAACGGGATAGCGACAGCATACGTTCCGCCTTAAAGTTGCGACTAGCGTCAACAACCATCGTGAGACGAAGGTCTTTAGATCACTATTTTCTTCTTAAATAAATTCTGAAAATATTTTATATACCGGTAACTTGTCAAATCCCCGAAGAACATAATTATTGCATATCGATTCGCGTAATTATAATTCAAGTAACGATTTTAGTTCCCTTTAGTAATAGCAATTATTCCCTTAAACACTATCTACCTAGCTAAACATAGTAACTCCCAAGAACACTAGTTTGATTACGAGTCCTTGTGGGATCGATATCTTTTATTACTACGCGATAGACTGTGCACTTGCAGTTAAGTTGTATTAGACATAGAAAGTCGCGATCATTTTTGTGAAAATGTAACTAGGTGAACAGTAACACGAGTATTTTTCCTTTAAAAAGAAAGCAAATTCGGGTCATAACCCAACTGGGTCGAAAACATAACCCAGGCCCAATACATGACCCAACACTAAAATAAAATTCTAATTCAGTAACTTCAAACGGAATTCTGGAATTTTGGGCTCCGAATCTGACTTTGACTCCAACAAGAAAGTCGTAGCTCTCTCTCTTAGCTTTCCGGCGATTTTTAGAACGCCTCAAACGGATTTCCAGAACTCCAGTTATGATTGTTTCAGTGCAGACTGCTAAAGCTGAAAAATAAGTGCGGAAATCAAATTAAGCCAAAAATAAAATAAAATATAAAAACAAAATAAAACATAAAAATAATCAAGATAAAGTAAAGAAATGCCTAAGTAAAAATATAGGAGAAAGTGCATAAATATGCACTGATCACTCGTCACGCTGGGAGCGCTTAAGCGTCTCCCCATGGACACAAACCTTAGGATCTATGACATTTTGATATTAATGATTATAGGAATACCTTGACGAATATAATGAGAAAGATTTTTAGACAATGACAACGATAATTCTAAAATACAAAAGTGTAGAGAAAAGTGTTTGACACTTGTTGGCTTGTGGATTTTTCTCAACCGGTACTCGTAATGTCTTGAAAACTCTTCGAATGGGGATAAAAAGAGATAATCTTCTTATAGGATGATATATTTCAGATCATAGCCTATATATAGAATGATAATCATTTAGAATTCTCATTATTTCGAAATGGATTATCTTGACATCCACTTATATTTAAGCACATATTCAATTAAATAATTAATTATTAAATATAATTAATTATTTTATTTACTTACTCAACCGATTAAGATTCTTATATATATATATATATATATATATATATATATATATATATATATATATATATATATATATATATATATATATATATATATATATATATATATATATATATATATATATATATATATATATATATATATATATATATATATATGTATATATATATATATTGCTCCGTCCCGCTCATCACACGGGGTCGGCCCAATACATCTCTCCGTCGTGGAGGGCCTAGCTCATTGATCAGGTGTCGCGCGCGGATCAGAAAGAGTGTTTTTGATGAAAACGTAATACAACGACAATTCAACTCGGATATCGTCTCAAGGATTCTTTTATGTGATTAATCTACCAAATTCAAAATGGAGGGGGAGTTGGTTTGGTTTCTGATCGGATAAATAAAGAAAACGCAATTAAGCAGTTAAAATAAGTGATTATCAAAATAAGTCAATCTACTGTTTTCGGTTCCGGCTTATCACAGGTTTCTACCTTACAAATTTCCTAAGCGATTTCGATCTCTATTCGATTCCTATGTCAATTAACAAGCGCAAAAGACATAAACTAGATTAACAATCCTATATTCCAAATTAAGCAAACGGATTAAGTTTTCGTGAGTTAAGCAAACACGAATTATAAACGCGAATTAACGACAAAGCGACGTAACGACGAATAAATGCTAAGGATGCAATCATACGAATTTAATCAAAACAATTCTATAAACTAACAGATTAAGCAAAAGCAATTCATAGAATAGTGTTGAAAGAGAAACGAATTAGATTGATAAAGTAAAAACCTCAAAGCGTTGGAACGCGATTACAGCAGAATGACTCTAAGGAATTAGCTCTCCATGGTTCTCTCAAAGCTCCGAATGTATTTTTCGTGAAAATGTAACTAGGTGAACAGTAACACGAGTATTTTTCCTTTAAAAAGAAAGCAAATTCGGGTCATAACCCAACTGGGTCGAAAACATAACCCAGGCCCAATACATGACCCAACACTAAAATAAAATTCTAATTCAGTAACTTCAAACGGAATTCTGGAATTTTGGGCTCCGAATCTGACTTTGACTCCAACAAGAAAGTCGTAGCTCTCTCTCTTAGCTTTCCGGCGATTTTTAGAACGCCTCAAACGGATTTCCAGAACTCCAGTTATGATTGTTTCAGTGCAGACTGCTAAAGCTGAAAAATAAGTGCGGAAATCAAATTAAGCCAAAAATAAAATAAAATATAAAAACAAAATAAAACATAAAAATAATCAAGATAAAGTAAAGAAATGCCTAAGTAAAAATATAGGAGAAAGTGCATAAATATGCACTGATCACTCGTCACGCTGGGAGCGCTTAAGCGTCTCCCCATGGACACAAACCTTAGGATCTATGACATTTTGATATTAATGATTATAGGAATACCTTGACGAATATAATGAGAAAGATTTTTAGACAATGACAACGATAATTCTAAAATACAAAAGTGTAGAGAAAAGTGTTTGACACTTGTTGGCTTGTGGATTTTTCTCAACCGGTACTCGTAATGTCTTGAAAACTCTTCGAATGGGGATAAAAAGAGATAATCTTCTTATAGGATGATATATTTCAGATCATAGCCTATATATAGAATGATAATCATTTAGAATTCTCATTATTTCGAAATGGATTATCTTGACATCCACTTATATTTAAGCACATATTCAATTAAATAATTAATTATTAAATATAATTAATTATTTTATTTACTTACTCAACCGATTAAGATTCTTATATATATATATATATATATATATATATATATATATATATATATATATATATATATATATATATATATTGCTCCGTCCCGCTCATCACACGGGGTCGGCCCAATACATCTCTCCGTCGTGGAGGGCCTAGCTCATTGATCAGGTGTCGCGCGCGGATCAGAAAGAGTGTTTTTGATGAAAACGTAATACAACGACAATTCAACTCGGATATCGTCTCAAGGATTCTTTTATGTGATTAATCTACCAAATTCAAAATGGAGGGGGAGTTGGTTTGGTTTCTGATCGGATAAATAAAGAAAACGCAATTAAGCAGTTAAAATAAGTGATTATCAAAATAAGTCAATCTACTGTTTTCGGTTCCGGCTTATCACGGGTTTCTACCTTACAAATTTCCTAAGCGATTTCGATCTCTATTCGATTCCTATGTCAATTAACAAGCGCAAAAGACATAAACTAGATTAACAATCCTATATTCCAAATTAAGCAAACGGATTAAGTTTTCGTGAGTTAAGCAAACACGAATTATAAACGCGAATTAACGACAAAGCGACGTAACGACGAATAAATGCTAAGGATGCAATCATACGAATTTAATCAAAACAATTCTATAAACTAACAGATTAAGCAAAAGCAATTCATAGAATAGTGTTGAAAGAGAAACGAATTAGATTGATAAAGTAAAAACCTCAAAGCGTTGGAACGCGATTACAGCAGAATGACTCTAAGGAATTAGCTCTCCATGGTTCTCTCAAAGCTCCGAATGTATTTTTCGTGAAAATGTAACTAGGTGAACAGTAACACGAGTATTTTTCCTTTAAAAAGAAAGCAAATTCGGGTCATAACCCAACTGGGTCGAAAACATAACCCAGGCCCAATACATGACCCAACACTAAAATAAAATTCTAATTCAGTAACTTCAAACGGAATTCTGGAATTTTGGGCTCCGAATCTGACTTTGACTCCAACAAGAAAGTCGTAGCTCTCTCTCTTAGCTTTCCGGCGATTTTTAGAACGCCTCAAACGGATTTCCAGAACTCCAGTTATGATTGTTTCAGTGCAGACTGCTAAAGCTGAAAAATAAGTGCGGAAATCAAATTAAGCCAAAAATAAAATAAAATATAAAAACAAAATAAAACATAAAAATAATCAAGATAAAGTAAAGAAATGCCTAAGTAAAAATATAGGAGAAAGTGCATAAATATGCACTGATCACTCGTCACGCTGGGAGCGCTTAAGCGTCTCCCCATGGACACAAACCTTAGGATCTATGACATTTTGATATTAATGATTATAGGAATACCTTGACGAATATAATGAGAAAGATTTTTAGACAATGACAACGATAATTCTAAAATACAAAAGTGTAGAGAAAAGTGTTTGACACTTGTTGGCTTGTGGATTTTTCTCAACCGGTACTCGTAATGTCTTGAAAACTCTTCGAATGGGGATAAAAAGAGATAATCTTCTTATAGGATGATATATTTCAGATCATAGCCTATATATAGAATGATAATCATTTAGAATTCTCATTATTTCGAAATGGATTATCTTGACATCCACTTATATTTAAGCACATATTCAATTAAATAATTAATTATTAAATATAATTAATTATTTTATTTACTTACTCAACCGATTAAGATTCTTATATATATATATATATATATATATATATATATACATATATATATATATATATATATATATATATATATATATATATATATATATATATATATATATATATATATATATATATATATATATATATATATATATATATATATATATATATATATATATATATATATATATATATATATATATATATATATATATATATATATATATATATATATATATATATATATATATATATATATATATATATATATATATTGCTCCGTCCCGCTCATCACACGGGGTCGGCCCAATACATCTCTCCGTCGTGGAGGGCCTAGCTCATTGATCAGGTGTCGCGCGCGGATCAGAAAGAGTGTTTTTGATGAAAACGTAATACAACGACAATTCAACTCGGATATCGTCTCAAGGATTCTTTTATGTGATTAATCTACCAAATTCAAAATGGAGGGGGAGTTGGTTTGGTTTCTGATCGGATAAATAAAGAAAACGCAATTAAGCAGTTAAAATAAGTGATTATCAAAATAAGTCAATCTACTGTTTTCGGTTCCGGCTTATCACGGGTTTCTACCTTACAAATTTCCTAAGCGATTTCGATCTCTATTTGATTCCTATGTCAATTAACAAGCGCAAAAGACATAAACTAGATTAACAATCCTATATTCCAAATTAAGCAAACGGATTAAGTTTTCGTGAGTTAAGCAAACACGAATTATAAACGCGAATTAACGACAAAGCGACGTAACGACGAATAAATGCTAAGGATGCAATCATACGAATTTAATCAAAACAATTCTATAAACTAACAGATTAAGCAAAAGCAATTCATAGAATAGTGTTGAAAGAGAAACGAATTAGATTGATAAAGTAAAAACCTCAAAGCGTTGGAACGCGATTACAGCAGAATGACTCTAAGGAATTAGCTCTCCATGGTTCTCTCAAAGCTCCGAATGTATTTTTCGTGAAAATGTAACTAGGTGAACAGTAACACGAGTATTTTTCCTTTAAAAAGAAAGCAAATTCGGGTCATAACCCAACTGGGTCGAAAACATAACCCAGGCCCAATACATGACCCAACACTAAAATAAAATTCTAATTCAGTAACTTCAAACGGAATTCTGGAATTTTGGGCTCCGAATCTGACTTTGACTCCAACAAGAAAGTCGTAGCTCTCTCTCTTAGCTTTCCGGCGATTTTTAGAACGCCTCAAACGGATTTCCAGAACTCCAGTTATGATTGTTTCAGTGCAGACTGCTAAAGCTGAAAAATAAGTGCGGAAATCAAATTAAGCCAAAAATAAAATAAAATATAAAAACAAAATAAAACATAAAAATAATCAAGATAAAGTAAAGAAATGCCTAAGTAAAAATATAGGAGAAAGTGCATAAATATGCACTGATCACTCGTCACGCTGGGAGCGCTTAAGCGTCTCCCCATGGACACAAACCTTAGGATCTATGACATTTTGATATTAATGATTATAGGAATACCTTGACGAATATAATGAGAAAGATTTTTAGACAATGACAACGATAATTCTAAAATACAAAAGTGTAGAGAAAAGTGTTTGACACTTGTTGGCTTGTGGATTTTTCTCAACCGGTACTCGTAATGTCTTGAAAACTCTTCGAATGGGGATAAAAAGAGATAATCTTCTTATAGGATGATATATTTCAGATCATAGCCTATATATAGAATGATAATCATTTAGAATTCTCATTATTTCGAAATGGATTATCTTGACATCCACTTATATTTAAGCACATATTCAATAAAATAATTAATTATTAAATATAATTAATTATTTTATTTACTTACTCAACCGATTAAGATTCTTATATATATATATATATATATATATATATATATATATATATATATATATATATATATATATATATATATATATATATATATATATATATATATATATATATATATATATATATATATATATATATATATATATATATATATATGTATATATATATATATATATTGCTCCGTCCCGCTCATCACACGGGGTCGGCCCAATACATCTCTCCGTCGTGGAGGGCCTAGCTCATTGATCAGGTGTCGCGCGCGGATCAGAAAGAGTGTTTTTGATGAAAACGTAATACAACGACAATTCAACTCGGATATCGTCTCAAGGATTCTTTTATGTGATTAATCTACCAAATTCAAAATGGAGGGGGAGTTGGTTTGGTTTCTGATCGGATAAATAAAGAAAACGCAATTAAGCAGTTAAAATAAGTGATTATCAAAATAAGTCAATCTACTGTTTTCGGTTCCGACTTATCACGGGTTTCTACCTTACAAATTTCCTAAGCGATTTCGATCTCTATTCGATTCCTATGTCAATTAACAAGCGCAAAAGACATAAACTAGATTAACAATCCTATATTCCAAATTAAGCAAACGGATTAAGTTTTCGTGAGTTAAGCAAACACGAATTATAAACGCGAATTAACGACAAAGCGACGTAACGACGAATAAATGCTAAGGATGCAATCATACGAATTTAATCAAAACAATTCTATAAACTAACAGATTAAGCAAAAGCAATTCATAGAATAGTGTTGAAAGAGAAACGAATTAGATTGATAAAGTAAAAACCTCAAAGCGTTGGAACGCGATTACAGCAGAATGACTCTAAGGAATTAGCTCTCCATGGTTCTCTCAAAGCTCCGAATGTATTTTTCGTGAAAATGTAACTAGGTGAACAGTAACACGAGTATTTTTCCTTTAAAAAGAAAGCAAATTCGGGTCATAACCCAACTGGGTCGAAAACATAACCCAGGCCCAATACATGACCCAACACTAAAATAAAATTCTAATTCAGTAACTTCAAACGGAATTCTGGAATTTTGGGCTCCGAATCTGACTTTGACTCCAACAAGAAAGTCGTAGCTCTCTCTCTTAGCTTTCCGGCGATTTTTAGAACGCCTCAAACGGATTTCCAGAACTCCAGTTATGATTGTTTCAGTGCAGACTGCTAAAGCTGAAAAATAAGTGCGGAAATCAAATTAAGCCAAAAATAAAATAAAATATAAAAACAAAATAAAACATAAAAATAATCAAGATAAAGTAAAGAAATGCCTAAGTAAAAATATAGGAGAAAGTGCATAAATATGCACTGATCACTCGTCACGCTGGGAGCGCTTAAGCGTCTCCCCATGGACACAAACCTTAGGATCTATGACATTTTGATATTAATGATTATAGGAATACCTTGACGAATATAATGAGAAAGATTTTTAGACAATGACAACGATAATTCTAAAATACAAAAGTGTAGAGAAAAGTGTTTGACACTTGTTGGCTTGTGGATTTTTCTCAACCGGTACTCGTAATGTCTTGAAAACTCTTCGAATGGGGAGAAAAAGAGATAATTTTCTTATAGCATGATATTTCAGATCATAGCCTATATATAGAATGATAATCATTTAGAATTCTCATTATTTCGAAATGGATTATCTTGACATCCACTTATATTTAAGCACATATCCAATTAAATAATTAATTATTAAATATAATTAATTATTTTATTTACTTACTCAACCGATTAAGATTCTTTTATATATATATATATATATATATATATATATATATATATATATATATATATATATATATATATATATATATATATATATATATATATATATATATATATATAATATAATATATATGTATAAATATTTTTCTGCGTGAATCTGTTGAGTGTTCACGCATAAAAAGTTCATTTCAATCACACATAAAAAGTTCATTTCAATCACACATAAAAAAAAAACTAAAATCGTTCCAAATGCATAATTGACCACAAAAAAAACTAACAAATAATATTTTTAATTTCTCACTAAGGATGGAGAGTTACACCAAAACTTTTCCATTTTCACATTTTAGTTATCATATACTTATTTATACTATCGTATATACCATAACAAACACTTTCTAAATAACTATATACGTACCAATGCTATCACTATTTCATTGTTATTTCTAAATTTTACTATTATGTTTTCTTTATCTTTTTGTTTTTATTTTTGTTAATTACTATTAACTTTACCATCTCTTTTTATTTTTTATTAATCTCTATTAATAAATTTTTAAATATAATTTTAGTTTATTTAAAATTTACAAATATTATTAACTATCAAAATAAAATATCATTGAAATTTTAAATCTCATTTTATTAATAAATTCCACCGCTCTTTTTTTATTTTTTATTTTTATTAATCTATAATAATAAGTTTTTAGGAATGACTCCATATTGTTTTATTATTAATATGTAATAATAAAACTTTAAGAACAATTTCGTATTCTTATAAATTTAAGATATCATTAGATATAGAAATAGAATATTATTATAAATTTTAATCTAATTAAGTAGTTATATTTATATAAACTTATTAATAAATCTCATTCATAATAAATTAATAAATGTTTAAGATGTAATTTATTTTTTTATTTTTTATTTTAAGTTTAAAGTTTTATATTTCTTCATTTTTTTTAATATTTTAACTTCACAAATAATTTTTCAATCAAAAACATTTATATTAATATATTCTAAATTATTTATTTAAATGATAATAATTATAAAACTCTATTTACATGTGAAACACACATGCTCAAATTTTTGCTAATATTAATTTCAAATATATTTAAGTTAAATGTGTCAAATATAAATGGTATAAAGATATTTAATTATTAGAATAAAATTTATAATGTGTAACTATTTAATTTATATCAAATTTGAGTATTGTGTTTCACCGTCGTCATCAATCTCGTTGTCATCAATCTCGCAAGTGAAAAAATTTAAGATCAGTTCACAGATGTATAATTTTACACATGTATAATTTTCTTTTATCCTCTCCTACATAGAATATACTCATACTCCACAAATGTATAATTTTACACATGTATAATTTTCTCTTATCCTTTCCTAGATAGAATATATGTCAGCCAAAAAAATTCAAATGTATACTTTCTATTATCATTTAAATCATGATATATTATTGTAATACTAATCTCCTATTATAAAATAAATTTTAACAATATATATGTTTATATTCAAAAGAAAAATAATAAATCGAATCACAAATAATAGAATAGAATCCTAACCGTTTGTATATTTTTTTTCAACAAACTCTAAATCGATCAATTCTATATTTGATTTAATTTAAATTGATTTATCATTTTTTCTCAAATTATGCTTTAATTATTTAATTAAAGTTGTTTTAATTATGCTTCAACGGTGAAATAACAATGGGCAGCAGGAATAAACAAATTAAGGACTAAGTTCTATTCTTTTTTATTATTTCTAATTAAATTTAGGGACTGACTTTTATAAATAATAATGAGTTATATTTAATTATCATATTGATAATAAACAAGTTAGTAATATGAAAAAATTATAAAATTTTAATTAATGCATATAAATAGAATCTAATATATATATATATATATATATATATATATATATATATATATATATATATATATATATATATATATATATATATATATATATATATATATATATATATATATATATATATATATATATATATATATAATTGAAATAAAAATTAAAAATTACAATAAATAACAATACAATTTGACTTGATAATCCATTATAAATTTCAATTGATTATATATAAACTGATTATATATAAACAATTCACATTGTGGTTGAAATTTTTATTAATATAGTAATACATATCTTCTTTTGGTGCATATCGATTCAAATCATATATAGTTTTGTTAAAAAATAAAATAAAATTAATGCTTGTAGCTTTTATAAGACTACTAAAGTTTACATAGACATGTCGTCAAAGAGGCAACTTTTCTCTCAAAAGTAAGTGATTATTGCGTTGTGTTGTACATCTAAATTTATATATTAGTTTTCAATTTTTTTTAATTTTTTTAATTCTTATTTTAAAATTAAGGTCTTCAATTTTTTAAGCTCGATACGACAGGTTATATTAGTGGTCAATAACTTCCCTTAAGAAGGAGAGAGCAATTAACGCCACTAAAGGTGACCTAAACCCTTTATTCTAGAGATCTTTATAAATACATCTCCTCTCAAGAAGATAAATGATAGATCCTAAGTGATACACATTAATATTTCATTGTTTGTCGTATTCTAACGTTCTCATTCAATTCTTCATCATACCATTAATATTTCATGAGTTAAAATCAATTTAATATGAATCTGTCGAGTGTTCACACATAAAAAGTTCATTTCAATCACACATAAAAAAAACTAAAATCGTTCCAAATGCATAATTAACCAAAAAAAAACTAACAAATAATATTTTTAATTTCTCACTAAGGATGGAGAGTTACACCAAAACTTTTCCATTTTCACATTTTAGTTATCATTTATTTATTTACACTATCGTATATACCATAACAAACACTTTCTAAATAACTATATACGTACCGATGCTATCACTATTTCATTATTATTTCTAAATTTTACTATTATGTTTTCTTTATCTTTTTGTTTTTATTTTTATTAATTACTATTAACTTTACCATCTCTTTTTATTTTTATTAATATATATTAGTAAATTTTTAAACATAATTTTAGTTTATTTAAAATTTAAAAATATTATTAACTATCAAAATAAAATATCATTAAAATTTTAAATCTCATTTTATTAATAAATTCCACCACTCTTTTTTTATTTTTTATTTTTATTAATCTATAATAATAAGTTTTTAGGAATGACTCCATATTGTTTTATTATTAATATGTAATAATAAAACTTTAAGAACAATTTCGTATTCTTATAAATTTAAGATGTCATTAGATATAGAAATAGAATATTATTATAAATTTTAATCAAATTAAGTAGTTATATTTATATAAAATTATTAATAAATCTCATTCATAACAAATTAATAAATATTTAAGATGTAATTTATTTTTTTATTATTATTATAAATTAAGGTCTGAAATTTTTTATTAATAAATTTATTTTTTAATTTTTTTAATTCTTATTTTAAAATTAAGGTCTTCAATTTTTTAAGCTGGATACAACAAGTTATATAAGTCGTCAATAACTTCCCTTGAAAAGGAGAGAGCAATTAACGCCACTAAAGGTGACCTAAACCCTTAATTCTAGGGATCTTTATAAATACATCTCCTCTCAAGAAGATAAATGATAGATCATATGTGATACACATTAATATTTCATTGTTTGTCGTATTCTAACATTCTCATTCAATTCTTCATCATACCATTAATATTTCATGAGTTAAAATCAATTTATTATGAATCTGTCGAGTGTTCACACATAAAAAGTTCATTTGAAAAAACTAAAATTGTTCCAAATGCTTAATTGAACAAAAAAATCTAACAAATAATATTTTTAATTTCTCACTAAGGATGGAGAGTTACACCAAAACTTTTCCATTTTCACATTTAAGTTATCATTTATTTATTTATACTATCGTATATACCATAACAAACACTTTCTAAATAACTATATACGTACCAATCCTATCACTATTTCATTATTATTTCTAAATTTTACTATTATGTTTTCTTTATCTTTTTGTTTTTATTTTTATTAATTACTATTAACTTTACCATCTCTTTTTATTTTTATTAATCAATATTAATAAATTTTTAAATATAATTTTAGTTTATTTAAAATTTAAAAATATTATTAACTATCAAAATAAAATATCATTAAAATTTTAAATCTCATTTTATTAATAAATTCCACCCCTCTTTTTTTAATTTTTCTTTTTATTAATCTATAATAATAAGTTTTTAGGAATGACTCCATATTGTTTTATTATTAATATGTAATAATAAAACTTTAAGAACAATTTCGTATTCTTATAAATTTAAGATATCATTAGATATAGAAATAGAATATTATTATAAATTTTAATCAAATTAAGTAGTTATATTTATATTAAAATATTAATAAATCTCATTCATAACAAATTAATAAATATTTTAGATGTAATTTATTTTATTTATTTTTTATTTTAAGTTTAAAATTTTATATTTCTTCATTTTTTTTTAATATTTTAACTTCACAAATAATTTTTCAATCAAAAACATTTATATTAATATATTCTAAATTATTTATTTCAATTATGATAATTTTAAAACTGAAACACGCATGCTCAAATTTTTGCTAATATTATTTTTAAATATATTTAAGTTAAAAGTGTCAAATATAAATGGTATAAAGATATTTAATTATTAGAATAAAGTTTATGATGTGTAACTATTTAATTTATATCAAATTTGAGTATTGTGTTTCGCCGTCATCAATCTCGCAAGTGAAAAAATTTAATATCAGTTCACAGATGTATAATTTTACACATGTATAATTTTCTTTTATCCTCTCATACATAGAATATAGTCCACAAATGTATAATTTTACACCTGTATAATTTTCTCTTATCCTTTCCTAGATAGAATATATGTCAGCCAAAAAAATTCAAATGTATACTTTCTATTATCATTTAAATCATGATATATTATTTTAATACTAATCTCCTATTGTTTACTATATTGTTATAAATAAATTTTAACAATATATATGAATCACAAATAATGGAATAGAATCCTAACCGTTTGTATATTTTTTTTCAACAAATTCTAAATCAATCAATTCTATATTTGATTTAATTTAAATTGTTTTCTCATTTTTTCTCAAATTATGCTTTAATTATTTAATTAAAGTTGTTTTAATTATGCTCTAACGATGAAATAACAATGGGTTGTAGGAATAAACAAATTAAGGACTAAGTTCTATTCTTTTTTATTATTTCTAATTAAATTTAAGGACCGAATTTTATAAATAATAATGAGTTATATTTAATTACCATATAGATAATAAACAAGTTAGTAATATGAAAAAATTATAAATATTTAATTAATGCTTATAAATAGAATCTAATATATATATATATATATATATATATATATATATATATATATATATATATATATATATATATATATATATATATATATATATATATATATATATATATATATATATATATATATATATATATATATATATATATATATATATATATATATATATATATATATATATATATATAATTGAAATAAAATTTAAAAATTACAATAAATAAGACTACAATTTGACTTGATAATCCATTATAAATTTCAATTGATTATATATAAACTGATTATATATAAACAATTCAGATTGTGGTTGAAATTTTTATTAATATAGTAATACATATCTTCTTTTGGTGCATATCGATTCAAATCATATATAGTTTTGTTAAAAAATAAAATAAAATTAATTCTCGTAGCTTTTATAAGACAATTAAAGTTTATATAGAAATGTCGTCAAAGAGGCAACTTTTCTCTCAAAAGTAAGTGATTATTGCGTTGTGTTGTACATCTAAATTTATATATTAGTTTTTAATTTTTTTTAATTTTTTTAATTCTTATTTTAAAATTAAGGTCTTCAATTTTTTAAACTGGATACGACAGGTTATATAAGTCGTCAATAACTTCCCTTGAAAAGGAGAGAGCAATTAACGCCACTAAAGGTGACCTAAACCCTTAATTCTAGGGATCTTTATAAATACATCTCCTCTCAAGAAGATAAATGATAGATCATATGTGATACACATTAATATTTCATTGTTTGTCGTATTCTAACATTCTCATTCAATTCTTCATCATACCATTAATATGTCATGAATTAAAATCAATTTATTATGAATCTGTCGAGTGTTCACACATAAAAAGTTCATTTCAATCACACATGAAAAAACTAAAATTGTTCCAAATGCTTAATTGAACAAAAAAATCTAACAAATAATATTTTTAATTTCTCACTAAGGATGGAGAGTTACACCAAAACTTTTCCATTTTCACATTTAAGTTATCATTTATTTATTTATACTATCGTATATACCATAACAAACACTTTCTAAATAACTATATACGTACCAATCCTATCACTATTTCATTATTATTTCTAAATTTTACTATTATGTTTTCTTTATCTTTTTGTTTTTATTTTTATTAATTACTATTAACTTTACCATCTCTTTTTATTTTTATTAATCTATATTAATAAATTTTTAAATATAATTTTAGTTTATTTAAAATTTAAAAATATTATTAACTATCAAAATAAAATATCATTAAAATTTTAAATCTCATTTTATTAATAAATTCCACCCCTCTTTTTTTAATTTTTCTTTTTATTAATCTATAATAATAAGTTTTTAGGAATGACTCCATATTGTTTTATTATTAATATGTAATAATAAAACTTTAAGAACAATTTCGTATTCTTATAAATTTAAGATATCATTAGATATAGAAATAGAATATTATTATAAATTTTAATCAAATTAAGTAGTTATATTTATATTAAAATATTAATAAATCTCATTCATAACAAATTAATAAATATTTGAGATGTAATTTATTTTATTTATTTTTTATTTTAAGTTTAAAATTTTATATTTCTTCATTTTTTTTTTAATATTTTAACTTCACAAATAATTTTTCAATCAAAAACATTTATATTAATATATTCTAAATTATTTATTTCAATTATGATAATTTTAAAACTGAAACACGCTCAAATTTTTGCTAATATTACTTTTAAATATATTTAAGTTAAAAGTATCAAATATAAATGGTATAAAGATATTTAATTATTAGAATAAAGTTTATGATGTGTAACTATTTAATTTATATCAAATTTGAGTATTGTGTTTCGCCGTCATCAATCTCGCAAGTGAAAAAATTTAATATCAGTTCACAGATGTATAATTTTACACATGTATAATTTTCTTTTATCCTCTCATACATAGAATATAGTCCACAAATGTATAATTTTACACCTGTATAATTTTCTCTTATCCTTTCCTAGATAGAATATATGTCAGCCAAAAAAATTCAAATGTATACTTTCTATTATCATTTAAATCATGATATATTATTTTAATACTAATCTCCTATTGTTTACTATATTGTTATAAATAAATTTTAACAATATATATGAATCACAAATAATGGAATAGAATTCTAACCGTTTGTATATTTTTTTTCAACAAATTCTAAATCAATCAATTCTATATTTGATTTAATTTAAATTGTTTTCTCATTTTTTCTCAAATTATGCTTTAATTATTTAATTAAAGTTGTTTTAATTATGCTCTAACGATGAAATAACAATGGGGTGTAGGAATAAACAAATTAAGGACTAAGTTCTATTCTTTTTTATTATTTCTAATTAAATTTAAGGACCGAATTTTATAAATAATAATGAGTTATATTTAATTACCATATAGATAATAAACAAGTTAGTAATATGAAAAAATTATAAATATTTAATTAATGCTTATAAATAGAATCTAATATATATATATATATATATATATATATATATATATATATATATATATATATATATATATATATATATATATATATATATATATATATATATATATATATATATATATATATATATATATATATATATATATATATTGAAATAAAAATTAAAAATTACAATAAATAAGAATACAATTTGACTTGATAATCCATTATAAATTTCAATTGATTATATATAAACTGATTATATATAAACAATTCACATTGTGGTTGAAATTTTTATTAATATAGTAATACATATCTTCTTTTGGTGCATATCGATTCAAATCATATATAGTTTTGTTAAAAAATAAAATAAAATTAATGCTTGTAGCTTTTATAAGACTACTAAAGTTTACATAGACATGTCGTCAAAGAGGCAACTTTTCTCTCAAAAGTAAGTGATTATTGCGTTGTGTTGTACATCTAAATTTATATATTAGTTTTCAATTTTTTTTAATTTTTTTAATTCTTATTTTAAAATTAAGGTCTTCAATTTTTTAAGCTCGATACGACAGGTTATATTAGTGGTCAATAACTTCCCTTAAGAAGGAGAGAGCAATTAACGCCACTAAAGGTGACCTAAACCCTTAATTCTAGAGATCTTTATAAATACATCTCCTCTCAAGAAGATAAATGATAGATCCTAAGTGATACACATTAATATTTCATTGTTTGTCGTATTCTAACGTTCTCATTCAATTCTTCATCATACCATTAATATTTCATGAGTTAAAATCAATTTAATATGAATCTGTCGAGTGTTCACACATAAAAAGTTCATTTCAATCACACATAAAAAAAACTAAAATCGTTCCAAATGCATAATTAACCAAAAAAAAACTAACAAATAATATTTTTAATTTCTCACTAAGGATGGAGAGTTACACCAAAACTTTTCCATTTTCACATTTTAGTTATCATTTATTTATTTATACTATCGTATATACCATAACAAACACTTTCTAAATAACTATATACGTACCGATGCTATCACTATTTCATTATTATTTCTAAATTTTACTATTATGTTTTCTTTATCTTTTTGTTTTTATTTTTATTAATTACTATTAACTTTACCATCTCTTTTTATTTTTATTAATATATATTAGTAAATTTTTAAACATAATTTTAGTTTATTTAAAATTTAAAAATATTATTAACTATCAAAATAAAATATCATTAAAATTTTAAATCTCATTTTATTAATAAATTCCACCACTCTTTTTTTATTTTTTATTTTTATTAATCTATAATAATAAGTTTTTAGGAATGACTCCATATTGTTTTATTATTAATATGTAATAATAAAACTTTAAGAACAATTTCGTATTCTTATAAATTTAAGATGTCATTAGATATAGAAATAGAATATTATTATAAATTTTAATCAAATTAAGTAGTTATATTTATATAAAATTATTAATAAATCTCATTCATAACAAATTAATAAATATTTAAGATGTAATTTATTTTTTTATTATTATTATAAATTAAGGTCTGAAATTTTTTATTAATAAATTTATTTTTTAATTTTTTTAATTCTTATTTTAAAATTAAGGTCTTCAATTTTTTAAGCTGGATACAACAAGTTATATAAGTCGTCAATAACTTCCCTTGAAAAGGAGAGAGCAATTAACGCCACTAAAGGTGACCTAAACCCTTAATTCTAGGGATCTTTATAAATACATCTCCTCTCAAGAAGATAAATGATAGATCATATGTGATACACATTAATATTTCATTGTTTGTCGTATTCTAACATTCTCATTCAATTCTTCATCATACCATTAATATTTCATGAGTTAAAATCAATTTATTATGAATCTGTCGAGTGTTCACACATAAAAAGTTCATTTGAAAAAACTAAAATTGTTCCAAATGCTTAATTGAACAAAAAAATCTAACAAATAATATTTTTAATTTCTCACTAAGGATGGAGAGTTACACCAAAACTTTTCCATTTTCACATTTAAGTTATCATTTATTTATTTATACTATCGTATATACCATAACAAACACTTTCTAAATAACTATATACGTACCAATCCTATCACTATTTCATTATTATTTCTAAATTTTACTATTATGTTTTCTTTATCTTTTTGTTTTTATTTTTATTAATTACTATTAACTTTACCATCTCTTTTTATTTTTATTAATCTATATTAATAAATTTTTAAATATAATTTTAGTTTATTTAAAATTTAAAAATATTATTAACTATCAAAATAAAATATCATTAAAATTTTAAATCTCATTTTATTAATAAATTCCACCCCTCTTTTTTTAATTTTTCTTTTTATTAATCTATAATAATAAGTTTTTAGGAATGACTCCATATTGTTTTATTATTAATATGTAATAATAAAACTTTAAGAACAATTTCGTATTCTTATAAATTTAAGATATCATTAGATATAGAAATAGAATATTATTATAAATTTTAATCAAATTAAGTAGTTATATTTATATTAAAATATTAATAAATCTCATTCATAACAAATTAATAAATATTTTAGATGTAATTTATTTTATTTATTTTTTATTTTAAGTTTAAAATTTTATATTTCTTCATTTTTTTTTAATATTTTAACTTCACAAATAATTTTTCAATCAAAAACATTTATATTAATATATTCTAAATTATTTATTTCAATTATGATAATTTTAAAACTGAAACACGCATGCTCAAATTTTTGCTAATATTATTTTTAAATATATTTAAGTTAAAAGTGTCAAATATAAATGGTATAAAGATATTTAATTATTAGAATAAAGTTTATGATGTGTAACTATTTAATTTATATCAAATTTGAGTATTGTGTTTCGCCGTCATCAATCTCGCAAGTGAAAAAATTTAATATCAGTTCACAGATGTATAATTTTACACATGTATAATTTTCTTTTATCCTCTCATACATAGAATATAGTCCACAAATGTATAATTTTACACCTGTATAATTTTCTCTTATCCTTTCCTAGATAGAATATATGTCAGCCAAAAAAATTCAAATGTATACTTTCTATTATCATTTAAATCATGATATATTATTTTAATACTAATCTCCTATTGTTTACTATATTGTTATAAATAAATTTTAACAATATATATGAATCACAAATAATGGAATAGAATCCTAACCGTTTGTATATTTTTTTTCAACAAATTCTAAATCAATCAATTCTATATTTGATTTAATTTAAATTGTTTTCTCATTTTTTCTCAAATTATGCTTTAATTATTTAATTAAAGTTGTTTTAATTATGCTCTAACGATGAAATAACAATGGGTTGTAGGAATAAACAAATTAAGGACTAAGTTCTATTCTTTTTTATTATTTCTAATTAAATTTAAGGACCGAATTTTATAAATAATAATGAGTTATATTTAATTACCATATAGATAATAAACAAGTTAGTAATATGAAAAAATTATAAATATTTAATTAATGCTTATAAATAGAATCTAATATATATATATATATATATATATATATATATATATATATATATATATATATATATATATATATATATATATATATATATATATATATATATATATATATATATATAATTGAAATAAAATTTAAAAATTACAATAAATAAGACTACAATTTGACTTGATAATCCATTATAAATTTCAATTGATTATATATAAACTGATTATATATAAACAATTCAGATTGTGGTTGAAATTTTTATTAATATAGTAATACATATCTTCTTTTGGTGCATATCGATTCAAATCATATATAGTTTTGTTAAAAAATAAAATAAAATTAATTCTCGTAGCTTTTATAAGACAATTAAAGTTTATATAGAAATGTCGTCAAAGAGGCAACTTTTCTCTCAAAAGTAAGTGATTATTGCGTTGTGTTGTACATCTAAATTTATATATTAGTTTTTAATTTTTTTTAATTTTTTTAATTCTTATTTTAAAATTAAGGTCTTCAATTTTTTAAACTGGATACGACAGGTTATATAAGTCGTCAATAACTTCCCTTGAAAAGGAGAGAGCAATTAACGCCACTAAAGGTGACCTAAACCCTTAATTCTAGGGATCTTTATAAATACATCTCCTCTCAAGAAGATAAATGATAGATCATATGTGATACACATTAATATTTCATTGTTTGTCGTATTCTAACATTCTCATTCAATTCTTCATCATACCATTAATATTTCATGAATTAAAATCAATTTATTATGAATCTGTCGAGTGTTCACACATAAAAAGTTCATTTCAATCACACATGAAAAAACTAAAATTGTTCCAAATGCTTAATTGAACAAAAAAATCTAACAAATAATATTTTTAATTTCTCACTAAGGATGGAGAGTTACACCAAAACTTTTCCATTTTCACATTTAAGTTATCATTTATTTATTTATACTATCGTATATACCATAACAAACACTTTCTAAATAACTATATACGTACCAATCCTATCACTATTTCATTATTATTTCTAAATTTTACTATTATGTTTTCTTTATCTTTTTGTTTTTATTTTTATTAATTACTATTAACTTTACCATCTCTTTTTATTTTTATTAATCTATATTAATAAATTTTTAAATATAATTTTAGTTTATTTAAAATTTAAAAATATTATTAACTATCAAAATAAAATATCATTAAAATTTTAAATCTCATTTTATTAATAAATTCCACCCCTCTTTTTTTAATTTTTCTTTTTATTAATCTATAATAATAAGTTTTTAGGAATGACTCCATATTGTTTTATTATTAATATGTAATAATAAAACTTTAAGAACAATTTCGTATTCTTATAAATTTAAGATATCATTAGATATAGAAATAGAATATTATTATAAATTTTAATCAAATTAAGTTGTTATATTTATATTAAAATATTAATAAATCTCATTCATAACAAATTAATAAATATTTTAGATGTAATTTATTTTATTTATTTTTTATTTTAAGTTTAAAATTTTATATTTCTTCATTTTTTTTTTAATATTTTAACTTCACAAATAATTTTTCAATCAAAAACATTTATATTAATATATTCTAAATTATTTATTTCAATTATGATAATTTTAAAACTGAAACACGCTCAAATTTTTGCTAATATTACTTTTAAATATATTTAAGTTAAAAGTGTCAAATATAAATGGTATAAAGATATTTAATTATTAGAATAAAGTTTATGATGTGTAACTATTTAATTTATATCAAATTTGAGTATTGTGTTTCGCCGTCATCAATCTCGCAAGTGAAAAAATTTAATATCAGTTCACAGATGTATAATTTTACACATGTATAATTTTCTTTTATCCTCTCATACATAGAATATAGTCCACAAATGTATAATTTTACACCTGTATAATTTTCTCTTATCCTTTCCTAGATAGAATATATGTCAGCCAAAAAAATTCAAATGTATACTTTCTATTATCATTTAAATCATGATATATTATTTTAATACTAATCTCCTATTGTTTACTATATTGTTATAAATAAATTTTAACAATATATATGAATCACAAATAATGGAATAGAATCCTAACCGTTTGTATATTTTTTTTCAACAAATTCTAAATCAATCAATTCTATATTTGATTTAATTTAAATTGTTTTCTCATTTTTTCTCAAATTATGCTTTAATTATTTAATTAAAGTTGTTTTAATTATGCTCTAACGATGAAATAACAATGGGTTGTAGGAATAAACAAATTAAGGACTAAGTTCTATTCTTTTTTATTATTTCTAATTAAATTTAAGGACCGAATTTTATAAATAATAATGAGTTATATTTAATTACCATATAGATAATAAACAAGTTAGTAATATGAAAAAATTATAAATATTTAATTAATGCTTATAAATAGAATCTAATATATATATATATATATATATATATATATATATATATATATATATATATATATATATATATATATATATATATATATATATATATATATATATATATATATATATAATTGAAATAAAATTTAAAAATTACAATAAATAAGACTACAATTTGACTTGATAATCCATTATAAATTTCAATTGATTATATATAAACTGATTATATATAAACAATTCAGATTGTGGTTGAAATTTTTATTAATATAGTAATACATATCTTCTTTTGGTGCATATCGATTCAAATCATATATAGTTTTGTTAAAAAATAAAATAAAATTAATTCTCGTAGCTTTTATAAGACAATTAAAGTTTATATAGAAATGTCGTCAAAGAGGCAACTTTTCTCTCAAAAGTAAGTGATTATTGCGTTGTGTTGTACATCTAAATTTATATATTAGTTTTTAATTTTTTTTAATTTTTTTATTCTTATTTTAAAATTAAGGTCTTCAATTTTTTAAACTGGATACGACAGGTTATATAAGTCGTCAATAACTTCCCTTGAAAAGGAGAGAGCAATTAACGCCACTAAAGGTGACCTAAACCCTTAATTCTAGGGATCTTTATAAATACATCTCCTCTCAAGAAGATAAATGATAGATCATATGTGATACACATTAATATTTCATTGTTTGTCGTATTCTAACATTCTCATTCAATTCTTCATCATACCATTAATATTTCATGAATTAAAATCAATTTATTATGAATCTGTCGAGTGTTCACACATAAAAAGTTCATTTCAATCACACATGAAAAAACTAAAATTGTTCCAAATGCTTAATTGAACAAAAAAATCTAACAAATAATATTTTTAATTTCTCACTAAGGATGGAGAGTTACACCAAAACTTTTCCATTTTCACATTTAAGTTATCATTTATTTATTTATACTATCGTATATACCATAACAAACACTTTCTAAATAACTATATACGTACCAATCCTATCACTATTTCATTATTATTTCTAAATTTTACTATTATGTTTTCTTTATCTTTTTGTTTTTATTTTTATTAATTACTATTAACTTTACCATCTCTTTTTATTTTTATTAATCTATATTAATAAATTTTTAAATATAATTTTAGTTTATTTAAAATTTAAAAATATTATTAACTATCAAAATAAAATATCATTAAAATTTTAAATCTCATTTTATTAATAAATTCCACCCCTCTTTTTTTAATTTTTCTTTTTATTAATCTATAATAATAAGTTTTTAGGAATGACTCCATATTGTTTTATTATTAATATGTAATAATAAAACTTTAAGAACAATTTCGTATTCTTATAAATTTAAGATATCATTAGATATAGAAATAGAATATTATTATAAATTTTAATCAAATTAAGTAGTTATATTTATATTAAAATATTAATAAATCTCATTCATAACAAATTAATAAATATTTTAGATGTAATTTATTTTATTTATTTTTTATTTTAAGTTTAAAATTTTATATTTCTTCATTTTTTTTTTAATATTTTAACTTCACAAATAATTTTTCAATCAAAAACATTTATATTAATATATTCTAAATTATTTATTTCAATTATGATAATTTTAAAACTGAAACACGCTCAAATTTTTGCTAATATTACTTTTAAATATATTTAAGTTAAAAGTGTCAAATATAAATGGTATAAAGATATTTAATTATTAGAATAAAGTTTATGATGTGTAACTATTTAATTTATATCAAATTTGAGTATTGTGTTTCGCCGTCATCAATCTCGCAAGTGAAAAAATTTAATATCAGTTCACAGATGTATAATTTTACACATGTATAATTTTCTTTTATCCTCTCATACATAGAATATAGTCCACAAATGTATAATTTTACACCTGTATAATTTTCTCTTATCCTTTCCTAGATAGAATATATGTCAGCCAAAAAAATTCAAATGTATACTTTCTATTATCATTTAAATCATGATATATTATTTTAATACTAATCTCCTATTGTTTACTATATTGTTATAAATAAATTTTAACAATATATATGAATCACAAATAATGGAATAGAATTCTAACCGTTTGTATATTTTTTTTCAACAAATTCTAAATCAATCAATTCTATATTTGATTTAATTTAAATTGTTTTCTCATTTTTTCTCAAATTATGCTTTAATTATTTAATTAAAGTTGTTTTAATTATGCTCTAACGATGAAATAACAATGGGTTGTAGGAATAAACAAATTAAGGACTAAGTTCTATTCTTTTTTATTATTTCTAATTAAATTTAAGGACCGAATTTTATAAATAATAATGAGTTATATTTAATTACCATATAGATAATAAACAAGTTAGTAATATGAAAAAATTATAAATATTTAATTAATGCTTATAAATAGAATCTAATATATATATATATATATATATATATATATATATATATATATATATATATATATATATATATATATATATATATATATATATATATATATATATATATATATATATATATATATATATATATATATATATATATATATATATATATATATATATATATATATATATATATATATATATATATATATATATATATATATATATATATATATATATATATATATATATATATATATATATATATATATATATATATATATATATATATATATATATATATATATATATATAATTGAAATAAAATTTAAAAATTACAATAAATAAGACTACAATTTGACTTGATAATCCATTATAAATTTCAATTGATTATATATAAACTGATTATATATAAACAATTCAGATTGTGGTTGAAATTTTTATTAATATAGTAATACATATCTTCTTTTGGTGCATATCGATTCAAATCATATATAGTTTTGTTAAAAAATAAAATAAAATTAATTCTCGTAGCTTTTATAAGACAATTAAAGTTTATATAGAAATGTCGTCAAAGAGGCAACTTTTCTCTCAAAAGTAAGTGATTATTGCGTTGTGTTGTACATCTAAATTTATATATTAGTTTTTAATTTTTTTTAATTTTTTTAATTCTTATTTTAAAATTAAGGTCTTCAATTTTTTAAACTAGATACGACAGGTTATATAAGTCGTCAATAACTTCCCTTGAAAAGGAGAGAGCAATTAACGCCACTAAAGGTGACCTAAACCCTTAATTCTAGGGATCTTTATAAATACATCTCCTCTCAAGAAGATAAATGATAGATCATATGTGATACACATTAATATTTCATTGTTTGTCGTATTCTAACATTCTCATTCAATTCTTCATCATACCATTCATATTTCATGAATTAAAATCAATTTATTATGAATCTGTTGAGTGTTCACACATAAAAAGTTCATTTCAATCACACATGAAAAAACTAAAATTGTTCCAAATGCTTAATTGAACAAAAAAATCTAACAAATAATATTTTTAATTTCTCACTAAGGATGGAGAGTTACACCAAAACTTTTCCATTTTCACATTTAAGTTATCATTTATTTATTTATACTATCGTATATACCATAACAAACACTTTCTAAATAACTATATACGTACCGATGCTATCACTATTTCATTATTATTTCTAAATTTTACTATTATGTTTTCTTTATCTTTTTGTTTTTATTTTTATTAATTACTATTAACTTTACCATCTCTTTTTATTTTTATTAATATATATTAGTAAATTTTTAAACATAATTTTAGTTTATTTAAAATTTAAAAATATTATTAACTATCAAAATAAAATATCATTAAAATTTTAAATCTCATTTTATTAATAAATTCCACCACTCTTTTTTTATTTTTTATTTTTATTAATCTATAATAATAAGTTTTTAGGAATGACTCCATATTGTTTTATTATTAATATGTAATAATAAAACTTTAAGAACAATTTCGTATTCTTATAAATTTAAGATGTCATTAGATATAGAAATAGAATATTATTATAAATTTTAATCAAATTAAGTAGTTATATTTATATAAAATTATTAATAAATCTCATTCATAACAAATTAATAAATATTTAAGATGTAATTTATTTTTTTATTATTATTATAAATTAAGGTCTGAAATTTTTTATTAATAAATTTATTTTTTAATTTTTTTAATTCTTATTTTAAAATTAAGGTCTTCAATTTTTTAAGCTGGATACAACAAGTTATATAAGTCGTCAATAACTTCCCTTGAAAAGGAGAGAGCAATTAACGCCACTAAAGGTGACCTAAACCCTTAATTCTAGGGATCTTTATAAATACATCTCCTCTCAAGAAGATAAATGATAGATCATATGTGATACACATTAATATTTCATTGTTTGTCG
This sequence comes from Lathyrus sativus, assembly GCA_963859935.3. NCBI lineage: Eukaryota > Viridiplantae > Streptophyta > Magnoliopsida > Fabales > Fabaceae > Lathyrus > Lathyrus sativus. Next base: position 81,936 of record CAWUDS030002418.1, on the reverse strand, counting down.
TATTCTAACATTCTCATTCAATTCTTCATCATACCATTAATATTTCATGAGTTAAAATCAATTTATTATGAATCTGTCGAGTGTTCACACATAAAAAGTTCATTTGAAAAAACTAAAATTGTTCCAAATGCTTAATTGAACAAAAAAATCTAACAAATAATATTTTTAATTTCTCACTAAGGATGGAGAGTTACACCAAAACTTTTCCATTTTCACATTTAAGTTATCATTTATTTATTTATACTATCGTATATACCATAACAAACACTTTCTAAATAACTATATACGTACCAATCCTATCACTATTTCATTATTATTTCTAAATTTTACTATTATGTTTTCTTTATCTTTTTGTTTTTATTTTTATTAATTACTATTAACTTTACCATCTCTTTTTATTTTTATTAATCTATATTAATAAATTTTTAAATATAATTTTAGTTTATTTAAAATTTAAAAATATTATTAACTATCAAAATAAAATATCATTAAAATTTTAAATCTCATTTTATTAATAAATTCCACCCCTCTTTTTTTAATTTTTCTTTTTATTAATCTATAATAATAAGTTTTTAGGAATGACTCCATATTGTTTTATTATTAATATGTAATAATAAAACTTTAAGAACAATTTCGTATTCTTATAAATTTAAGATATCATTAGATATAGAAATAGAATATTATTATAAATTTTAATCAAATTAAGTAGTTATATTTATATTAAAATATTAATAAATCTCATTCATAACAAATTAATAAATATTTTAGATGTAATTTATTTTATTTATTTTTTATTTTAAGTTTAAAATTTTATATTTCTTCATTTTTTTTTAATATTTTAACTTCACAAATAATTTTTCAATCAAAAACATTTATATTAATATATTCTAAATTATTTATTTCAATTATGATAATTTTAAAACTGAAACACGCATGCTCAAATTTTTGCTAATATTATTTTTAAATATATTTAAGTTAAAAGTGTCAAATATAAATGGTATAAAGATATTTAATTATTAGAATAAAGTTTATGATGTGTAACTATTTAATTTATATCAAATTTGAGTATTGTGTTTCGCCGTCATCAATCTCGCAAGTGAAAAAATTTAATATCAGTTCACAGATGTATAATTTTACACATGTATAATTTTCTTTTATCCTCTCATACATAGAATATAGTCCACAAATGTATAATTTTACACCTGTATAATTTTCTCTTATCCTTTCCTAGATAGAATATATGTCAGCCAAAAAAATTCAAATGTATACTTTCTATTATCATTTAAATCATGATATATTGTTTTAATACTAATCTCCTATTGTTTACTATATTGTTATAAATAAATTTTAACAATATATATGAATCACAAATAATGGAATAGAATCCTAACCGTTTGTATATTTTTTTTTCAACAAATTCTAAATCAATCAATTCTATATTTGATTTAATTTAAATTGTTTTCTCATTTTTTCTCAAATTATGCTTTAATTATTTAATTAAAGTTGTTTTAATTATGCTCTAACGATGAAATAACAATGGGTTGTAGGAATAAACAAATTAAGGACTAAGTTCTATTCTTTTTTATTATTTCTAATTAAATTTAAGGACCGAATTTTATAAATAATAATGAGTTATATTTAATTACCATATAGATAATAAACAAGTTAGTAATATGAAAAAATTATAAATATTTAATTAATGCTTATAAATAGAATCTAATATATATATATATATATATATATATATATATATATATATATATATATATATATATATATATATATATATATATATATATATATATATATATATATATATATATATATATATATATATATATAATTGAAATAAAATTTAAAAATTACAATAAATAAGACTACAATTTGACTTGATAATCCATTATAAATTTCAATTGATTATATATAAACTGATTATATATAAACAATTCAGATTGTGGTTGAAATTTTTATTAATATAGTAATACATATCTTCTTTTGGTGCATATCGATTCAAATCATATATAGTTTTGTTAAAAAATAAAATAAAATTAATTCTCGTAGCTTTTATAAGACAATTAAAGTTTATATAGAAATGTCGTCAAAGAGGCAACTTTTCTCTCAAAAGTAAGTGATTATTGCGTTGTGTTGTACATCTAAATTTATATATTAGTTTTTAATTTTTTTTAATTTTTTTAATTCTTATTTTAAAATTAAGGTCTTCAATTTTTTAAACTGGATACGACAGGTTATATAAATCGTCAATAACTTCCCTTGAAAAGGAGAGAGCAATTAACGCCACTAAAGGTGACCTAAACCCTTAATTCTAGGGATCTTTATAAATACATCTCCTCTCAAGAAGATAAATGATAGATCATATGTGATACACATTAATATTTCATTGTTTGTCGTATTCTAACATTCTCATTCAATTCTTCATCATACCATTAATATTTCATGAATTAAAATCAATTTATTATGAATCTGTCGAGTGTTCACACATAAAAAGTTCATTTCAATCACACATGAAAAAACTAAAATTATTCCAAATGCTTAATTGAACAAAAAAATCTAACAAATAATATTTTTAATTTCTCACTAAGGATGGAGAGTTACACCAAAACTTTTCCATTTTCACATTTAAGTTATCATTTATTTATTTATACTATCGTATATACCATAACAAACACTTTCTAAATAACTATATACGTACCAATCCTATCACTATTTCATTATTATTTCTAAATTTTACTATTATGTTTTCTTTATCTTTTTGTTTTTATTTTTATTAATTACTATTAACTTTACCATCTCTTTTTATTTTTATTAATCTATATTAATAAATTTTTAAATATAATTTTAGTTTATTTAAAATTTAAAAATATTATTAACTATCAAAATAAAATATCATTAAAATTTTAAATCTCATTTTATTAATAAATTCCACCCCTCTTTTTTTAATTTTTCTTTTTATTAATCTATAATAATAAGTTTTTAGGAATGACTCCATATTGTTTTATTATTAATATGTAATAATAAAACTTTAAGAACAATTTCGTATTCTTATAAATTTAAGATATCATTAGATATAGAAATAGAATATTATTATAAATTTTAATCAAATTAAGTAGTTATATTTATATTAAAATATTAATAAATCTCATTCATAACAAATTAATAAATATTTTAGATGTAATTTATTTTATTTATTTTTTATTTTAAGTTTAAAATTTTATATTTCTTCATTTTTTTTTTAATATTTTAACTTCACAAATAATTTTTCAATAAAAAACATTTATATTAATATATTCTAAATTATTTATTTCAATTATGATAATTTTAAAACTGAAACACGCTCAAATTTTTGCTAATATTACTTTTAAATATATTTAAGTTAAAAGTGTCAAATATAAATGGTATAAAGATATTTAATTATTAGAATAAAGTTTATGATGTGTAACTATTTAATTTATATCAAATTTGAGTATTGTGTTTCGCCGTCATCAATCTCGCAAGTGAAAAAATTTAATATCAGTTCACAGATGTATAATTTTACACATGTATAATTTTCTTTTATCCTCTCATACATAGAATATAGTCCACAAATGTATAATTTTACACCTGTATAATTTTCTCTTATCCTTTCCTAGATAGAATATATGTCAGCCAAAAAAATTCAAATGTATACTTTCTATTATCATTTAAATCATGATATATTATTTTAATACTAATCTCCTATTGTTTACTATATTGTTATAAATAAATTTTAACAATATATATGAATCACAAATAATGGAATAGAATTCTAACCGTTTGTATATTTTTTTTCAACAAATTCTAAATCAATCAATTCTATATTTGATTTAATTTAAATTGTTTTCTCATTTTTTCTCAAATTATGCTTTAATTATTTAATTAAAGTTGTTTTAATTATGCTCTAACGATGAAATAACGATGGGTTGTAGGAATAAACAAATTAAGGACTAAGTTCTATTCTTTTTTATTATTTCTAATTAAATTTAAGGACCGAATTTTATAAATAATAATGAGTTATATTTAATTACCATATAGATAATAAACAAGTTAGTAATATGAAAAAATTATAAATATTTAATTAATGCTTATAAATAGAATCTAATATATATATATATATATATATATATATATATATATATATATATATATATATATATATATATATATATATATATATATATATATATATATATATATATATATATATATATATATATATATATATATATATATATATATATAATTGAAATAAAATTTAAAAATTACAATAAATAAGACTACAATTTGACTTGATAATCCATTATAAATTTCAATTGATTATATATAAACTGATTATATATAAACAATTCAGATTGTGGTTGAAATTTTTATTAATATAGTAATACATATCTTCTTTTGGTGCATATCGATTCAAATCATATATAGTTTTGTTAAAAAATAAAATAAAATTAATTCTCGTAGCTTTTATAAGACAATTAAAGTTTATATAGAAATGTCGTCAAAGAGGCAACTTTTCTCTCAAAAGTAAGTGATTATTGCGTTGTGTTGTACATCTAAATTTATATATTAGTTTTTAATTTTTTTTAATTTTTTTAATTCTTATTTTAAAATTAAGGTCTTCAATTTTTTAAACTAGATACGACAGGTTATATAAGTCGTCAATAACTTCCCTTGAAAAGGAGAGAGCAATTAACGCCACTAAAGGTGACCTAAACCCTTAATTCTAGGGATCTTTATAAATACATCTCCTCTCAAGAAGATAAATGATAGATCATATGTGATACACATTAATATTTCATTGTTTGTCGTATTCTAACATTCTCATTCAATTCTTCATCATACCATTAATATTTCATGAATTAAAATCAATTTATTATGAATCTGTTGAGTGTTCACACATAAAAAGTTCATTTCAATCACACATGAAAAAACTAAAATTGTTCCAAATGCTTAATTGAACAAAAAAATCTAACAAATAATATTTTTAATTTCTCACTAAGGATGGAGAGTTACACCAAAACTTTTCCATTTTCACATTTAAGTTATCATTTATTTATTTATACTATCGTATATACCATAACAAACACTTTCTAAATAACTATATACGTACCGATGCTATCACTATTTCATTATTATTTCTAAATTTTACTATTATGTTTTCTTTATCTTTTTGTTTTTATTTTTATTAATTACTATTAACTTTACCATCTCTTTTTTTTTTATTAATATATATTAGTAAATTTTTAAACATAATTTTAGTTTATTTAAAATTTAAAAATATTATTAACTATCAAAATAAAATATCATTAAAATTTTAAATCTCATTTTATTAATAAATTCCACCACTCTTTTTTTATTTTTTATTTTTATTAATCTATAATAATAAGTTTTTAGGAATGACTCCATATTGTTTTATTATTAATATGTAATAATAAAACTTTAAGAACAATTTCGTATTCTTATAAATTTAAGATGTCATTAGATATAGAAATAGAATATTATTATAAATTTTAATCAAATTAAGTAGTTATATTTATATAAAATTATTAATAAATCTCATTCATAACAAATTAATAAATATTTAAGATGTAATTTATTTTTTTATTATTATTATAAATTAAGGTCTGAAATTTTTTATTAATAAATTTATTTTTTAATTTTTTTAATTCTTATTTTAAAATTAAGGTCTGAAATTTTTTAAGCTGGATACAACAAGTTATATAAGTCGTCAATAACTTCCCTTGAAAAGGAGAGAGCAATTAACGCCACTAAAGGTGACCTAAACCCTTAATTCTAGGGATCTTTATAAATACATCTCCTCTCAAGAAGATAAATGATAGATCATATGTGATACACATTAATATTTCATTGTTTGTCGTATTCTAACATTCTCATTCAATTCTTCATCATACCATTAATATTTCATGAGTTAAAATCAATTTATTATGAATCTGTCGAGTGTTCACACATAAAAAGTTCATTTGAAAAAACTAAAATTGTTCCAAATGCTTAATTGAACAAAAAAATCTAACAAATAATATTTTTAATTTCTCACTAAGAATGGAGAGTTACACCAAAACTTTTCCATTTTCACATTTAAGTTATCATTTATTTATTTATACTATCGTATATACCATAACAAACACTTTCTAAATAACTATATACGTACCAATCCTATCACTATTTCATTATTATTTCTAAATTTTACTATTATGTTTTCTTTATCTTTTTGTTTTTATTTTTATTAATTACTATTAACTTTACCATCTCTTTTTATTTTTATTAATCTATATTAATAAATTTTTAAATATAATTTTAGTTTATTTAAAATTTAAAAATATTATTAACTATCAAAATAAAATATCATTAAAATTTTAAATCTCATTTTATTAATAAATTCCACCCCTCTTTTTTTAATTTTTCTTTTTATTAATCTATAATAATAAGTTTTTAGGAATGACTCCATATTGTTTTATTATTAATATGTAATAATAAAACTTTAAGAACAATTTCGTATTCTTATAAATTTAAGATATCATTAGATATAGAAATAGAATATTATTATAAATTTTAATCAAATTAAGTAGTTATATTTATATTAAAATATTAATAAATCTCATTCATAACAAATTAATAAATATTTTAGATGTAATTTATTTTATTTATTTTTTATTTTAAGTTTAAAATTTTATATTTCTTCATTTTTTTTCAATATTTTAACTTCACAAATAATTTTTCAATCAAAAACATTTATATTAATATATTCTAAATTATTTATTTCAATTATGATAATTTTAAAACTGAAACACGCATGCTCAAATTTTTGCTAATATTATTTTTAAATATATTTAAGTTAAAAGTGTCAAATATAAATGGTATAAAGATATTTAATTATTAGAATAAAGTTTATGATGTATAACTATTTAATTTATATCAAATTTGAGTATTGTGTTTCGCCGTCATCAATCTCGCAAGTGAAAAAATTTAATATCAGTTCACAGATGTATAATTTTACACATGTATAATTTTCTTTTATCCTCTCATACATAGAATATAGTCCACAAATGTATAATTTTACACCTGTATAATTTTCTCTTATCCTTTCCTAGATAGAATATATGTCAGCCAAAAAAATTCAAATGTATACTTTCTATTATCATTTAAATCATGATATATTGTTTTAATACTAATCTCCTATTGTTTACTATATTGTTATAAATAAATTTTAACAATATATATGAATCACAAATAATGGAATAGAATCCTAACCGTTTGTATATTTTTTTTCAACAAATTCTAAATCAATCAATTCTATATTTGATTTAATTTAAATTGTTTTCTCATTTTTTCTCAAATTATGCTTTAATTATTTAATTAAAGTTGTTTTAATTATGCTCTAACGATGAAATAACAATGGGTTGTAGGAATAAACAAATTAAGGACTAAGTTCTATTCTTTTTTATTATTTCTAATTAAATTTAAGGACCGAATTTTATAAATAATAATGAGTTATATTTAATTACCATATAGATAATAAACAAGTTAGTAATATGAAAAAATTATAAATATTTAATTAATGCTTATAAATAGAATCTAATATATATATATATATATATATATATATATATATATATATATATATATATATATATATATATATATATATATATATATATATATATATATATATATATATATATATATATATATATATATAATTGAAATAAAATTTAAAAATTACAATAAATAAGACTACAATTTGACTTGATAATCCATTATAAATTTCAATTGATTATATATAAACTGATTATATATAAACAATTCAGATTGTGGTTGAAATTTTTATTAATATAGTAATACATATCTTCTTTTGGTGCATATCGATTCAAATCATATATAGTTTTGTTAAAAAATAAAATAAAATTAATTCTCGTAGCTTTTATAAGACAATTAAAGTTTATATAGAAATGTCGTCAAAGAGGCAACTTTTCTCTCAAAAGTAAGTGATTATTGCGTTGTGTTGTACATCTAAATTTATATATTAGTTTTTAATTTTTTTTAATTTTTTTAATTCTTATTTTAAAATTAAGGTCTTCAATTTTTTAAACTGGATACGACAGGTTATATAAGTCGTCAATAACTTCCCTTGAAAAGGAGAGAGCAATTAACGCCACTAAAGGTGACCTAAACCCTTAATTCTAGGGATCTTTATAAATACATCTCCTCTCAAGAAGATAAATGATAGATCATATGTGATACACATTAATATTTCATTGTTTGTCGTATTCTAACATTCTCATTCAATTCTTCATCATACCATTAATATTTCATGAATTAAAATCAATTTATTATGAATCTGTCGAGTGTTCACACATAAAAAGTTCATTTCAATCACACATGAAAAAACTAAAATTATTCCAAATGCTTAATTGAACAAAAAAATCTAACAAATAATATTTTTAATTTCTCACTAAGGATGGAGAGTTACACCAAAACTTTTCCATTTTCACATTTAAGTTATCATTTATTTATTTATACTATCGTATATACCATAACAAACACTTTCTAAATAACTATATACGTACCAATCCTATCACTATTTCATTATTATTTCTAAATTTTACTATTATGTTTTCTTTATCTTTTTGTTTTTATTTTTATTAATTACTATTAACTTTACCATCTCTTTTTATTTTTATTAATCTATATTAATAAATTTTTAAATATAATTTTAGTTTATTTAAAATTTAAAAATATTATTAACTATCAAAATAAAATATCATTAAAATTTTAAATCTCATTTTATTAATAAATTCCACCCCTCTTTTTTTAATTTTTCTTTTTATTAATCTACAATAATAAGTTTTTAGGAATGACTCCATATTGTTTTATTATTAATATGTAATAATAAAACTTTAAGAACAATTTCGTATTCTTATAAATTTAAGATATCATTAGATATAGAAATAGAATATTATTATAAATTTTAATCAAATTAAGTAGTTATATTTATATTAAAATATTAATAAATCTCATTCATAACAAATTAATAAATATTTTAGATGTAATTTATTTTATTTATTTTTTATTTTAAGTTTAAAATTTTATATTTCTTCATTTTTTTTTAATATTTTAACTTCACAAATAATTTTTCAATCAAAAACATTTATATTAATATATTCTAAATTATTTATTTCAATTATGATAATTTTAAAACTGAAACACGCTCAAATTTTTGCTAATATTACTTTTAAATATATTTAAGTTAAAAGTGTCAAATATAAATGGTATAAAGATATTTAATTATTAGAATAAAGTTTATGATGTGTAACTATTTAATTTATATCAAATTTGAGTATTGTGTTTCGCCGTCATCAATCTCGCAAGTGAAAAAATTTAATATCAGTTCACAGATGTATAATTTTACACATGTATAATTTTCTTTTATCCTCTCATACATAGAATATAGTCCACAAATGTATAATTTTACACCTGTATAATTTTCTCTTATCCTTTCCTAGATAGAATATATGTCAGCCAAAAAAATTCAAATGTATACTTTCTATTATCATTTAAATCATGATATATTATTTTAATACTAATCTCCTATTGTTTACTATATTGTTATAAATAAATTTTAACAATATATATGAATCACAAATAATGGAATAGAATTCTAACCGTTTGTATATTTTTTTTCAACAAATTCTAAATCAATCAATTCTATATTTGATTTAATTTAAATTGTTTTCTCATTTTTTCTCAAATTATGCTTTAATTATTTAATTAAAGTTGTTTTAATTATGCTCTAACGATGAAATAACAATGGGTTGTAGGAATAAACAAATTAAGGACTAAGTTCTATTCTTTTTTATTATTTCTAATTAAATTTAAGGACCGAATTTTATAAATAATAATGAGTTATATTTAATTACCATATAGATAATAAACAAGTTAGTAATATGAAAAAATTATAAATATTTAATTAATGCTTATAAATAGAATCTAATATATATATATATATATATATATATATATATATATATATATATATATATATATATATATATATATATATATATATATAATTGAAATAAAATTTAAAAATTACAATAAATAAGACTACAATTTGACTTGATAATCCATTATAAATTTCAATTGATTATATATAAACTGATTATATATAAACAATTCAGATTGTGGTTGAAATTTTTATTAATATAGTAATACATATCTTCTTTTGGTGCATATCGATTCAAATCATATATAGTTTTGTTAAAAAATAAAATAAAATTAATTCTCGTAGCTTTTATAAGACAATTAAAGTTTATATAGAAATGTCGTCAAAGAGGCAACTTTTCTCTCAAAAGTAAGTGATTATTGCGTTGTGTTGTACATCTAAATTTATATATTAGTTTTTAATTTTTTTTAATTTTTTTAATTCTTATTTTAAAATTAAGGTCTTCAATTTTTTAAACTAGATACGACAGGTTATATAAGTCGTCAATAACTTCCCTTGAAAAGGAGAGAGCAATTAACGCCACTAAAGGTGACCTAAACCCTTAATTCTAGGGATCTTTATAAATACATCTCCTCTCAAGAAGATAAATGATAGATCATATGTGATACACATTAATATTTCATTGTTTGTCGTATTCTAACATTCTCATTCAATTCTTCATCATACCATTAATATTTCATGAATTAAAATCAATTTATTATGAATCTGTTGAGTGTTCACACATAAAAAGTTCATTTCAATCACACATGAAAAAACTAAAATTGTTCCAAATGCTTAATTGAATAAAAAAATATAACAAATAATATTTTTAATTTCTCACTAAGGATGGAGAGTTACACCAAAACTTTTCCATTTTCACATTTAAGTTATCATTTATTTATTTATACTATCGTATATACCATAACAAACACTTTCTAAATAACTATATACGTACCAATCCTATCACTATTTCATTATTATTTCTAAATTTTACTATTATGTTTTCTTTATCTTTTTGTTTTTATTTTTATTAATTACTATTAACTTTACCATCTCTTTTTATTTTTATTAATCTATATTAATAAATTTTTAAATATAATTTTAGTTTATTTAAAATTTAAAAATATTATTAACTATCAAAATAAAATATCATTAAAATTTTAAATCTCATTTTATTAATAAATTCCACCCCTCTTTTTTTAATTTTTCTTTTTATTAATCTATAATAATAAGTTTTTAGGAATGACTCCATATTGTTTTATTATTAATATGTAATAATAAAACTTTAAGAACAATTTCGTATTCTTATAAATTTAAGATATCATTAAATATAGAAATAGAATATTATTATAAATTTTAATCAAATTAAGTAGTTATATTTATATTAAAATATTAATAAATCTCATTCATAACAAATTAATAAATATTTTAGATGTAATTTATTTTATTTATTTTTTATTTTAAGTTTAAAATTTTATATTTCTTCATTTTTTTTTAATATTTTAACTTCACAAATAATTTTTCAATCAAAAACATTTATATTAATATATTCTAAATTATTTATTTCAATTATGATAATTTTAAAACTGAAACACGCATGCTCAAATTTTTGCTAATATTATTTTTAAATATATTTAAGTTAAAAGTGTCAAATATAAATGGTATAAAGATATTTAATTATTAGAATAAAGTTTATGATGTGTAACTATTTAATTTATATCAAATTTGAGTATTGTGTTTCGCCGTCATCAATCTCGCAAGTGAAAAAATTTAATATCAGTTCACAGATGTATAATTTTACACATGTATAATTTTCTTTTATCCTCTCATACATAGAATATAGTCCACAAATGTATAATTTTACACCTGTATAATTTTCTCTTATCCTTTCCTAGATAGAATATATGTCAGCCAAAAAAATTCAAATGTATACTTTCTATTATCATTTAAATCATGATATATTATTTTAATACTAATCTCCTATTGTTTACTATATTGTTATAAATAAATTTTAACAATATATATGAATCACAAATAATGGAATAGAATCCTAACCGTTTGTATATTTTTTTCAACAAATTCTAAATCAATCAATTCTATATTTGATTTAATTTAAATTGTTTTCTCATTTTTTCTCAAATTATGCTTTAATTATTTAATTAAAGTTGTTTTAATTATGCTCTAACGATGAAATAACAATGGGTTGTAGGAATAAACAAATTAAGGACTAAGTTCTATTCTTTTTTATTATTTCTAATTAAATTTAAGGACCGAATTTTATAAATAATAATGAGTTATATTTAATTACCATATAGATAATAAACAAGTTAGTAATATGAAAAAATTATAAATATTTAATTAATGCTTATAAATAGAATCTAATATATATATATATATATATATATATATATATATATATATATATATATATATATATATATATATATATATATATATATATATATATATATATATATATATATATATATATATATATATATATATATATATATATATATATATATATATATATATATATATATATATATATATATATATATATAAATATAATTGAAATAAAATTTAAAAATTACAATAAATAAGACTACAATTTGACTTGATAATCCATTATAAATTTCAATTGATTATATATAAACTGATTATATATAAACAATTCAGATTGTGGTTGAAATTTTTATTAATATAGTAATACGTATCTTCTTTTGGTGCATATCGATTCAAATCATATATAGTTTTGTTAAAAAATAAAATAAAATTAATTCTCGTAGCTTTTATAAGACAATTAAAGTTTATATAGAAATGTCGTCAAAGAGGCAACTTTTCTCTCAAAAGTAAGTGATTATTGCGTTGTGTTGTACATCTAAATTTATATATTAGTTTTTAATTTTTTTTAATTTTTTTAATTCTTATTTTAAAATTAAGGTCTTCAATTTTTTAAACTGGATACGACAGGTTATATAAGTCGTCAATAACTTCCCTTGAAAAGGAGAGAGCAATTAACGCCACTAAAGGTGACCTAAACCCTTAATTCTAGGGATCTTTATAAATACATCTCCTCTCAAGAAGATAAATGATAGATCATATGTGATACACAATAATATTTCATTATTTGTCGTATTCTAACATTCTCATTCAATTCTTCATCATACCGTTAATATTTCATGAATTAAAATCAATTTATTATGAATCTGTCGAGTGTTCACACATAAAAAGTTCATTTCAATCACACATGAAAAAACTAAAATTGTTCCAAATGCTTAATTGAACAAAAAAATCTAACAAATAATATTTTTAATTTCTCACTAAGGATGGAGAGTTACACCAAAACTTTTCCATTTTCACATTTAAGTTATCATTTATTTATTTATACTATCGTATATACCCTAACAAACACTTTCTAAATAACTATATACGTACCAATCCTATCACTATTTCATTATTATTTCTAAATTTTACTATTATGTTTTCTTTATCTTTTTGTTTTTATTTTTATTAATTACTATTAACTTTACCATCTCTTTTTATTTTTATTAATCTATATTAATAAATTTTTAAATATAATTTTAGTTTATTTAAAATTTAAAAATATTATTAACTATCAAAATGAAATATCATTAAAATTTTAAATCTCATTTTATTAATAAATTCCACCCCTCTTTTTTTAATTTTTCTTTTTATTAATCTATAATAATAAGTTTTTAGGAATGACTCCATATTGTTTTATTATTAATATGTAATAATAAAACTTTAAGAACAATTTCGTATTCTTATAAATTTAAGATATCATTAGATATAAAAATAAAATATTATTATAAATTTTAATCAAATTAAGTAGTTATATTTATATTAAAATATTAATAAATCTCACTCATAACAAATTAATAAATATTTTAGATGTAATTTATTTTTTTTTATTTTTTATTTTAAGTTTAAAATTTTATATTTCTTCATTTTTTTTTAATATTTTAACTTCACAAATAATTTTTCAATCAAAAACATTTATATTAATATACTCTAAATTATTTATTTCAATTATGATAATTTTAAAACTGAAACACGCATGCTCAAATTTTTGCTAATATTATTTTTAAATATATTTAAGTTAAAAGTGTCAAATATAAATGGTATAAAGATATTTAATTATTAGAATAAAGTTTATGATGTGTAACTATTTAATTTATATCAAATTTGAGTATTGTGTTTCGCCGTCATCAATCTCGCAAGTGAAAAAATTTAAGATCAGTTCACAGATGTATAATTTTACACATGTATAATTTTCTTTTATCCTCTCATACATAGAATATAGTCCACAAATGTATAATTTTACACCTGTATAATTTTCTCTTATCCTTTCCTAGATAGAATATATGTCAGCCAAAAAAATTTAAATGTATACTTTCTATTATCATTTAAATCATGATATATTATTTTAATACTAATCTCCTATTGTTTACTATATTGTTATAAATAAATTTTAACAATATATATATATATATATATATGTTTATATTCAAAAGAAAAATAATAAATCGAATCACAAATAATGGAATAGAATCCTAACCGTTTGTATATTTTTTTTCAACAAATTCTAAATCAATCAATTCTATATTTGATTTAATTTAAATTGTTTTCTCTTTTTTTCTCAAATTATACTTTAATTATTTAATTAAAGTTGTTTTAATTATGCTCTAACGATGAAATAACAATGCGTAGTAGGAATAAACAAATTAAGGACTAAGTTCTATTCTTTTTTATTATTTCTAATTAAATTTAAGGACCGACTTTTATAAATAATAATGAGTTATATTTAATTACCATATAGATAATAAACAAGTTAGTAATATGAAAAAATTATAAATATTTAATTAATGCTTATAAATAGAATCTAATATATATATATATATATATATATATATATATATATATATATATATATATATATATATATATATATATATATATATATATATATATATATATATATATATATATATATATATATATATATATATATATATATATATATATATATATATATATAATTGAAACAAAATTTAAAAATTACAATAAATAAGACTACAATTTGACTTGATAATCCATTATAAATTTCAATTGATTATATATAAACTGATTATATATAAACAATTCACATTGTGGTTGAAATTTTTATTAATATAGTAATACATATCTTCTTTTGGTGCATATCGATTCAAATCATATATAGTTTTGTTAAAAAATAAAATAAAATTAATGCTCGTAGCTTTTATAAGACAATTAAAGTTTATATAGAAATGTCGTCAAAGAGGCAACTTTTCTCTCAAAAGTAAGTGATTATTGCGTTGTGTTGTACATCTAAATTTATATATTAGTTTTTAATTTTTTTTAATTTTTTTAATTCTTATTTTAAAATTAAGGTCTTCAATTTTTTAAGCTGGATACGACAGGTTATATAAGTCGTCAATAACTTCCCTTGAAAAGGAGAGAGCAATTAACGCCACTAAAGGTGACCTAAACCCTTAATTCTAGGGATCTTTATAAATACATCTCCTCTCAAGAAGATAAATGATAGATCATATGTGATACACATTAATATTTCATTGTTTGTCGTATTCTAACATTCTCATTCAATTCTTCATCATACCATTAATATTTCATGAATTAAAATCAATTTATTATGAATCTGTCGAGTGTTCACACATAAAAAGTTCATTTCAATCACACATGAAAAAACTAAAATTGTTCCAAATGCTTAATTGAACAAAAAAATCTAACAAATAATATTTTTAATTTCTCACTAAGGATGGAGAGTTACACCAAAACTTTTCCATTTTCACATTTAAGTTATCATTTATTTATTTATACTATCGTATATACCATAACAAACACTTTCTAAATAACTATATACGTACCAATCCTATCACTATTTCATTATTATTTCTAAATTTTACTATTATGTTTTCTTTATATTTTTGTTTTTATTTTTATTAATTACTATTAACTTTACCATCTCTTTTTATTTTTATTAATCTATATTAATAAATTTTTAAATATAATTTTAGTTTATTTAAAATTTAAAAATATTATTAACTATCAAAATAAAATATCATTAAAATTTTAAATCTCATTTTATTAATAAATTCCACCCCTCTTTTTTTAATTTTTCTTTTTATTAATCTATAATAATAAGTTTTTAGGAATGACTCCATATTGTTTTATTATTAATATGTAATAATAAAACTTTAAGAACAATTTCGTATTCTTATAAATTTAAGATATCATTAGATATAGAAATAGAATATTATTATAAATTTTAATCAAATTAAGTAGTTATATTTATATTAAAATATTAATAAATCTCATTCATAACAAATTAATAAATATTTTAGATGTAATTTATTTTTTTTATTTTTTATTTTAAGTTTAAAATTTTATATTTCTTCATTTTTTTTAATATTTTAACTTCACAAATAATTTTTCAATCAAAAACATTTATATTAATATATTCTAAATTATTTATTTCAATTATGATAATTTTAAAACTGAAACACGCATGCTCAAATTTTTGCTAATATTATTTTTAAATATATTTAAGTTAAAAGTGTCAAATATAAATGGTATAAAGATATTTAATTATTAGAATAAAGTTTATGATGTGTAACTATTTAATTTATATCAAATTTGAGTATTGTGTTTCGCCGTCATCAATCTCGCAAGTGAAAAAATTTAAGATCAGTTCACAGATGTATAATTTTACACATGTATAATTTTCTTTTATCCTCTCATACATAGAATATAGTCCACAAATGTATAATTTTACACCTGTATAATTTTCTCTTATCCTTTCCTAGATAGAATATATGTCAGCCAAAAAAATTCAAATGTATACTTTCTATTATCATTTAAATCATGATATATTATTTTAATACTAATCTCCTATTGTTTACTATATTGTTATAAATAAATTTTAACAATATATATGTTTATATTCAAAAGAAAAATAATAAATCGAATCACAAATAATAGAATAGAATCCTAACCGTTTGTATATTTTTTTTCAACAAATTCTAAATCAATCAATTCTATATTTGATTTAATTTAAATTGTTTTCTCATTTTTTCTCAAATTATGCTTTAATTATTTAATTAAAGTTGTTTTAATTATGCTCTAACGATGAAATAACAATGGGTAGTAGGAATAAACAAATTAAGGACTAAGTTCTATTCTTTTTTATTATTTCTAATTAAATTTAGGGACCGACTTTTATAAATAATAATGAGTTATATTTAATTACCATATAGATAATAAACAAGTTAGTAATATGAAAAAATTATAAATATTTAATTAATGCTTATAAATAGAATCTAATATATATATATATATATATATATATATATATATATATATATATATATATATATATATATATATATATATATATATATATATATATATATATATATATATATATATATATATATATATATATATATATATATATATATATATATATATATATATATATATATATATATATATATATATATATATATATATATATATATATATATATATATATATATATATATATATATATATATATATATATATATATAATTGAAATAAAATTTAAAAATTACAATAAATAAGACTACAATTTGACTTGATAATCCATTATAAATTTCAATTGATTATATATAAACTGATTATATATAAACAATTCACATTGTGGTTGAAATTTTTATTAATATAGTAATACATATCTTCTTTTGGTGCATATCGATTCAAATCATATATAGTTTTGTTAAAAAATAAAATAAAATTAATGCTCATAGCTTTTATAAGACAATTAAAGTTTATATAGATATGTCGTCAAAGAGGCAACTTTTCTCTCAAAAGTAAGTGATTATTGCGTTGTGTTGTACATCTAAATTTATATATTAGTTTTTAATTTTTTTTAATTTTTTTAATTCTTATTTTAAAATTAAGGTCTTCAATTTTTTAAGCTCGATACGACAGGTTATATAAGTCGTCAATAACTTCCCTTGAAAAGGAGAGAGCAATTAACGCCACTAAAGGTGACCTAAACCCTTAATTCTAGGGATCTTTATAAATACATCTCCTCTCAAGAAGATAAATGATAGATCATATGTGATACACATTAATATTTCATTGTTTGTCGTATTCTAACATTCTCATTCAATTCTTCATCATACCATTAATATTTCATGAGTTAAAATCAATTTATTATGAATCTGTCGAGTGTTCACACATAAAAAGTTCATTTCAATCACACATGAAAAAACTAAAATTGTTCCAAATGCTTAATTGAACAAAAACTTCTAACAAATAATATTTTTAATTTCTCACTAAGGATGGAGAGTTACACCAAAACTTTTCCATTTTCACATTTAAGTTATCATTTATTTATTTATACTATCGTATATACCATAACAAACACTTTCTAAATAACTATATACGTACCAATCCTATCACTATTTCATTATTATTTCTAAATTTTACTATTATGTTTTCTTTATCTTTTTGTTTTTATTTTTATTAATTACTATTAACTTTACCATCTCTTTTTATTTTTATTAATCTATATTAATAAATTTTTAAATATAATTTTAGTTTATTTAAAATTTAAAAATATTATTAACTATCAAAATAAAATATCATTAAAATTTTAAATCTCATTTTATTAATAAATTCCACCCCTCTTTTTTAAATTTTTCTTTTTATTAATGTATAATAATAAGTTTTTAGGAATGACTCCATATTGTTTTATTATTAATATGTAATAATAAAACTTTAAGAACAATTTCGTATTCTTATAAATTTAAGATATCATTAGATATAGAAATAGAATATTATTATAAATTTTAATCAAATTAAGTAGTTATATTTATATTAAAATATTAATAAATCTCATTCATAACAAATTAATAAATATTTTAGATGTAATTTATTTTATTTATTTTTTATTTTAAGTTTAAAATTTTATATTTCTTCATTTTTTTTTTAATATTTTAACTTCACGAATAATTTTTCAATCAAAAACATTTATATTAATATATTCTAAATTATTTATTTCAATTATGATAATTTTAAAACTGAAACACGCATGCTCAAATTTTTGCTAATCTTATTTTTAAATATATTTAAGTTAAAAGTGTCAAATATAAATGGTATAAAGATATTTAATTATTAGAATAAAGTTTATGATGTGTAACTATTTAATTTATATCAAATTTGAGTATTGTGTTTCGCCGTCATCAATCTCGCAAGTGAAAAAATTTAAGATCAGTTCACAAATGTATAATTTTACACATGTATAATTTTCTTTTATCCTCTCATACATAGAATATAGTCCACA
This sequence comes from Lathyrus sativus, assembly GCA_963859935.3. NCBI lineage: Eukaryota > Viridiplantae > Streptophyta > Magnoliopsida > Fabales > Fabaceae > Lathyrus > Lathyrus sativus. The sequence goes on along the minus strand of CAWUDS030002418.1, from coordinate 62,506 downwards.
AATGTATAATTTTACACCTGTATAATTTTCTCTTATCCTTTCCTAGATAGAATATATTTCAGCCAAAAAAATTTAAATGTATACTTTCTATTATCATTTAAATCATGATATATTATTTTAATACTAATCTCCTATTGTTTACTATATTGTTATAAATAAATTTTAACAATATATATATGTTTATATTCAAAAGAAAAATAATAAATCGAATCACAAATAATGAAATAGAATCCTAACCGTTTGTATATTTTTTTTCAACAAATTCTAAATCAATCAATTCTATATTTGATTTAATTTAAATTGTTTTCTCATTTTTTCTCAAATTATGCTTTAATTATTTAATTAAAGTTGTTTTAATTATGCTCTAACGATGAAATAACAATGCGTAGTAGGAATAAACAAATTAAGGACTAAGTTCTATTCTTTTTTATTATTTCTAATTAAATTTAAGGACCGACTTTTATAAATAATAATGAGTTATATTTAATTACCATATAGATAATAAACAAGTTAGTAATATGAAAAAATTATAAATATTTAATTAATGCTTATAAATAGAATCTAATATATATATATATATATATATATATATATATATATATATATATATATATATATATATATATATATATATATATATATATATATATATATATATATATATATATATATATATAATTGAAACATAATTTAAAAATTACAATAAATAAGACTACAATTTGACTTGATAATCCATTATAAATTTCAATTGATTATATATAAACTGATTATATATAAACAATTCACATTGTGGTTGAAATTTTTATTAATATAGTAATACATATCTTCTTTTGGTGCATATCGATTCAAATTATATATAGTTTTGTTAAAAAATAAAATAAAATTAATGCTCGTAGCTTTTATAAGACAATTAAAGTTTATATAGAAATGTCGTCAAAGAGGCAACTTTTCTCTCAAAAGTAAGTGATTATTGCGTTGTGTTGTACATCTAAATTTATATATTACTTTTTAATTTTTTTTAATTTTTTTAATTCTTATTTTAAAATTAAGGTCTTCAATTTTTTAAGCTGGATACGACAGGTTATATAAGTCGTCAATAACTTCCCTTGAAAAGGAGAGAGCAATTAACGCCACTAAAGGTGACCTAAACCCTTAATTCTAGGGATCTTTATAAATACATCTCCTCTCAAGAAGATAAATGATAGATCATATGTGATACACATTAATATTTCATTGTTTGTCGTATTCTAACATTCTCATTCAATTCTTCATCATACCATTAATATTTCATGAATTAAAATCAATTTATTATGAATCTGTCGAGTGTTCACACATAAAAAGTTCATTTCAATCACACATGAAAAAACTAAAGTTCCAAATGCTTAATTGAACAAAAAAATCTAACAAATAATATTTTTAATTTCTCACTAAGGATGGAGAGTTACACCAAAACTTTTCCATTTTCACATTTAAGTTATCATTTATTTATTTATACTATCGTATATACCATAACAAACACTTTCTAAATAACTATATACGTACCAATCCTATCACTATTTCATTATTATTTCTAAATTTTACTATTATGTTTTCTTTATCTTTTTGTTTTTATTTTTATTAATTACTATTAACTTTACCATCTCTTTTTATTTTTATTAATCTATATTAATAAATTTTTAAATATAATTTTAGTTTATTTAAAATTTAAAAATATTATTAATTATCAAAATAAAATATCATTAAAATTTTAAATCTCATTTTATTAATAAATTCCACCCCTCTTTTTTTAATTTTTCTTTTCATTAATCTATAATAATAAGTTTTTAGGAATGACTCCATATTGTTTTATTATTAATATGTAATAATAAAACTTTAAGAACAATTTCGTATTCTTATAAATTTAAGATATCATTAGATATAGAAATAGAATATTATTATAAATTTTAATCAAATTAAGTAGTTATATTTATATTAAAATATTAATAAATCTCATTCATAACAAATTAATAAATATTTTAGATGTAATTTATTTTTTTTATTTTTTATTGTAAGTTTAAAATTTTATATTTCTTCATTTTTTTTAATATTTTAACTTCACAAATAATTTTTCAATCAAAAACATTTATATTAATATATTCTAAATTATTTATTTCAATTATGATAATTTTAAAACTGAAACACGCATGCTCAAATTTTTGCTAATATTATTTTTAAATATATTTAAGTTAAAAGTGTCAAATATAAATGGTATAAAGATATTTAATTATTAGAATAAAGTTTATGATGTGTAACTATTTAATTTATATCAAATTTGAGTATTGTGTTTCGCCGTCATCAATCTCGCAAGTGAAAAAATTTAAGATCAGTTCACAGATGTATAATTTTACACATGTATAATTTTCTTCCACAAATGTATAATTTTACACATGTATAATTTTCTCTTATCCTTTCCTAGATAGAATATATGTCAGCCAAAAAAATTCAAATGTATACTTTCTATTATCATTTAAATCATGATATATTATTGTAATACTAATCTCCTATTGTTTACTATATTGTTATAAATAAATTTTAACAATATATATGTTTATATTCAAAAGAAAAATAATAAATCGAATCACAAATAATGGAATAGAATCCTAACCGTTTGTATATTTTTTTTCAACAAATTCTAAATAAATCAATTCTATATTTGATTTAATTTAAATTGATTTCTCATTTTTTCTCAAATTATGCTTTAATTATTTAATTAAAGTTGTTTTAATTATGCTCTAACGATGAAATAACAATAGGTAGTAGGAATAAACAAATTAAGTACTAAGTTCTATTCTTTTTTATTATTTCTAATTAAATTTAAGGACCGAATTTTATAAATATTAATGAGTTATATTTAATTACCATATAGATAATAAACAAGTTAGTAATATGAAAAAATTATAAATATTTAATTAATGCTTATAAATAGAATCTAATATATATATATATATATATATATATATATATATATATATATATATATATATATATATATATATATATATATATATATATATATATATATATATATATATATATATATATATATATATATATAATTGAAATAAAATTTAAAAATTACAACAAATAAGACTACAATTTGACTTGATAATCCATTATAAATTTCAATTGATTATATATAAACTGATTATATATAAACAATTCACATTGTGGTTGAAATTTTTATTAATATAGTAATACATATCTTCTTTTGGTGCATATCGATTCAAATCATATATAGTTTTGTTAAAAAATAAAATAAAATTAATGCTCGTAGCTTTTATAAGACAATTAAAGTTTATATAGACATGTCGTCAAAGAGGCAACTTTTCTCTCAAAAGTAAGTGATTATTGCGTTGTGTTGTACATCTAAATTTATATATTAGTTTTTAATTTTTTTTAATTTTTTTAATTCTTATTTTAAAATAAAGGTCTTCAATTTTTTAAGCTCGATACGACAGGTTATATAAGTCGTCAATAACTTCCCTTGAAAAGGAGAGAGCAATTAACGCAACTAAAGGTGACCTAAACCCTTAATTCTAGGGATCTTTATAAATACATCTCCTCTCAAGAAGATAAATGATAGATCATATGTGATACACATTAATATTTCATTGTTTGTCGTATTCTAACATTCTCATTCAATTCTTCATCATACCATTAATATTTCATGAGTTAAAATCAATTTATTATGAATCTGTCGAGTGTTCACACATAAAAAGTTCATTTCAATCACACATGAAAAAACTAAAATTGTTCCAAATGCTTAATTGAACAAAAAGTTCTAACAAATAATATTTTTAATTTCTCACTAAGGATGGAGAGTTACACCAAAACTTTTCCATTTTCACATTTAAGTTATCATTTATTTATTTATACTATCGTATATACCATAACAAACACTTTCTAAATAACTATATACGTACCAATCCTATCACTATTTCATTATTATTTCTAAATTTTACTATTATGTTTTCTTTATCTTTTTGTTTTTATTTTTATTAATTACTATTAACTTTACCATCTCTTTTTATTTTTATTATTCTATATTAATAAATTTTTAAATATAATTTTAGTTTATTTAAAATTTAAAAATATTATTAACTATCAAAATAAAATATCATTAAAATTTTAAATCTCATTTTATTAATAAATTCCACCCCTCTTTTTTTAATTTTTCTTTTTATTAATCTATAATAATAAGTTTTTAGGAATGACTCCATATTGTTTTATTATTAATATGTAATAATAAAACTTTAAGAACAATTTCGTATTCTTATAAATTTAAGATATCATTAGATATAGAAATAGAATATTATTATAAATTTTAATCAAATTAAGTAGTTATATTTATATTAAAATATTAATAAATCTCATTCATAACAAATTAATAAATATTTTAGATGTAATTTATTTTTTTTTATTTTTTATTGTAAGTTTAAAATTTTATATTTCTTCATTTTTTTTAATATTTTAACTTCACAAATAATTTTTCAATCAAAAACATTTATATTAATATATTCTAAATTATTTATTTCAATTATGATAATTTTAAAACTGAAACACGCATGCTCAAATTTTTGCTAATATTATTTTTAAATATATTTAAGTTAAAAGTGTCAAATATAAATGGTATAAAGATATTTAATTATTAGAATAAAGTTTATGATGTGTAACTATTTAATTTATATCAAATTTGAGTATTGTGTTTCGCCGTCATCAATCTCGCAAGTGAAAAAATTTAAGATCAGTTCACAGATGTATAATTTTACACATGTATAATTTTCTTCCACAAATGTATAATTTTACACATGTATAATTTTCTCTTATCCTTTCCTAGATAGAATATATGTCAGCCAAAAAAATTCAAATGTATACTTTCTATTATCATTTAAATCATGATATATTATTGTAATACTAATCTCCTATTGTTTACTATATTGTTATAAATAAATTTTAACAATATATATGTTTATATTCAAAAGAAAAATAATAAATCGAATCACAAATAATGGAATAGAATCCTAACCGTTTGTATATTTTTTTTCAACAAATTCTAAATAAATCAATTCTATATTTGATTTAATTTAAATTGATTTCTCATTTTTTCTCAAATTATGCTTTAATTATTTAATTAAAGTTGTTTTAATTATGCTCTAACGATGAAATAACAATAGGTAGTAGGAATAAACAAATTAAGTACTAAGTTCTATTCTTTTTTATTATTTCTAATTAAATTTAAGGACCGAATTTTATAAATATTAATGAGTTATATTTAATTACCATATAGATAATAAACAAGTTAGTAATATGAAAAAATTATAAATATTTAATTAATGCTTATAAATAGAATCTAATATATATATATATATATATATATATATATATATATATATATATATATATATATATATATATATATATATATATATATATATATATATATATATATATATATATATATATATATATATATATATATATATATATATATATATATATATATATATATATATATATATATATATATATATATATATATATATAATTGAAATAAAATTTAAAAATTACAATAAATAAGACTACAATTTGACTTGATAATCCATTATAAATTTCAATTGATTATATATAAACTGATTATATATAAACAATTCACATTGTGGTTGAAATTTTTATTAATATAGTAATACATATCTTCTTTTGGTGCATATCGATTCAAATCATATATAGTTTTGTTAAAAAATAAAATAAAATTAATGCTCGTAGCTTTTATAAGACAATTAAAGTTTATATAGACATGTCGTCAAAGAGGCAACTTTTCTCTCACAAATAAGTGATTATTGCGTTGTGTTGTACATCTGAATTTATATATTAGTTTTCTATTTTTTTTAATTTTTTTAATTCTTATTTTAAAATTAAGGTCTTCAATTTTTTAAGCTCGATACGACAGGTTATATAAGTCGTCAATAACTTCCCTTGAAAAGGAGAGAGCAATTAACGCCACTAAAGGTGACCTAAACCCTTAATTCTAGGTATTTTTATAAATACATCTCCTCTCAAGAAGATAAATGATAGATCCTAAGTGATACACATTAATATTTCATTGTTTGTCGTATTCTAACGTTCTCATTCAATTCTTCATCATACCATTAACAATTCATGAGATAAAATCAATTTATTATGAATATGTTGAGTGTTCACACATAAAAAGTTCATTTCAATCACACATGAAAAAACTAAAATCGTTCCAAATGCATAATTGACCAAAAAAAATCTAACAAATAATATTTTTAATTTCTCACTAAGGATGGAGAGTTACACCAAAACTTTTCCATTTTCACATTTTAGTTATCATTTATTTATTTATACTATCGTATATACCATAACAAACACTTTCTAAATAACTATATACGTACCAATCCTTTCACTATTTCATTATTATTTCTAAATTTTACTATTATGTTTTCTTTATCGTTTTGTTTTTATTTTTATTAATTACTATTAACTTTACCATCTCTTTTTATTTTTATTAATCTATATTAATAAATTTTTAAATATATTTTTAGTTTATTTAAAATTTAAAAATATTATTAACTATCAAAATAAAATATCATTAAAATTTTAAATCTCATTTTATTAATAAAATCCACCCCTCTTTTTTTATTTTTTCTTTTTATTAATCTATAATAATAAGTTTTTAGGAATGCCTCCATATTGTTTTATTATTAATATGTAATAATAAAACTTTAAGAACAATTTCGTATTCTTATAAATTTAAGATATCATTAGATATAGAAATAGAATATTATTATAAATTTTAATCAAATTAAGTAGTTATATTTATATTAAAATATTAATAAATCTCATTCATAACAAATTAATAAATATTTTAGATGTAATTTATTTTTTTTATTTTTTATTTTAAGTTTAAAATTTTATATTTCTTCATTTTTTTTAATATTTTAACTTCACAAATAATTTTTCAATAAAAAACATTTATATTAATATATTCTAAATTATTTATTTCAATATGATAATTTTAAAACTGAAACACACATGCTCAAATTTTTGCTAATATTATTTTTAAATATATTTAAGTTAAAAGTGTCAAATATAAATGGTATAAAGATATTTAATTATTAGAATAAAGTTTATGATGTGTAACTATTTAATTTATATCAAATTTGAGTATTGTGTTTCACCGTCATCAATCTCGCAAGTGAAAAAATTTAAGATCAGTTCTTAGATGTATAATTTTACATATGTATAATTTTCTTTTATCCTCTCATACATAGAATATAGTCCACAAATGTATAATTTTACACATGTATAATTTTCTCTTATCCTTTCCTAGATAGAATATATGTCAGCCAAAAAAATTCAAATGTATACTTTCTATTATCATTTAAATCATGCTATATTATTGTAATACTAATCTCCTATTGTTTACTATATTGTTATAAATAAATTTTAACAATATATATGTTTATATTCAAAAGAAAAATAATAAATCGAATCACAAATAATGGAATAGAATCCTAACCGTTTGTATATTTTTTTTCAACAAATTCTAAATAAATCAATTCTATATTTGATTTAATTTAAATTGATTTCTCATTTTTTCTCAAATTATGCTTTAATTATTTAATTAAAGTTGTTTTAATTATGCTCTAACGATGAAATAACAATAGGTAGTAGGAATAAACAAATTAAGGACTAAGTTCTATTCTTTTTTATTATTTCTAATTAAATTTAAGGACCGAATTTTATAAATATTAATGAGTAATATTTAATTACCATATAGATAATAAACAAGTTAGTAATATGAAAAAATTATAAATATTTAATTAATGCTTATAAATAGAATCTAATATATATATATATATATATATATATATATATATATATATATATATATATATATATATATATATATATATATATATATATTATATATATATATATATATATATATATATATATATATATATATATATATATATATATATATATATATATATATATATATAATTGAAATAAAATTTAAAAATTACAATAAATAAGACTACAATTTGACTTGATAATCCATTATAAATTTCAATTGATTATATATAAACTGATTATATATAAACAATTCACATTGTGGTTGAAATTTTTATTAATATAGTAATACATATCTTCTTTTGGTGCATATCGATTCAAATCATATATAGTTTTGTTAAAAAATAAAATAAAATTAATGCTCGTAGCTTTTATAAGACAATTAAAGTTTATATAGACATGTCGTCAAAGAGGCAACTTTTCTCTCAAAAGTAAGTGATTATTGCTTTGTGTTGTACATCTAAATTTATATATTAGTTTTCAACTTTTTTTAATTTTTTTAATTCTTATTTTAAAATTAAGGTCTTCAATTTTTTAAGCTCGATACGATAGGTTATATAAGTGGTCAATAACTTCCCTTAAAAAGGAGAGAGCAATTAACGCCACTAAAGGTGACCTAAACCCTTAATTCTAGGGATCTTTATAAATACATCTCCTCGCAAGAAGATAAAAGATAGATCCTAAGTGATACACATTAATATTTCATTGTTTGTCGTATTCTAACGTTCTAATTCAATTCTTCATCATACCATTAATATTTCATGAGTTAAAATCAATTTATTATGAATCTGTTGAGTGTTCACACATAAAAAGTTCATTTCAATCACACATAAAAAAAAACTAAAATCGTTCCAAATGCATAATTGTCCACAAAAAAAAACTAACAAATAATATTTTTAATTTCTCACTAAGGATGGAGTAAGGATGGAGAGTTACACCAAAACTTTTCCATTTTCACATTTTAGTTATGATTTATTTATTTATACTATCGTATATACCATAACAAACATTTTCTAAATAACTATATACGTACCAATGCTATCACTATTTCATTATTATTTCTAAATTTTACTATTATGTTTTCTTTATCTTTTTGTTTTTATTTTTATTAATTACTATTAACTTTACCATCTCTTTTTATTTTTATTAATCTATATTAATAAACTTTTAAATATAATTTTAGTTTATTTAAAATTTAAAAATATTATTAACTATCAAAATAAAATATCATTAAAATTTTAAATCTCATTTTATTAATAAATTCCACCACTCTTTTTTTATTTTTTCTTTTTATTAATCTATAATAATAAGTTTTTAGGAATGACTCCATATTGTTTTATTATTAATATGTAATAATAAAACTTTAATAACAATTTCGTATTCTTATAAATTTAAGATATCATTAGATATAGAAATATAATATTATTATAAATTTTAAACAAATTAAGTAGTTATATTTATATAAAATTATTAATAAATCTCATTCATAACAAATTAATAAATATTTAAGATGTAATTTATTTTTTTATTTTTTATTTTAAGTTTAAAATTTTATATTTCTTCATTTTTTTTTTAATATTTCAACTTCATAAATAATTTTTCAATCAAAAACATTTATATTAATATAATCTAAATTATTTATTTAAATTATGATAATTTTAAAACTCTATTTACCTGTGAAACACACATGCTCAAATTTTTGCTAATATTATTTTCAAATATATTTAAGTTAAAAGTGTCAAATATAAATGGTATAAAGATATTTAATTATTAGAATAAAATTTATGATGTGTAACTATTTAATTTATATCAAATTTGAGTATTGTGTTTCACCGTCGTCATCAATCTCGTCGTCATCAATCTCGCAAGTGAAAAAATTTAAGATCAGTTCACAGATGTATAATTTTACACATGTATAATTTTCTTTTATCCTCTCCTACATAGAATATAGTCCACAAATGTATAATTTTACACATGTATAATTTTCTCTTATCCTTTCCTAGATAGAATATATGTCAGCTAAAAAAACTCAAATGTATACTTTCTATTATCATTTAAATCATGATATATTATTTTAATACTAATCTCCTATTGTTTACTATATTGTTATAAAATAAATTTTAACAATATATATGTTTATATTCAAAAGAAAAATAATAAATCGAATCACAAATAATAGAATAGAATCCTAACCGTTTGTATTTTTTTTTCCAACAAACTCTAAATCAATCAATTCTATATTTGATTTAATTTAAATTGATTTCTCATTTTTTCTCAAATTATGCGTTAATTATTTAATTAAAGTTGTTTTAATTATGCTTCAACGATGAAATAACAATGGTAGTATGAATAAACAAATTAAGGACTAAGTTCTATTCTTTTTTATTATTTCTAATTATATTTAAGGACTGACTTTTATAAATATTAATGAGTTATATTTAATTATCATATTGATAATAAACAAGTTAGTAATATGAAAAAATTATAAATATTTAATTAATTCTTATAAATAGAATCTAATATATATATATATATATATATATATATATATATATATATATATATATATATATATATATATATATATATATATATATATATATATATATATATATATATATATATATATATATATATATATATATATATATATATATATATATATATATATATATATATAATTGAAATAAAATTTAAAAATTACAATAAATAAGAATACAATTTGATTTGATAATCCATTATAAATTTCAATTGATTATATATAAACTGATTATATATAAACAATTCACATTGTGGTTGAAATTTTTATTAATATAGTAATACATATCTTCTTTTGGTACATATCGATTCAAATCATAGATAGTTTTGTTAAAAAATAAAATAAAATTAATCCTCGTAGCTTTTATAAGACTATTAAAGTTTATATAGACATGTCGTCAAAGAGGCAACTTTTCTCTCAAAATTAAGTGATTATTGCGTTGTGTTGTACATCTAAATTTATATATTAGTTTTCAATTTTTTTAATTCTTGTTTTAAAATTAAGGTCTTCAATTTTTTAAGCTCGATACGACAGGTTATATAAGTGGTCAATAACTTCCCTTAAAAAGGAGAGAGCAATTAACGCCACTAAAGGTGACCTAAACCCTTAATTCTAGGGATCTTTATAAATACATCTCCTCTCAAGAAGATAAATGATAGATCCTAAGTGATACACATTAATATTTCATTGTTTGTCGTATTCTAACGTTCTCATTCAATTCTTCATCATACCATTAATATTTCATGAGTTAAAATCAATTTAATATGAATATGTTGAGTGTTCACACAGAAAAAGTTCATTTCAATCACACATAAAAAAAACTAAAATCGTTTCAAATGCATAATTAACCAAAAAAAACTAACAAATACTATTTTTAATTTCTTACTAGTGGAGAGTTACACTAAAACTTTTCCATTTTCACATTTTAGTTATCATTTATTTATTTATACTATCGTATATACCATAACAAACACTTTCTAAATAACTATATACGTACTGTTGCGGTGAAAATTGGATATCAAGCTATTGAATTAACTTGAACCTTAATTCTTTTACAACCGGACTGTAATTTATCCAAAGGAAAGGTCTAAAGAAAGAAAGAACCTTTTGCGCGATGTTACAACAACGCTAAGAGATTCGGGGATCGGGGGTTGGTTATGCATAGGGTAGGTATTTCACATCCTAAACATCTGTAGTACTCTACAGGAACATTTTGTTTCTTTGTATGCTAAGTTTGTTAAATATTTGCTAAGGTTTGGGTATTGGGTAAAAAGGTGAAGGTTATAATAGATGAAGACCTAAGATTGTTTCTAAGTTTGCTCGCAAAGACATCGCGTCCTCTGCCTACGTATCCTAACTAGGATAGAATCAGAGCAATCGTAGTTCACCTCACAAGGGATGAAGAACACTTGATTATGATTAAGGTTCAAAGGGGAACAAACATATCCATGCTTGTGTAGAGTTTCACAAAACTCTCAAGATCTATGTTGAACTCTCAAGAAAGGGAAGTAAGTAATCATGTCCATGATTCTTACATAGAGTTAACCAAACTCTATCCTAAAGTTCTATGTTGTAAGACCAAATGGTTCTATCCAGACCAAAAGGTGGGAGAAGGGGGAAGGTTGCTCGTCAAGATATCGCATCTTGTGCCTACGTATTCTCATTGTCCAATGAGAAATCAGAGCGGTCGTAGTTCGGGCTCGAACTAAGGAATCAATTGGTTCTTTCCAGACCAAAAGAGGGGAAAGTTCTATCCAGACCTATGAGTTTATATCCTATTGGTTTTATCCAGACCAAAAAGGGGGTTAAGGCTCTTTCGAGGCCTATGAGGGTATTGAGCTATCTATGACCCAAGGGTCAATAGAGAGACTTTCCTTTGGAAGGGAGGAGATGAGGCAACTTGGATGAGAACTAAAAAAGTTCCATCACTTGGGGAAGAAATAATTAACAAAGTAATCAATACTTTAAACAAAAGGGGCATGGTTACAACCAAAGATCATGTATCTTAACAAAGATGAAAGCATATCTTAACAAAGATTAAAGGTATATCTTAACAAAGATTGAAGGTAACAACCACATGTATCGATGACAATCAAATACAAGCAAATTAGTTTAACCTCATAATTTAGGAGGAAGGCGACTTGGATGAGAACTAAAAAAGTTCCATCACTTGGGGAAAGTAAACTTAACAAAGCATAAACATTCACACATGATGAATATAAGGGATATGGTTACAACCAAGAATGATCAAGCATATTATAATAAGCAAGGATCTAAATCAAGATGAATGGTTACAACCAAAGCAAGCATTTAAGATATTACAATATTAATGATTTCAATCAAGATAGATGGTCACAACCAAAGCAAGTATCAAGATATTACAATATTAAGAAGGGTAAGTTCTTACAAGACTTAAGCATAAGGAAGTCACAACCACAAACATATCTTAACAAAGATGGGGATATATCTTAACAAAGATGGCAGGGGATCTTAACAAAGATAAAGATGTATCTTGACAAAGAATGGTTTCTTAGAGCTTCACGGGGAAAACTTTCAAGTTTTAAGAGAAGATCAAACACAAATGCTTACAAGCAAGAGTTTTAGTCAAACTCAAGTACACAAGGATGCTAACAAGCCAAAATCATAACTTTAAAATAAAACTCAAAAGATAATAAAATTAAAGTTTTGAAATGAATAAATGAGAGATAGGAAGATGAAAACCCTAAAAACATTCATGGTAGCATGTGAAATGCAAGTAGAAAGTTCACATTTATGAGTTTTAGGTTTACCTCTTGAAGCAAGCTTAGGCAATAAGAAAACCAGAGATATTGAGAGCTCTTACAAGGTCTTCAAATGTTCCTAGGTTGATGAATAGATGCTCCAAACAACCTCCAAGCAAGCTAGTGGACGAAATGCCTTGTAAATGAAGGAAAAACTCTAAAATCCAAAGGTTTCAAAGACCAACTCACTCAAACCTTGTTACATAAGTGTGGAAGTGATTTGGATAGCTTCAATACATCATATTTGATGTGTTTGAAGTGTTTCTTGAGTTGGAAAAAGTTTGGAAATGGTTTTGGAAGGTGTTTTGCAAAAATAGATTTTGAGGGATTTTGGAGACTTAGTGAGATTTTGCAAGAATTTGGTGATTGTGTAAGGGAGAAAGTTCTAGATGGTTTCTAGCATAGAACTGGTGTGTTTGTGATATAGTAAGTGAGTTCTATTTATAGCCAAAGGCCTTGGATCAAGGTATGGGCAAAAGTGAAGCAAATTGCCAATTTTAACCTTCCATCATGAAAATCTTTGAGTTTTCCAATGCAATCTTCATCTTTGTCTTTAAGACACTCTAATAAGATATTCTCCATGCCCCATAGATTTTTTTCATCATGCTTGATAGGATAGAAGGTGACTTGTTGAATTAAAGTTGATGATTTGACAAGGGTAGCCACCTTTTTTCTCTTTCTTCACTATTCACTTTTACAACTTGCATTAAATAATGATTTCCTTTGATCTTTGGTCCATTTTCGTGGGAATTGATGTTAAACATGTTTATTAACAATGTAAACATCATAAATGAGGCTTAGTCTTTGATTAGCATCAATTTGGAGAGGTTTTGGAATAAAAAAAACTCATGTTGACCTGGTTTTGCCAAAGTGAGTTTTTGCCAACTTGTGGACCTCGGTTCTCTCTAACCAGGAAGAGTTATGGAACCCACTTGTACTTTTTAGAAAACCCCAATTAGGTACTAAAATATTTATGCTTGTGTTAGGAACTCATTCCCCTTGAAACTAGGTCAAAAACCCTTGTGTGGTTAAGGAGTTATGGCTTTGCCCTTTTCAAAACCTTAATTTCCCAACTTTTACGATTACTCCCTAACCCTTGATCCAATGGTCATGAAACTTCATGGGTAGGTGTAATATGTCATTAGTACCATTTTTTATTCCCATCTTTAGGTCAAATTCCTCATGAGTGAAGAGTTGACTTTTCGGTCAACCGAACGATCGATCGGTGGCTACCGAGTCGACGGTTGATGTTCCGGGTATTTTGAGGCCTTGAAACTTCTTGAGTAGAATTTACTAAGCCATAGGAACTTCATGGACCATGATCCCACCATTGGAACACCTTTTAAATTAAAAGTCAAACTACAGTTGACTTTTCCTGATCGAAAACCCTAATCGGTATCCTGAACTGCACTGTTCTTGATCTGGGGGTGACAACCTCCGATTGGATTAAAACATGACCCAATGTGATATCTTTGACTTTTTTTTATGGAGAATCAATCCAAAACATTGATTGATCATACTGTCGAAGTCTCGATTTTTGACGGTGCGGAACCCTAATTCGCATGTATCTTGACAAAAACAACTTGAAATAGGTTATGGTCAGATAATCAAACGAATATGACCCTAAAATGATGATGAGGATCTAAGGGGTCAAAATTTAGGGTGCAACAGTTGCCCCTATTTAAATATCTTCACTAGATGGCAATGAGAGATGACAATCCTCATAGAATCGTAGTGAAAGGTATTTAAATATAGAAAACCAAAAATTTTGTCCCTTAGATCCGGTGGTATGCAAAAGGAAAAATGTGAATATGACATGAATCTAAATGGTGCTTTATGATTCTTGAATGCAAGCCAGATGCAGACACACGAGCAAAAACAAAAGAATGGTCGACACAACGAGTAACTACTCACAGGGGACCCGAAGCACTGGGGAAAACTTCGCTGGGGAACAATTCCACCGGGGAAGCAAAACTTTACCGGGGGACAGACGAAATGAAGACACACGAGCAAAACTTTAACGATATATATGTTTATATTCAAAAGAAAAATAATAAATCGAATCACAAATAATGGAATAGAATCCTAACCGTTTGTATATTTTTTTTCAACAAATTCTAAATCAATCAATTCTATATTTGATTTAATTTAAATTGATTTCTCATTTTTTCTCAAATTATGCTTTAATTATTTAATTAAAGTTGTTTTAATTATGCTTCAACGATGAAATAACAATGGGTAGTAGGAATAAACAAATTAAGGACTAAGTTCTATTCTTTTTATTATTTCTAATTAAATTTAAGGACTGACTTTTATAAATAATAATGAGTTATATTTAATTACCATATTGATAATAAACAAGTTAGTAATATGAAAAAATTATAAATATTTAATTAATGCTTATAAATAGAATCTAATATATATATATATATATATATATATATATATATATATATATATATATATATATATATATATATATATATATATATATATATATATATATATATATATATATATATATATATATATATATATATATATATATATATATATATATATATATATATATATATATATATATATATATATATATATATATATATATATATATATATATATATATATATATATATATATATATATATATATATAATTGAAATAAAATTTAAAAATTACAATAAATAAGACTACAATTTGACTTGATAATCCGTTATAAATTTCAATTGATTATATATAAACTGATTATATATAAACAATTCACATTGTGCTTGAAATTTTTATTAATATAGTAATACATATCTTCTTTTGGTGCATATCGATTCAAATCATATATAGTTTTGTTAAAAAATAAAATAAAATTAATGCTTGTAGCTTTTATAAGACTACTAAAGTTTACATAGACATGTCGTCAAAGAGGCAACTTTTCTCTCAAAAGTAAGTGATTATTGCGTTGTGTTGTACATCTAAATTTATATATTAGTTTTCAATTTTTTTTATTTTTTTTAATTCTTATTTTAAAATTAAGGTCTTCAATTTTTTAAGCTCGATACGACAGGTTATATAAGTGGTCAATAACTTCCCTTGAAAAGGAGAGAGCAATTAACGCCACTAAAGGTGACCTAAACCCTTAATTCTAGGGATCTTTATAAATACATCTCCTCTCAAGAAGATAAATGATAGATCCTAAGTGATACACATTAATATTTCATTGTTTGTCGTATTCTAACATTCTCATTCAATTCTTCATCATACCATTAACAATTCATGAGATAAAATCAATTTATTATGAATATGTTGAGTGTTCACACATAAAAAGTTCATTTCAATCACACATGAAAAAACTAAAATCGTTCCAAATGCATAATTGACCAAAAAAAATCTAACAAATAATATTTTTAATTTCTCACTAAGGATGGAGAGTTACACCAAAACTTTTCCATTTTCACATTTTAGTTATCATTTATTTATTTATACTGTCGTATATACCATAACAAACACTTTCTAAATAACTATATACGTACCAATGCTATCACTATTTCATTATTATTTCTAAATTTTACTATTATGTTTTCTTTATCTTTTTGTTTTTATTTTTATTAATTACTATTAACTTTACCATCTCTTTTTATTTTTATTAATCTATATTAATAAATTTTTAAATATAATTTTAGTTTATTTAAAATTTAAAAATATTATTAACTATCAAAATAAAATATCATTAAAATTTTAAATCTCATTTTATTAATAAATTCCACCACTCTTTTTTTATTTTTTCTTTTTATTAATCTATAATAATAAGTTTTTAGGAATGACTCCGTATTGTTTTATTATTAATATGTAATAATAAAACTTCATGAACAATTTCGTATTCTTATAAATTTAAGATATCATTAGATATAGATATAGAATATTATTATAAATTTTAATCAAACAAAGTAGTTATATTTAGATAAAATTATTAATAAATCTCATTCATAACAAATTAATAAATATTTAAGATGTAATTTATTTTTTTATTTTTTATTTTAAGTTTAAAGTTTTATATTTCTTAATTTTTTTTAATATTTTAACTTTACAAATAATTTTTCAATCCAAAACATTTATATTAATATATTCTAAATTATTTATTTAAATTATGATAATTTTAAAACTCTATTTACCTGTGAAACACACATGCTCAAATTTTTGCTAATATTATTTTTAAATATATTTAAGTTAAAAGTGTCAAATATAAATGGTATAAAGATATTTAATTATTAGATAAAAATTTATGATGTGTAATTATTTAATTTATATCAAATTTGAGTATTGTGTTTCACCGTCGTCATCAATCTCGTCGTCATCAATCTCGCAAGTGAAAAAATGTAATATCAAATCACAGATGTATAATTTTACACATGTATAATTTTCTTTTATCCTCTCCTACATAGAATATACTCCACAAATGTATATTTTTACACATGTATAATTTTCTCTTATCTCAGCCAAAAAAATTCAAATGTATACTTTCTATTATCATTTAAATCATGATATATTATTGTAATACTAATCTCCTATTGTTTACTATATTGTTATAAAATAAATTTTAACGATATATATGTTTATATTCAAAAGAAAAATAATAAATCGAATCACAAATAATAGAATAGAATCCTAACCGTTTTGTATATTTTTTTTCAACAAACTCTAAATCAATCAATTCTATATTTGATTTAATTTAAATTGATTTCTCATATTTTCTCAAATTATGCTTTAATTATTTAATTAAAGTTGTTTTAATTATGCTTCAACGATGAAATAACAATGGGTAGTAGGAATAAACAAATTAAGGACTAAGTTCTATTCTTTTTTATTATTTCTAATTAAATTTAAGGACTGACTTTTATAAATAATAATGAGTTATATTTAATTATCATATCGATAATAAACAAGTTAGTAATATGAAAAAATTATAAATATTTAATTAATACTTATAAATAGAATCTAATATATATATATATATATATATATATATATATATATATATATATATATATATATATATATATATATATATATATATATATATATAATTGAAATAAAATTTAAAATTACAATAAATAAGAATACAATTTGATAAACTGATTATATATAAACAATTCACATTGTGGTTGAAATTTTTATTAATATAGTAATACATATCTTCTTTTGGTGCATATCGATTCAAATCATATATAGTTTTGTTAAAAAATAAAATAAAATTAATCCTCGTAGCTTTTATAAGACTATTAAAGTTTATATAGACATGTCGTCAAAGAGGCAACTTTTCTCTCAAAATTAAGTGATTATTGCGTTGTGTTGTACATCTAAATTTATATATTAGTTTTCAATTTTTTTTAATTTTTTTAATTCTTATTTTAAAATTAAGGTCTTCAATTTTTTTAGCTCAATACGATAGGTTATATAAGTGGTCAATAACTTCCCTTAAAAAGGAGAGAGCAATTAACGCCACTAAAGGAGACCTAAACCCTTAATTCTAAGGATCTTTATAAATACATCTCCTCTCAAGAAGATAAATGATAGATCCTAAGTGATACACATTAATATTTCATTGTTTGTCGTATTTTAACATTCTAATTCAATTCTTCATCATACCATTAATATTTCATGAGTTAAAATCAATTTAATATGAATCTGTTGAGTGTTCACACATAAAAAGTTCATTTCAATCACACATAAAAAAAAACTAAAATCGTTCCAAATGCATAATTGACCAAAAAAAACTAACAAATAATATTTTTAATTTCTCACTAAGGATGGAGAGTTACACCAAAACTTTTCCATTTTCACATTTTAGTTATCATTTATTTATTTTTACTATCATATATACCATAACAAACACTTTCTAAATAACTATATACGTACCAATGCTATCACTATTTCATTATTATTTCTAAATTTTACTATTATGTTTTCTTTATCTTTTTGTTTTTATTTTTATTAATTACTATTAACTTTACAATCTCTTTTTATTTTTATAATTCTCTATTAATAAATTTTTAAATATAATTTTAGTTTATTTAAAATTTAAAAATATTATTAACTATCAAAATAAAATATCATTAAAATTTTAAATCTCATTTTATTAATAAATTCATCCACTCTTTTTTTATTTTTTATTTTTATTAATCTATAATAATAAGTTTTTAGGAATGACTCCATATTGTTTTATTATTAATATGTAATAATAAAACTTTAAGAACAATTTCGTATTCTTATAAATTTAAGATATCATTAGATATAGAAATAGAATATTATTATCAATTTTAATCAAACTAAGTAGTTATATTTATATAAAATTATTAATAAATCTCATTCATAACAAATTAATAAATATTTAAGATGCAATTTATTCATTTATTTTTTATTTTAAGTTTAAAGTTTTATATTTCTTCATTTTTTTTAATATTTTAACTTCGCAAATAATTTTTCAATCAAAAACATTTATATTAATATATTCTAAATTATTTATTTAAATTATGATAATTATAAAACTATATTTACCTGTGAAACACACATGCTCAAATTTTTGCTAATATTATTTTTAAATATATTTAAGTTAAAAGTATCAAATATAAATGGTATAAAGATATTTAATTATTAGAATAAAATTTATGATGTGTAACTATTTAATTTATATCAAATTTGAGTATTGTGTTTCACCGTCGTCATGAATCTCGTCGTCATCAATCTCGCAAGTGAAAAAATTTAAGATCAGTTCACAGATGTATAATTTTACACATGTATAATTTTATTTTATCCTCTCCTACATAGAATATAGTCCACAAATGTATAATTTTACACTTGTATAATTTTCTCTTATCCTTTCCTAGATAGAATATATATCAGCCAAAAAAACTCAAATGTATACTTTTTATTATCATTTAAATCATGATATAATATTTTAATACTAATCTCCTATTGTTTACTATATTGTTATAAAATAAATTTTAACAATATATATGTTTATATTCAAAAGAAAAATAATAAATCGAATCACAAATAATAGAATAGAATCCTAACCGTTTGTATTTTTTTTTCAACAAACTCTAAATCAATCAATTCTATATTTGATTTAATTTAAATTGATTTCTCATTTTTTCTCAAATTATGCGTTAATTATTTAATTAAAGTTGTTTTAATTATGCTTCAACGATGAAATAACAATGGGTAGTAGGAATAAACAAATTAAGGACTAAGTTCTGTTCTTTTTTATTATTTCTAATTATATTTAAGGACTGACTTTTATAAATAATAATGAGTTATATTTAATTATCATATTGATAATAAACAAGTTAGTAATATGAAAAAATTATAAATATTTAATTAATGCTTATAAATAGAATCTAATATATATATATATATATATATATATATATATATATATATATATATATATATATATATATATATATATATATATATATATATATATATATATATATATATATAATTGAAATAAAATTTAAAAATTAAAATAAATAAGAATACAATTTGATTTGATAATCCATTATAAATTTCAATTCATTATATATAAACTGATTATATATAAACAATTCACATTGTGGTTGAAATTTTTATTAATATAGTAATACATATCTTCTTTTGGTGCATATCGATTCGAATCATAGATAGTTTTGTTAAAATATAAAATAAAATTAATCCTCGTAGCTTTTATAAGACTATTAAAGTTTATATAGACATGTCGTCAAAGAGGCAACTTTTCTCTCAAAATTAAGTGATTATTGCGTTGTGTTGTACATCTAAATTTATATATTAAGTTTTTAACTTTTTTTAATTTTTTTAATTCTTATTTTAAAATTAAGGTCTTCAATTTTTTAAGCTCGATACGATAGGTTATATAAGTTGTCAATAACTTCCCTTAAAAAGGAGAGAGCAATTAACGCCACTAAAGGTGACCTAAACCCTTAATTTTAGGGATCTTTATAAATACATCTCCTCGCAAGAAGATAAATGATAGATCCTAAGTGATACACATTAATATTTCATTGTTTGTCGTATTCTAACGTTCTAATTCAATTCTTCATCATACCATTAATATTTCATGAGTTAAAATCAATTTATTATGAATCTGTTGAGTGTTCACACATAAAAAGTTCATTTCAATCACACATAAAAAAAACTAAAATCGTTCCAAATGCATAATTGACCAAAAAAAAAAAACTAACAAATAATATTTTTAATTTCTCACTAAGGATGGAGTAAGGATGGAGAGTTACACCAAAACTTTTCCATTTTCACATTTTAGTTATGATTTATTTATTTATACTATCGTATATACCATAACAAACATTTTCTAAATAACTATATACGTACCAATGCTATCACTATTTCATTATTATTTCTAAATTTTACTATTATGTTTTCTTTATCTTTTTGTTTTTATTTTTATTAATTACTATTAACTTTACCATCTCTTTTTATTTTTATTAATCTATATTAATAAATTTTTAAATATAATTTTAGTTTATTTAAAATTTAAAAATATTATTAACTATCAAAATAAAATATCATTAAAATTTTAAATCTCATTTTATTAATAAATTCCACCACTCTTTTTTTATTTTTTATTTTTATTAATCTATAATAATAAGTTTTTAGGAATGACTCCATATTGTTTTATTATTAATATGTAATAATAAAACTTTAAGAACAATTTCGTACTCTTATAAATTTAAGATATCATTAGATATAGAAATATAATATTATTATAAATTTTAATCAAATTAAGTAGTTATATTTATATAAAATTATTAATAAATCTCATTCATAACAAATTAATAAATATTTAAGATGTAATTTATTTTTTTATTTTTTATTTTAAGTTTAAAATTTTATATTTCTTCATTTTTTTTTAATATTTTAACTTCACAAATAATTTTTCAATAAAAAACATTTATATTAATATAATCTAAATTATTTATTTAAATTATGATAATTTTAAAACTCTATTTACCTGTGAAACACACATGTCAAATTTTTGTTAATATTATTTTCAAATATATTTAAGGTAAAAGTGTCAAATATAAATGGTATAAAGATATTTAATTATTAGAATAAAATTTATGATGTGTAACTATTTCATTTATATCAAATTTGAGTATTGTGTTTCACCGTCGTCATCAATCTCGTCGTCATCAATCTCGCAAGTGAAAAAATTTAAGATCAGTTCACAGATGTATAATTTTACACATGTATAATTTTCTTTTATCCTCTCCTACATAGAATATAGTCTACAAATGTATAATTTTACACATGTATAATTTTCTCTTATCCTTTCCTAGATAGAATATATGTCAGCCAAAAAAACTCAAATGTATACTTTCTATTATCATTTAAATCATGATATATTATTTTAATACTAATCTCCTATTGTTTACTATATTGTTATAAAATAAATTTTAACAATATATATGTTTATATTCAAAAGAAAAATAATAAATCGAATCACAAATAATAGAATAGAATCCTAACCGTTTGTATTTTTTTTTTCAACAAGCTCTAAATCAATCAATTCTATATTTGATTTAATTTAAATTGATTTCTCATTTTTTCTCAAATTATGCGTTAATTATTTAATTAAAGTTGTTTTAATTATGCTTCAACGATGAAATAACAATGAGTAGTAGGAATAAACAAATTAAGGACTAAGTTCTATTCTTTTTTATTATTTCTAATTATATTTAAGGACTGACTTTTATAAATAATAATTAGTTATATTTAATTATCATATTGATAATAAACAAGTTAGTAATATGAAAAAATTATAAATATTTAATTAATGCTTATAAATAGAATCTAATATATATATATATATATATATATATATATATATATATATATATATATATATATATATATATATATATATATATATATATATATATATATATATATATATATATATATATATATATATATATAATTGAAATAAAATTTAAAAATTACAATAAATAAGAATACAATTTGATTTGATAATCCATTATAAATTTCAATTGATTATATATAAACAATTCACATTGTGGTTGAAATTTTTATTAATATAGTAATACATATCTTCTTTTGGTACATATCGATTCAAATCATAGATAACTTTGTTAAAAAATAAAATAAAATTAATCCTCGTAGCTTTTATAAGACTATTAAAGTTTATATAGACATGTCGTCAAAGAGGCAACTTTTCTCTCAAAATTAAGTGATTATTGCATTGTGTTGTACATCTAAATTTATATATTAGTTTTCAATTTTTTTTAATTTTTTTAATTCTTATTTTAAAATTAAGGTCTTCAATTTTTTAAGCTCGATACAATAGGTTATATAAGTGGTCAATAACTTCCCTTAAAAAGGAGAGAGCAATTAACGCCACTAAAGGTGATCTAAACCCTTAATTCTAAGGATCTTTATAAATACATCTCCTCTCAAGAAGATAAATGATAGATCCTAAGTGATACACATTAATATTTCATTGTTTGTCGTATTCTAACGTTCTAATTCAATTCTTCATCATACCATTAATATTTCATGAGTTAAAATAAATTTAATATGAATATGTTGAGTGTTCACACATAAAAAGTTCATTTCGATCACACATAAAAAAAAACTAAAATCGTTCCAAATGCATAATTGAGAAAAAAAAAACTAACAAATAATATTTTTAATTTCTCACTAAGGATGGAGTAAGGATGGAGAGTTCCACCAAAACTTTTCCATTTTCACATTTTAGTTATCATTTATTTATTTATACTATCGTATATACCATAACAAACACTTTCTAAATAACTATATACGTACCAATGCTATCACTATTTCATTATTATTTCTAAATTTTACTATTATGTTTTCTTTATCTTTTTGTTTTTATTTTTATTAATTACTATTAACTTTACCATCTCTTTTTATTTTTATTAATCTATATTAATAAATTTTTAAATATAATTTTAGTTTATTTAAAATTTAAAAATATTATTAACTATCAAAATAAAATATCTTTAAAATTTTAAATCTCATTTTTTAAATAAATTCCACCACTTTTTTTTTTATTTTTTCTTTTTATTAATCTATAATAATAAGTTTTTACGAATGACTCGATATTGTTTTATTATTAAGATGTAATAATAAAACTTTAAGAACAGTTTCATATTCTTATAAATTTAAGATATCATTAGATATAGAAATAGAATATTATTATAAATTTTAATCAAATTAAGTAGTTATATTTATATAAAATTATTAATAAATCTCATTCATAACAAATTAATAAATATTTAAGATGTGATTTATTTTTTTATTTTTTATTTTAAGTTTAAAGTTTTATATTTCTTCATTTTTTTTAACATTTTAACTTCACAAATAATTTTTCAATCAAAAACATTTATATTAATATATTCTAAATTATTTATTTAAATTATGATAATTATAAAACTCTATTTATCTGTGAAACACACATGCTCAAATTTTTGCTAATATTATTTTCAAATATATTTAAGTTAAAAGTGTCAAATATAAATGGTATAAAGATATTTAATTATTAGAATAAAATTTATGATGTGTAACTATTTAATTTATATCAAATTTGAGTATTGTGTTTCACCGTCGTCATCAATCTCGTTGTCATCAATCTCGCAAGTGAAAAAATTTAAGATCAGTTCACATATGTATAATTTCACACATGTATAATTTTCTTTTATCCTCTCCTACATAGAATATAGTCCACAAATGTATACTTTCTATTATCATTTAAATCATGATCTATTATTGTAATACTAATCTCCTATTGTTTACTATATTGTTATAAAATAAATTTTAACAATATATATGTTTATATTCAAAAGAAAAATAATAAATCGAATCACAAATAATAGAATAGAATCCTAACCGTTTGTATATTTTTTTTCAACAAACTCTAAAACAATCAATTCTATATTTGATTTAATTTAAATTGATTTATCATTTTTTCTCAAATTATGCTTTAATTATTTAATTAAAGTTGTTTTAATTATGCTTCAACGATGAAATAACAATGAGTAGTAGGAATAAACAAATTAAGGACTAAGTTCTATTCTTTTTTATTATTTCTAATTATATTTAAGGACTGACTTTTATAAATAATAATGAGTTATATTTAATTATCATATTGATAATAAACAAGTGAGTAATATGAAAAAATTATAAATTTTTAATTAATGCTTATAAATAGAATCTAATATATATATATATATATATATATATATATATATATATATATATATATATATATATATATATATATATATATATATATATATATATATATATATATATATATATATATATATATATATATATATATATATATATATATATATATATATATATATATATATATATATATATATATATATATATATATATATATATATATATATATATATATATATATATATATATATATATATATATATATATATATAAAATTGAAATAAAAATTAAAAATTACAATAAATAAGAATACAATTTGACTTGATAATCCATTATATTTTTCAATTGATTATATATAAACAATTCACATTGTGGTTGAAATTTTTAATAATATAGTAATACATATCTTCTTTTGGTGCATATCGATTCAAATCATAGATAGTTTTGTTAAGATCAGTTCACAGATGTATAATTTTCTTTTATCCTCTCATACATAGAATATAGTCCACAAATGTATAATTTTACACATGTATAATTTTCTCTTATCCTTTCCTAGATAGAATATATGTCAGCCAAAAAATTCAAATGTATACTTTCTATTATCATTTAAATCATGATATATTATTGTAATACTAATCTCCTATTGTTTACTATATTGTTATAAATAAATTTTAACAATATATATTATTGTAATTCAAATATATATGTTTACCAACAAACACAGATACTCGCCATGATGCAGCAACAAAATCAGCGAGCAGAGCAATTCAAAGCTTGGCATAGAACCACAATGCAACAGCTCCAAACTGGCCAGGAAGCTATCACTGAGAACTTGGCGAATCTTACCTTGCAATTCGAAGGACTCCGAGATTATGTCTATCACACCGGAGCTCTGAACTTTGAGGCCCGAGTCGACCAAGCCAGAGGTAGAGGACGAGACAGAGGACGTGACCGAGGCAGAGGCCGTGACTAGTTTTTTTTCTTTCTTCATTTGTTTCCCGTATTTTCCGTTTCCTGTATTTTCATTTCCCTTGTATTTCCCTCTCGCATTCTTTCAAATCAGTGGGGACACTGATTGAGATAGTGTGGGAGCGGAGCGTTTATTTCCCGTTTCCTTGTACTTTCAATTCAGTAATTTCAATTTAAACATTTTCCCACTTTAGCAAATAACAGCTCATTTATATGTCTTTTTCCGTTACGCAAATTTCCCCACTTTATTCGACATAAAGAAATTTTTTTCAGTTGTTCCTCAAAAGCATCACGAGAATGCGCCAAAGTTCAAACCAAGTTTTGAAACTCCGAGACGAAAATTCTAACAAAACCAGTACCGTCCTGACACCTTAGACCTCTGGTTTATGCGAGTCGGTTTCTCTACCTACGTGTACCAAAGTCTCAAGTTTCTACGCAAACTCAGCCCCAAGTAGTTTATACAAGCAGTCAGCACCATCCTAAACACTTCTAAGCGAGCGACCAATGCAAATAAGTGTATGATCTCTAAAAAGATGAAAAATCATGAAAAGAAAGCCATATAGCCCAAGTATAGAGACATGTTCCCTCTAAGTTAGGTGCTCCTCACCCGAGCATTTAGCCCAACGGTACAAAAACTCATTGAAAAATCAATAGTATAAGCTTATGAGCAATGAAAAGATCAAAACAGCAATGAGATCATATTCACTAACAGGTTGACTTGCCATGAAAGTGTATGGACAACGGGCTTAATGTGATTGCGCTAGAACAAACAGGGTAAACTTGACACGAGAACCTTGATACCGAGCTGCAGTAGCATGATTGGGACCGATTTGCATAAAAAGGAGACCTCCGAAGACTTATAGTCCAGTGTCGTCACCGTACTCGTTTTGTTCCTATATAGAATCCCGGTTTTTCCCAACTTTCTGAATGAGGAAGCTGCCTCGTGCCTGCCGACCTTTATTCTTCCTGCTTTTACTTGAGGACAAGCAAAGATTCAAGCTTAGGGGAGTTTGATAACGCGAAATCGTATATGTATATTGACACATAATTCAACTAATATTTGACTGGTTTCAATCCGATTTCGGGTTTTTCCATGTTATTTGTCTGATATTTTGCAGGTATTTGAAGATCATGTCCAAACAATTACAGATGAAATATGGACGAAAACCAGATGAAAACAACGTGAAAACCAGCAGATGCGAATTTTGCTGATGTGATGACCGTCACACATCCATGACGACCATCACACGGGTGATGACCATCACACACCATGACGACCGTCATGCAGGCAAAAATGCAGAACCTCATTTAACGTGCAAAAATCAGTTCCAAGTCCCAAAATGATGGACCACTACTTCCTATTTTCTCTGACTCCAAGTCCACCTTCTGAAAATTATAACCGTTAGCATTTCACCTCTATAAAAGGGGAAGGAGGGGAGCTGAGAAAGGGAGCCGCATTCAGATAACGAAGTGCTGCCCAAATATTTTCCAGAGAAAATTTAGTTTAAGTCTTCTTTTTGTTTTCCTTTTCTTTTTCCTGTATTCCATTTCTGCAATATTCATTTGTGCGCTCTATTGGTTTGAAGACACAATCCTGCCGACATCGTTGGGATTTGGCCAAAAGCCAATTGGATACGTTACAGGTTTTTATTATTTCGTTAATTGTAACTTTAATTCCCAGCAGTATGAATGTTCTAAATTTTTGCTTTTATTTACGCTTTACTTATTTCGAATCCATGTCTAGCTAAACCAGAGTAAACGGTATGTAATAATAATTCAGACGGGATTTGATAATAACCGGTTAAAACCTTTCTTTTTCAAAAGTTGTTTATGGCCTAAGTGTTTAAACTTATTTCCTGAATAAACGTTCGTCGCGACAGCGAGAACTTATTTAAAAGTAGTTTTGCCACGACAGTGGGAAATTAATTAAGGTACGAACCAACAAGCGACAGCTGTGGCTAGGACCAGATAGTAAACACTAGGCATTTGTTTTAATAACAGCGAAAGCACTTTAAAATAGATTAGAACTTAGAGATTTCCAAAAAGCGATTTTAACCCCGAACGGGATAGCGACAACATATGTTCCGCCTTAAAGTTGCGACTAGCGTCAACAACCATCGTGAGACAAAGGTCTTTAGATCACTATTTTCTTCTTAAATAAATTCTGAAAATATTTTATATACCGGTAACTTGTCAAATCCCCGAAGAACATAATTATTGCATATCGATTCACGTAATTATAATTCAAGTAACGATTTTAGTTCCCTTTAGTAATAGCAATTATTCCCTTAAACACTATCTACCTAGCTAAACATAGTAACTCCCGAGAACACTAGTTTGATTACGAGTCCTTGTGGGATCGATATCTTTTATTACTACGCGATAGACTGTGCACTTGCAGTTAAGTTGTATTAGACATAGAAAGTCGCGATCATTTTCGTGAAAATGTAACTAGGTGAATAGTAACACGAGTATTTTTCCTTTAAAAAGAAAGAAAATTCGGGTCATAACCCAACTGGGTCGAAAACATAACCCAGGCCCAATACATGACCCAACACTAAAATAAAATTCTAATTCAGTAACTTCAAACGGAATTTTGGAATTTTGGGCTTCGAATATGACTTCAACTTCAACACGAAAGTCGTAGCTCTCTCTCTTAGCTTTCCGGCGATTTTTAGAACGCCTCAAACGGATTTCCGGAACTCCAGTTATGATCGTTTCCGTGCAGACTGCTAAAGCTGAAAAATAAGTGCGGAAATCAAATTAAGCCAAAAATAAAATAAAATATAAAAACAAAATAAAACATAAAAATAATCAAGATAAAGTAAAGAAATGCCTAAGTAAAAATATAGGAGAAAGTGCATAAATATGCACTGATCACTCATCACGCTGGGAGCGCTTAAGCGTCTCCCCATGGACACAAACCTTAGGATCTATGACATTTTGATATTAATGATTATAGGAATACCTTGACGAATATAATGAGAAGGATTTTTAGACAATGACAACGATAATTCTAAAATACAAAAGTGTAGAGACAAGTGTTTGACACTGGTTGGCTTGTGGATTTTTCACAACCGGTACTCGTAAAGTCTTGAAAACTCTTCGAATGGGGAGAAAAAGAGATAATTTTCATATAGCATGATATTTGAGATCATAGCCTATATATAGAATGATAATCATTTAAAATTCTCATTATTTCGAAATGGATTATCTTGACATCCACTTATATTTAAGCACATATTCAATTAAATAATTAATTATTAAATATAATTAATTATTTTATTTACTTACTCAACCGATTAAGATTCTTATATATATATATATATATATATATATATATATATATATATATATATATATATATATATATATATATATATATATATATATATATATATATATATATATATATATATATATATATATATATATATATATATATATATATATATATATATATATATATATATATATATATATATATATATATATATATATATATATATATATATATATATATATATATATATATATATATATATATATATATATATATATATATATATATATTGCTCCGTCCCGCTCATCACACGGGGTCGGTCCAATCCATCTCTCCGTCGTGGAGGGCCTAGCTAATTGATCAGGTGTCGCGCGCGGATCAGAAAGAGTGTTTTTGATGAAAACGTAATACAACGACAATTCAACTCGGATATCGTCTCAAGGATTCTTTTATGTGATTAATCTACCAAATTCAAAATGGAGGGGGAGTTGGTTTGGTTTCTGATCGGATAAATAAAGAAAATGCAATTAAGCGGTTAAAATAAGTGATTATCAAAATAAGTCAATCTACTGTTTTCGGTTCCGGCTTATCACGGGTTTCTACCTTACAAATTTCCTAAGCGATTTCGATCTCTATTCGATTCCTATGTCAATTAACAAGCACAAAAGACATAAACTAGATTAACAATCCTATATTCCAAATTAAGCAAACAAATTAAGTTTTCGTGAGTTAAGCAAACACGAATTATAAA
Source organism: Lathyrus sativus (assembly GCA_963859935.3). Classification (NCBI taxonomy): domain Eukaryota; kingdom Viridiplantae; phylum Streptophyta; class Magnoliopsida; order Fabales; family Fabaceae; genus Lathyrus; species Lathyrus sativus. Next base: position 32,027 of record CAWUDS030002418.1, on the reverse strand, counting down.
CGCGAATTAACGACAAAGCGACGTAACGGCGAATAAATGCTAAGGATGCAATCATACGAATTTAATCAAAACAATTCTATAAACTAACAGATTAAGCAAAAGCAATTCATAGAATAGTGTTGAAAGAGAAACGAATTAGATTGATAAAGTAAAAACCTCAAAGCGTTGGAACGCGATTACAGCAGAATGACTCTAAGGAATTAGCTCTCCATGGTTCTCTCATAGCTCCAAATGTATTTTTCGTGAAAATGTAACTAGGTGAATAGTAACACGAGTATTTTTCCTTTAAAAAGAAAGCAAATTCGGGTCATAACCCAACTGGGTCGAAAACATAACCCAGGCCCAATACATGACCCAACACTAAAATTAAATTCTAATTCAGTAACTTCAAACGGAATTCTAGAATTTTGGGCTCCGAATCTGACTTCGACTCCAACAAGAAAGTCGTAGCTCTCTCTCTTAGCTTTCCGGCGATTTTTAGAACGCCTCAAACGGATTTCCAGAACTCCAGTTATGATCGTTTCCGTGCAGACTGCTAAAGCTGAAAAATAAGTGTGGAAATCAAATTAAACCAAAAATAAAATAAAATATAAAAACAAAATAAAACATAAAAACAATCAAGATAAAGTAAAGAAATGCCTAAGTAAAAATATAGGAGAAAGTGCATAAATATGCACTGATCACTCGTCACGCTGGGAGCGCTTAAGCGTCTCCCCATGGACACAAACCTTAGGATCTATGACATTTTGATATTAATAATTATAGGAATACCTTGACGAATATAATGAGAAAGATTTTTAGACAATGACAACGATAATTTTAAAATACAAAAGTGTAGAGACAAGTGTTTGACACTGGTTGGCTTGTGGATTTTTCTCAACCGGTACTCGTAATGTCTTGAAAACTCTTCGAATAGGGATAAAAAGAGATAATCTTCTTATAGGATGATATATTTGAGATCATAGCCTATATATAGAATGATAATCATTTAGAATTCTCATTATTTCGAAATGGATTATCTTGACATCCACTTATATTTAAGCACATATTCAATTAAATAATTAATTATTAAATATAGTTAATTATTTTATTTACTTACTCAACCGATATATATATATATATATATATATATATATATATATATATATATATATATATATATATATATATATATATATATATATATATATATATATATATATATATATATATATATATATATATATATATATATATATATATATATATATATATATATATATATATACTGCTCTGTCCCGTTCATCACACGAGGTCGGCCCAATCCATCTCTCCGTCGTGGATGACCTAGCTCATTGATCAGTTGTCGCGCGCGGATCAATACGAGTGTTTTTTATGAAAACGTAAAACAGCGACAATTCAACTTGGATATCGTCTCAAGGATTCTTTTATGTGATTAATCTACCAAATTCGAAATGGAGGGGGAGTTGGTTTGGTTTCTGATCGGATAAATAAAGAAAATGCAATTAAGCGGTTAAAATAAGTGATTATTAAAATAAGTCAATCTACTGTTTTCGGTTCCGGCTTATCACGGGATTCTACCTTACCAAGTTCCTAAGCGATTTCGATCTCTATTCGATTCCTATGTCAATTAACAAGCGCAAAAGACATAAACTAGATTAACAATCCTATATTCCAAATTAAACAAACGAATTAAGTTTTCGTGAGTTAAGCAAATACGAAATATAAACGCGAATTAACGACAAAGCGACGTAACGGCGAATAAATGCTAAGGATGCAATCATACGAATTTAATCAAAACAATTCTATAAACTAACAGATTAAGCAAAATCAATTCATAGAATAGTGTTGAAAGAGAAACGAATTAGATTGATAAAGTAAAAACCTCAAAGCGTTGGAACGCGATTACAGCAGAATGACTCTAAGGAATTAGCTCTCCATGGTTCTCTCAAAGCTCCGAATGTATTTTTCGTGAAAATGTAACTAGGTGAACAGTAACACGAGTATTTTTCCTTTAAAAAGAAAGTAAATTCGGGTCATAACCCAACTGGGTCGAAAACATAACCCAGGCCCAATACATGACCCAACACTAAAATAAAATTCTAAATCAGTAACTTCAAACGGAATTCTGGAATTTAGGGCTTCGAATCTGACTTCGACTCCAACACAACAGTCGTAGCTCTCTCTCTTAGCTTTCCGGCGATTTTTAGAACGCCTTAAACGGATTTCCGGAACTCCAGTTATGATCGTTTCCGTGCAGACTGCTAAAGCTGAAAAATAAGTGCGGAAATCAAATTAAGCCAAAAATAAAATAAAATATAAAAACAAAATAAAACATAAAAATAATCAAGATAAATTAAAGAAATGCCTAAGAAAAAATATAAGAGAAAGTGCATAAATATTTATGATCACTCATCACGCTGGGAGCGCTTAAGCGTCTCCCCATGGATACAAACCTTAGGATCTATGACATTTTGATATTAATGATTATAGGAATACCTTGACGAATATAATGAGAAAGATTTTTAGACAATGACAACGATAATTCTAAAATACAAAAGTGTAGAGACAAGTGTTTGACACTGGTTGGCTTGTGGATTTTTCTCAACCGGTACTCGTAATGTCTTGAAAACTCTTCGAATGGGGAGAAAAAGAGATAATTTTCTTATAGCATGATATTTGAGATCATAGCCTATATATAGAATGATAATCATTTAAAATTCTCATTATTTCGAAATGGATTATCTTGACATCCACTTATATTTAAGCACATATTCAATTAAATAATTAATTATTAAATATAATTAATTATTTTATTTACTTACTCAACCGATTAAGATTCTTATATATATATATATATATATATATATATATATATATATATATATATATATATATATATATATATATATATATATATATATATATATATATATATATATATATATATATATATATATATATATATATATATATATATATATATATATATAAATATTTTTATGCGTGAATCTGTTGAGTGTTCACGCATAAAAAGTTCATTTCAATCACGCATAAAAAAAACTAAAATCGTTCCAAATGCATAATTGACCACACAAAAAACTAACAAATAATATTTTTAATTTCTCACTAAGGATGGAGAGTTACACCAAAACTTTTCCATTTTAACATTTTAGTTATGATATACTTATTTATACTATCGTATATACCATAACAAACACTTTCTAAATAACTATATACGTACCAATGCTATCACTATTTCATTGTTATTTCTAAATTTTACTATTATGTTTTCTTAACTTTTTGTTTTTATTTTTGTTAATTACTATTAACTTTACCATCTCTTTTTATTTTTATTAATCTCTATTAATAAATTTTTAAATATAATTTTAGTTTATTTAAAATTTACAAATATTATTAACTATCAAAATAAAATATCATTGAAATTTTAAATCTCATTTTATTAATAAATTCCACCGCTCTTTTTTTATTTTTTCTTTTTATTAATCTATAATAATAAGTTTTTAGGAATGACTCCATATTGTTTTATTATTAATATGTAATAATAAAACTTTAAGAACAATTTCGTATTCTTATAAATTTAAGATATCCTTAGATATAGAAATAGAATGTTATTATAAATTTTAATCAAATTAAGTAGTTATATTTAAATAAAATTATTAATAAATCTCATTCATAACAAATTAATAAATATTTCAGATGTAATTTTTTTTATTTTTTTTATTTTAAGTTTAAAGTTTTATATTTCTTTATTTTTTTAATATTTTTACTTCACAAATAATTTTTCAATCAAAAACATTTATATTAATATATTCTAAATTATTTATTTAAATTATGATAATTTTAAAACTCTATTTACCTGTGAAACACACATGCTCAAATTTGTGCTGATATTATTTTCAAATATATTTAAGTTAAAAGTGTCAGATATAAATGGTATAAAGATATTTAATTATTAGAATAAAATTTATGATGTGTAACTATTTAATTTATATCAAATTTGAGTATTGTGTTTCAACGTCGTCATCAATCTCGCAAGTGAAAAAATTTAAGATCAGTTCACATATGTATAATTTTACACATGTATAATTTTCTTTTATCCTCTCCTACATAGAATATAGTCCAAAAATGTATAATTTTCTCTTATCCTTTCCTAGATAGAATATATGTCAGCCAAAAAAATTCAAATGTATACTTTCTATTATCATTTAAATCATGCTATATTATTGTAATACTAATCTCCTATTATTTACTATATTGTTATAAAATAAATTTTAACAATATATATATGTTTATATTCAAAAGAAAAATAATAAATCGAATCACAAATAATAGAATAGAATCCTAACCGTTTGTATATATTTTTTCAACAAACTCTAAATCAATCAATTCTATATTTGATTTAATTTAAATTGATTTCTAATTTTTTCTCAAATTATACTTTAATTATTTAAGGAAAGTTGTTTTAATTATGCTTCAACGATGAAATAACAATTGGTAGGAGGAATAAACAAATTAGACTTAAAAAATAATTAAGGACTAAGTATAAATAATAATGAGTTATATTTAATTATAAAATTGATAATAATTAAGTTGGTAATATGAAAAAATTATAAATATTTAATTAATGCTTATAAGTAGAATCTAATATATATATATATATATATATATATATATATATATATATATATATATATATATATATATATATATATATATATATATATATATATATATATATATATATATATATATATATATATATATATATATATATATATATATATATATATATATATATATAAATGAAATAAAATTTAAAAATTACAATAAATAAGAATACAATTTGACTTGATAATTCATTATAAATTTCAATTGATTATATATAAACAATTCACATTGTGGTTGAAATTTTTATTAATATAGTAATACATATCTTCTTTTGGTGCATATCGATTCAAATCATAGATAATTTTGTTAAAAAATAAAATAAAATTAATGCTCGTAGCTTTTATAAGACAATTAAAGTTTATATAGACATGTCGTCAAAGAAGCAACTTTTCTCTTAAAAGTAAGTGATTATTGCGGAGCGTTGTACATCTAAATTTATATATTAGTTTTTAATTTTTTTTTATTTTTTAAATTCTTATTTTAAAATTAAGGTCTTCAATTTTTTAAGCTTGATACGACAGGTTATATAAGTGGTTAATAACTTCCCTTGAAAAGGATAGAGCAATTAACGCCACTAAAGATGACCTAAACCCTTAATTCTAGGGATCTTTATAAATACATCTCCTCTCAAGAAGATAAATCATAGGTCCTAAGTGATACACATTAATATTTCATTGTTTGTCATATTCTAACGTTCTCATTCAATTCTTCATCATACCACAAGTTCATTTCAATCACACATAAAAAAACTAAAATTGTTCCAAATGCATAATTGAACAAAAAAAACTAACAAATAATATTTTTAATTTCTCACTAAGGACGGAGAGTTACACCAAAACTTTTCCATTCTCACATTTTAGTTATCATTTATTTATTTATTTATACTATCGTATATACCATAACAAACACTTTCTAAATAACTATATACGTACCAATGCTATCACTATTTCATTATTATTTCGAAATTTTACTATTATGTTTTCTTTATCTTTTTGTTTTTATTTTTATTAATTACTATTAACTTTACCATCTCTTTTTATTTTTATTAATCTCTATTAATAAATTTTTAAATATAATTTTAGTTTATTTAAAATTTACAAATATTATTAACTATCAAAATAAAATATCATTAAAATTTTAAATCTCATTTTATTAATAAATTCCACCACTCTTTTTTTATTTTTCCTTTTTATTAATCTATAATAATAAGTTTTTAGGAATGACTCCATATTGTTTTATTATTAATATGTAATAATAAAACTTTAAGAACAATTTCGTATTCTTATAAATTTAAGATATCATTAGATATAGAAATAGAATATTATTATAAATTTTAATCTAATTAAGTAGTTATATTTATATACAATTATTAATAAATCTCATTGATAACAAATTAATAAATATTTAAGATGTAATTTATTTTTTTATTTTTTATTTTAAGTTTAAAATTTTATATTTATTCATTTTTTTAATATTTTATCTTCACAAATAATTTTTCAATCAAAAACATTTATATTAATATATTCTAAATTATTTATTTAAATTATGATAATTATAAAACTCTATTTACCTGTGAACACATGCTCAAATTTTTGCTAATATTATTTTCAAATATATTTAAGTTAAAAGTGTCAAATATAAATGGTATAAAGATATTTAACTATTAGAATAAAATTTATGATGTGTAACTATTTAATTTATATCAAATTTGAGTATTGTGTTTCAACATCGTCATCAATCTCGTTGTCATCAATCTCGCAAGTGAAAAAATTTAAGATCAGTTCACAGATGTATACCTTCACACATGTATAATTTTCTTTTATCCTCTCCTACATAGAATATAGTCCACAAATGTATAATTTTACACATGTATAATTTTCTCTTATCCTTTCCTAGATAGAATATATGTCAGCCAAAAAAATTCAAATGTATACTTTCTATTATCATTTAAATCATGATATATTATTTTAATACTGATCTCCTATTGTTTACTATATTGTTATAAAATAAATTTTAAATATATATATGTTTATATTCAAAAGAAAAATAATAAATCGAATCACAAATAATAGAATAGAATCCTAACCGTTTGTATATTTTTTTTCAACAAACTCTAAATCAATCAATTCTATATTTGATTTAATTTAAATTGATTTATCATTTTTTCTCAAATTATGCTTTAATTATTTAATTAAAGTTGTTTTAATTATGCTTCAACGATGAAATAACAATGGGTAGTAGGAATAAACAAATTAAGGACTAAGTTCTATTCTTTTTTATTATTTCTAATTAAATTTAAGCACTAACTTTTATAAATAATAATGAGTTATATTTAATTATCATATTGATAATAAACAAGTGAGTAATATGAAAAAATTATAAATTTTTAATTAATGCTTATAAATAGAATCTAATATATATATATATATATATATATATATATATATATATATATATATATATATATATATATATATATATATATATATATATATATATATATATATATATATATATATATATATATATATATATATATATATATATATATATATATATATATATATATATATAATTGAAATAAAAATTAAAAATTAGAATAAATAAGAATACAATTTGACTTGATAATCCATTATATTTTTCAATTGATTATATATAAACTGATTATATATAAACAATTCACATTGTGGTTGAAATTTTTATTAATATAGTAATACATATCTTCTTTTGGTGCATATCGATTCAAATCATAGATAATTTTGTTAAAAAATAAAATAAAATTAATGCTTGTAGCTTTTATAAGACTACTAAAGTTTACATAGACATGTCGTCAAAGAGGCAACTTTTCTCTCAAAAGTAAGTGATTATTGCGTTGTGTTGTACATCTAAATTTATATATTAGTTTTCAATTTTTTTTAATTTTTTTAATTCTTATTTTAAAATTAAGGTCTTCAATTTTTTAAGCTCGATACGACAGGTTATATAAGTGGTCAATAACTTCCCTTAAAAAGGAGAGAGCAATTAACGCCACTAAAGGTGACCTAAACCCTTAATTCTAGGGATCTTTATAAATATATCTCCTCTCAAGAAGATAAATGATAGATCCTAAGTGATACACATTAATATTTCATTGTTTGTCGTATTCTAACGTTCTCATTCAATTCTTCATCATACCATTAATATATCATGAGTTAAAATCAATTTAATATGAATCTGTTGAGTGTTCACACATAAAAAGTTCATTTCAATCCCACATAAAAAAAACTAAAATCGTTCCAAATGCATAATTGACCAAAAAAAACTAACAAATAATATTTTTAATTTCTCACTAGTGGAGAGTTACACTAAAACTTTTCCATTTTCACATTTTAGTTATCATTTATTTATTTATACTATCGTATATACCATAACAAACACTTTTTAAATAACTCTATACGTACCCATGCTATCACTATTTCATTATTATTTCTAAATTTTACTATTATGTTTTCTTTATCTTTTTGTTTTTATTTTTATTAATTACTATTAACTTTACCATCTCTTTTTATTTTTATTAATCTATATTAATAAATTTTTAAATATAATTTTAGATTATTTAAAATTTAAAAATATTATTAACTATCAAAATAAAATATCTTTAAAATTTTAAATCTCATTTTATTAATAAATTCCACCACTCTTTTTTTATTTTTTCTTACTATTAATCTATAATAATAAGTTTTTACGAATGACTCGATATTGTTTTATTATTGAGATGTAATAATAAAACTTTAAGAACAGTTTCATACTCTTATAAATTTAAGATATCATTAGATATAGAAATATAATATTATTATAAATTTTAATCAAATTAAGTAGTTATATTTATATAAAATTATTAATAAATCTCATTCATAACAAATTAATAAATATTTAAGATGTAATTTATTTTTTTATTTTTTATTTTAAGTTTAAAATTTTATATTTATTCATTTTTTTTAATATTTTAACTTCACAAATAATTTTTCAATAAAAAACATTTATATTAATATATTCTAAATTATTTATTTAAATTATGATAATTTTAAAACTCTATTTACCTGTGAAACACACATGCTCAAATTTTTGCTAATATTATTTTCAAATATATTTAAGTTAAAACTGTCAAATATAAATGGTATAAAGATATTTAATTATTAGAATAAAATTTATGATGTGTAACTATTTAATTTATATCAAATTTGAGTATTGTGTTTCACCGTCGTCATCAATCTCGTCGTCATCAATCTCGCAAGTGAAAAAATTTAAGATCAGTTCACAGATGTATAATTTTACACATGTATAATTTTCTTTTATCCTCTCCTACATAGAATATAGTCCACAAATGTATAATTTTACACATGTATAATTTTCTCTTATCCTTTCCTAGATAGAATATATGTCAGCCAAAAAATTTAAATGTATACTATCTATTATCATTTAAATCATGATATATTATTGTAATACTAATCTCCTATTGTTTACTATATTGTTATAAAATAAATTTTAATAATATATAAGTTTATATTCAAAAGAAAAATAATAAATCGAATCACAAATAATAGAATAGAATCCTAACCGTTTGTATATTTTTTTTCAACAAACTCTAAATCAATCAATTCTATATTTGATTTAATTTAAATTGATTTATCATTTTTTCTCAAATTATGCTTTAATTATTTAATTAAAGTTGTTTTAATTATGCTTCAACGATAAAATAACAATGAGTAGTAGGAATAAACAAATTAAGGACTAAGTTCTATTCTTTTTTATTATTTCTAATTATATTTAAGGACTGACTTTTATAAATAATAATGAGTTATATTTAATTATCATATTGATAATAAACAAGTGAGTAATATGAAAAAATTATAAATTTTTAATTAATGCTTATAAATAGAATCTAATATATATATATATATATATATATATATATATATATATATATATATATATATATATATATATATATATATATATATATATATATATATATATATATATATATATATATATATATATATATATATATATATATATATATATATATATATATATATATATATATATATATATATATATATATATATATATATATATATATATATGAAATAAAATTTAAAAATTACAATAAATAAGAATACAATTTGACTTGATAATCCATTATAAATTTCAATTGATTATATATAAACTAATTATATATAAACAATTCACATTGTGGTTGAAATTTTTATTAATATAGTAATACATATCTTCTTTTGGTGCATATCGATTCAAATCATATATAGTTTTGTTAAAAAATAAAATAAAATTAATGCTCGTAGGTTTTATAAGACAATTAAAGTTTATATAGACATGTCGTCAAAGAGGCAACTTTTCTCTCAAAAGTAAGTGATTATTGCGTTGTGTTGTACATCTAAATTTATATATTAGTTTTTAATTTTTTTTTAATTTTTTTAATTCTTATTTTAAAATTACTTATTTTAAAATTAAGGTCTTCAATTTTTTAAGCTCGATACGACATGTTATATAAGTGGTCAATAACTTCCCTTGAAAAGGAGAGAGCAATTAACGCCACTAAAGGTGACCTAAACCCTTAATTCTAGGGATCTTTATAAATACATCTCCTCTCAAGAAGATAAATGATAGATCCTAAGTGATACACATTAATATTTTATTGTATGTCGTATTCTAACGTTCTCATTTAATTCTTCATCATACCATTAATATTTCATGAGTTAAAATCAATTTAATATGAATCTGTTGAGTGTTCACACATAAAAAGTTCATTTCAATCGCACATAAAAAAAACAAAAATCGTTCCAAATGCATAATTGACCAAAAAAAAAACTAACAAATAATATTTTTAATTTCTCACTAAGGACGGAGAGTTACACCAAAACTTTTCCATTTTCACATTTTAGTTATCATTTATTTATTTATACTATCGTATATACCATAACAAACACTTTTTAAATAACTATATACGTACCAATGCTATCACTATTTCATTATTATTTCTAAATTTTACTAGTATGTTTTCTTTATCATTTTGTTTTTATTATTATTAATTACTATTAACTTTACCATCTCTTTTTATTTTTATTAATATATAGTAATAAATTTTTAAATATAATTTTAGTTTATTTAAAATTTAAAAATATTATTAACTATCAAAATAAAATATCATTAAAATTTTAAATCTCATTTTATTAATAAATTCCACCACTCTTTTTTTCTTTTTTCTTTTTATTAATCTATAAAAATAAGTTTTTAGGAATGACTCCATATTGTTTTATTATTAATATGTAATAATAAAACTTCAAGAACAATTTCGTATTCTTATAAATTTAAGATATCATTAGATATAGAAATAGAATATTATTATAAATTTTAATCAAACTAAGTAGTTATATTTATATAAAATTATTAATAAATCTCATTCATAACAAATTAATAAATATTTAAGATGTAATTTATTTTTTTATTTTTTATTTTAAGTTTAAAGTTTTATATTTCTAAATTTTTTTTAATATTTTAACTTCACAAATAATTTTTCAATCAAAAACATTTATATTAATATATACTAAATTATTTATTTAAATTATGATAATTATAAAACTATATTTACCTGTGAAACACACATGCTCAAATTTTTGCTAATATTATTTTCAAATATATTTAAGTTAAAAGTGTTAAATATAAATGGTATAAAGATATTTAGTTATTAGATAAAAATTTATGCTGTGTAACTATTTAATTTATATCAAATTTGAGTATTGTGTTTCACCGTCGTCATGAATCTCGTCGTCATCAATCTCGCAAGTGAAAAAATTTAAGATCAGTTCACATATGTATAATTTTACACATGTATAATTTTATTTTATCCTCTCCTACATAGAATATAGTCCACAAATGTATAATTTTACACATGTATAATTTTCTCTTATCCTTTCCTAGATAGAATATATGTCAGCCAAAAAAACTCAAATGTATACTTTTTATTATCATTTAAATCATGATATAATATTGTAATACTAATCTCCTATTGTTTACTATATTGTTATAAAATAAATTTTAACAATATATATGTTTATATTCAAAAGAAAAATAATAAATCGAATCACAAATAATAGAATAGAATCCTAACCGTTTGTATTTTTTTTTCAACAAACTCTAAATCAATCAATTCTATATTTGATTTAATTTAAATTGATTTCTCATTTTTTCTCAAATTATGCGTTAATTATTTAATTAAAGTTGTTTTAATTATGCTTCAACGATGAAATAACAATGGGTAGTAGGAATAAACAAATTAAGGACTAAGTTCTGTTCTTTTTTATTATTTCTAATTATATTTAAGGACTGACTTTTATAAATAATAATGAGTTATATTTAATTATCATATTGATAATAAACAAGTTAGTAATATGAAAAAATTATAAATATTTAATTAATGCTTATAAATAGAATCTAATATATATATATATATATATATATATATATATATATATATATATATATATATATATATATATATATATATATATATATATATATATATATATATATATATATATATATATATATATATATATATATATATATATATATATATATATATATATATATATATATATATATATATATATATATATATATATATAATTGAAATAAAATTTAAAAATTAAAATAAATAAGAATACAATTTGATTTGATAATCCATTATAAATTTCAATTCATTATATATAAACTGATTATATATAAACAATTCACATTGTGGTTGAAATTTTTATTAATATAGTAATACATATCTTCTTCTGGTGCATATCGATTCGAATCATAGATAGTTTTGTTAAAATATAAAATAAAATTAATCCTCGTAGCTTTTATAAGACTATTAAAGTTTATATAGACATGTCGTCAAAGAGGCAACTTTTCTCTCAAAATTAAGTGATTATTGCGTTGTGTTGTACATCTAAATTTATATATTAGTTTTTAACTTTTTTTAATTTTTTTAATTCTTATTTTAAAATTAAGGTCTTCAATTTTTTAAGCTCGATACGATAGGTTATATAAGTGGTCAATAACTTCCCTTAAAAAGGAGAGAGCAATTAACGCCACTAAAGGTGACCTAAACCCTTAATTTTAGGGATCTTTATAAATACATCTCCTCGCAAGAAGATAAATGATAGATCCTAAGTGATACACATTAATATTTCATTGTTTGTCGTATTCTAACGTTCTAATTCAATTCTTCATCATACCATTAATATTTCATGAGTTAAAATCAATTTATTATGAATCTGTTGAGTGTTCACACATAAAAAGTTCATTTCAATCACACATAAAAAAAACTAAAATCGTTCCAAATGCATAATTGACCAAAAAAAAAAAACTAACAAATAATATTTTTAATTTCTCACTAAGGATGGAGTAAGGATGGAGAGTTACACCAAAACTTTTCCATTTTCACATTTTAGTTATGATTTATTTATTTATACTATCGTATATACCATAACAAACATTTTCTAAATAACTATATACGTACCAATGCTATCACTATTTCATTATTATTTCTAAATTTTACTATTATGTTTTCTTTATCTTTTTGTTTTTATTTTTATTAATTACTATTAACTTTACCATCTCTTTTTATTTTTATTAATCTATATTAATAAATTTTTAAATATAATTTTAGTTTATTTAAAATTTAAAAATATTATTAACTATCAAAATAAAATATCATTAAAATTTTAAATCTCATTTTATTAATAAATTCCACCACTCTTTTTTTATTTTTTATTTTTATTAATCTATAATAATAAGTTTTTAGGAATGACTCCATATTGTTTTATTATTAATATGTAATAATAAAACTTTAAGAACAATTTCGTACTCTTATAAATTTAAGATATCATTAGATATAGAAATATAATATTATTATAAATTTTAATCAAATTAAGTAGTTATATTTATATAAAATTATTAATAAATCTCATTCATAACAAATTAATAAATATTTAAGATGTAATTTATTTTTTTATTTTTTATTTTAAGTTTAAAATTTTATATTTCTTCATTTTTTTTTAATATTTTAACTTCACAAATAATTTTTCAATAAAAAACATTTATATTAATATAATCTAAATTATTTATTTAAATTATGATAATTTTAAAACTCTATTTACCTGTGAAACACACATGTCAAATTTTTGTTAATATTATTTTCAAATATATTTAAGGTAAAAGTGTCAAATATAAATGGTATAAAGATATTTAATTATTAGAATAAAATTTATGATGTGTAACTATTTCATTTATATCAAATTTGAGTATTGTGTTTCACCGTCGTCATCAATCTCGTCGTCATCAATCTCGCAAGTGAAAAAATTTAAGATCAGTTCACAGATGTATAATTTTACACATGTATAATTTTCTTTTATCCTCTCCTACATAGAATATAGTCTACAAATGTATAATTTTACACATGTATAATTTTCTTTTATCCTTTCCTAGATAGAATATATGTCAGCCAAAAAAACTCAAATGTATACTTTCTATTATCATTTAAATCATGATATATTATTTTAATACTAATCTCCTATTGTTTACTATATTGTTATAAAATAAATTTTAACAATATATATGTTTATATTCAAAAGAAAAATAATAAATCGAATCACAAATAATAGAATAGAATCCTAACCGTTTGTATTTTTTTTTTCAACAAGCTCTAAATCAATCAATTCTATATTTGATTTAATTTAAATTGATTTCTCATTTTTTCTCAAATTATGCGTTAATTATTTAATTAAAGTTGTTTTAATTATGCTTCAACGATGAAATAACAATGAGTAGTAGGAATAAACAAATTAAGGACTAAGTTCTATTCTTTTTTATTATTTCTAATTATATTTAAGGACTGACTTTTATAAATAATAATTAGTTATATTTAATTATCATATTGATAATAAACAAGTTAGTAATATGAAAAAATTATAAATATTTAATTAATGCTTATAAATAGAATCTAATATATATATATATATATATATATATATATATATATATATATATATATATATATATATATATATATATATATATATATATATATATATATATATATATATATATATATATATAATTGAAATAAAATTTAAAAATTAAAATAAATAAGAATACAATTTGATTTGATAATCCATTATAAATTTCAATTCATTATATATAAACTGATTATATATAAACAATTCACATTGTGGTTGAAATTTTTATTAATATAGTAATACATATCTTCTTCTGGTGCATATCGATTCGAATCATAGATAGTTTTGTTAAAATATAAAATAAAATTAATCCTCGTAGCTTTTATAAGACTATTAAAGTTTATATAGACATGTCGTCAAAGAGGCAACTTTTCTCTCAAAATTAAGTGATTATTGCGTTGTGTTGTACATCTAAATTTATATATTAGTTTTTAACTTTTTTTAATTTTTTTAATTCTTATTTTAAAATTAAGGTCTTCAATTTTTTAAGCTCGATACGATAGGTTATATAAGTGGTCAATAACTTCCCTTAAAAAGGAGAGAGCAATTAACGCCACTAAAGGTGACCTAAACCCTTAATTTTAGGGATCTTTATAAATACATCTCCTCGCAAGAAGATAAATGATAGATCCTAAGTGATACACATTAATATTTCATTGTTTGTCGTATTCTAACGTTCTAATTCAATTCTTCATCATACCATTAATATTTCATGAGTTAAAATCAATTTATTATGAATCTGTTGAGTGTTCACACATAAAAAGTTCATTTCAATCACACATAAAAAAAACTAAAATCGTTCCAAATGCATAATTGACCAAAAAAAAAAAACTAACAAATAATATTTTTAATTTCTCACTAAGGATGGAGTAAGGATGGAGAGTTACACCAAAACTTTTCCATTTTCACATTTTAGTTATGATTTATTTATTTATACTATCGTATATACCATAACAAACATTTTCTAAATAACTATATACGTACCAATGCTATCACTATTTCATTATTATTTCTAAATTTTACTATTATGTTTTCTTTATCTTTTTGTTTTTATTTTTATTAATTACTATTAACTTTACCATCTCTTTTTATTTTTATTAATCTATATTAATAAATTTTTAAATATAATTTTAGTTTATTTAAAATTTAAAAATATTATTAACTATCAAAATAAAATATCATTAAAATTTTAAATCTCATTTTATTAATAAATTCCACCACTCTTTTTTTATTTTTTATTTTTATTAATCTATAATAATAAGTTTTTAGGAATGACTCCATATTGTTTTATTATTAATATGTAATAATAAAACTTTAAGAACAATTTCGTACTCTTATAAATTTAAGATATCATTAGATATAGAAATATAATATTATTATAAATTTTAATCAAATTAAGTAGTTATATTTATATAAAATTATTAATAAATCTCATTCATAACAAATTAATAAATATTTAAGATGTAATTTATTTTTTTATTTTTTATTTTAAGTTTAAAATTTTATATTTCTTCATTTTTTTTTAATATTTTAACTTCACAAATAATTTTTCAATAAAAAACATTTATATTAATATAATCTAAATTATTTATTTAAATTATGATAATTTTAAAACTCTATTTACCTGTGAAACACACATGTCAAATTTTTGTTAATATTATTTTCAAATATATTTAAGGTAAAAGTGTCAAATATAAATGGTATAAAGATATTTAATTATTAGAATAAAATTTATGATGTGTAACTATTTCATTTATATCAAATTTGAGTATTGTGTTTCACCGTCGTCATCAATCTCGTCGTCATCAATCTCGCAAGTGAAAAAATTTAAGATCAGTTCACAGATGTATAATTTTACACATGTATAATTTTCTTTTATCCTCTCCTACATAGAATATAGTCTACAAATGTATAATTTTACACATGTATAATTTTCTTTTATCCTTTCCTAGATAGAATATATGTCAGCCAAAAAAACTCAAATGTATACTTTCTATTATCATTTAAATCATGATATATTATTTTAATACTAATCTCCTATTGTTTACTATATTGTTATAAAATAAATTTTAACAATATATATGTTTATATTCAAAAGAAAAATAATAAATCGAATCACAAATAATAGAATAGAATCCTAACCGTTTGTATTTTTTTTTTCAACAAGCTCTAAATCAATCAATTCTATATTTGATTTAATTTAAATTGATTTCTCATTTTTTCTCAAATTATGCGTTAATTATTTAATTAAAGTTGTTTTAATTATGCTTCAACGATGAAATAACAATGAGTAGTAGGAATAAACAAATTAAGGACTAAGTTCTATTCTTTTTTATTATTTCTAATTATATTTAAGGACTGACTTTTATAAATAATAATTAGTTATATTTAATTATCATATTGATAATAAACAAGTTAGTAATATGAAAAAATTATAAATATTTAATTAATGCTTATAAATAGAATCTAATATATATATATATATATATATATATATATATATATATATATATATATATATATATATATATATATATATATATATATATATATATATATATATATATATATATATATATATATAATTGAAATAAAATTTAAAAATTAAAATAAATAAGAATACAATTTGATTTGATAATCCATTATAAATTTCAATTCATTATATATAAACTGATTATATATAAACAATTCACATTGTGGTTGAAATTTTTATTAATATAGTAATACATATCTTCTTCTGGTGCATATCGATTCGAATCATAGATAGTTTTGTTAAAATATAAAATAAAATTAATCCTCGTAGCTTTTATAAGACTATTAAAGTTTATATAGACATGTCGTCAAAGAGGCAACTTTTCTCTCAAAATTAAGTGATTATTGCGTTGTGTTGTACATCTAAATTTATATATTAGTTTTTAACTTTTTTTAATTTTTTTAATTCTTATTTTAAAATTAAGGTCTTCAATTTTTTAAGCTCGATACGATAGGTTATATAAGTGGTCAATAACTTCCCTTAAAAAGGAGAGAGCAATTAACGCCACTAAAGGTGACCTAAACCCTTAATTTTAGGGATCTTTATAAATACATCTCCTCGCAAGAAGATAAATGATAGATCCTAAGTGATACACATTAATATTTCATTGTTTGTCGTATTCTAACGTTCTAATTCAATTCTTCATCATACCATTAATATTTCATGAGTTAAAATCAATTTATTATGAATCTGTTGAGTGTTCACACATAAAAAGTTCATTTCAATCACACATAAAAAAAACTAAAATCGTTCCAAATGCATAATTGACCAAAAAAAAAAAACTAACAAATAATATTTTTAATTTCTCACTAAGGATGGAGTAAGGATGGAGAGTTCCACCAAAACTTTTCCATTTTCACATTTTAGTTATCATTTATTTATTTATACTATCGTATATACCATAACAAACACTTTCTAAATAACTATATACGTACCAATGCTATCACTATTTCATTATTATTTCTAAATTTTACTATTATGTTTTCTTTATCTTTTTGTTTTTATTTTTATTAATTACTATTAACTTTACCATCTCTTTTTATTTTTATTAATCTATATTAATAAATTTTTAAATATAATTTTAGTTTATTTAAAATTTAAAAATATTATTAACTATCAAAATAAAATATCTTTAAAATTTTAAATCTCATTTTTTAAATAAATTCCACCACTTTTTTTTTTATTTTTTCTTTTTATTAATCTATAATAATAAGTTTTTACGAATGACTCGATATTGTTTTATTATTAAGATGTAATAATAAAATTTTAAGAACAGTTTCATATTCTTATAAATTTAAGATATCATTAGATATAGAAATAGAATATTATTATAAATTTTAATCAAATTAAGTAGTTATATTTATATAAAATTATTAATAAATCTCATTCATAACAAATTAATAAATATTTAAGATGTGATTTATTTTTTTATTTTTTATTTTAAGTTTAAAGTTTTATATTTCTTCATTTTTTTTAACATTTTAACTTCACAAATAATTTTTCAATCAAAAACATTTATATTAATATATTCTAAATTATTTATTTAAATTATGATAATTATAAAACTCTATTTATCTGTGAAACACACATGCTCAAATTTTTGCTAATATTATTTTCAAATATATTTAAGTTAAAAGTGTCAAATATAAATGGTATAAAGATATTTAATTATTAGAATAAAATTTATGATGTGTAACTATTTAATTTATATCAAATTTGAGTATTGTGTTTCACCGTCGTCATCAATCTCGTTGTCATCAATCTCGCAAGTGAAAAAATTTAAGATCAGTTCACATATGTATAATTTCACACATGTATAATTTTCTTTTATCCTCTCCTACATAGAATATAGTCCACAAATGTATAATTTTACACATGTATAATTTTCTCTTATCCTTTCCTAGATAGAATATATGTCAGCCAAAAAAATTCAAATATATACTTTTTATTATCATTTAAATCATGATATATTATTGTAATACTAATCTCCTATTGTTTACTATATTGTTATAAAATAAATTTTAAATATATATATGTTTATATTCAAAAGAAAAATAATAAATCGAATCACAAATAATAGAATAGAATCCTAACCGTTTGTATATTTTTTTTCAACAAACTCTAAATCAATCAATTCTATATTTGATTTAATTTAAATTGATTTATCATTTTTTCTCAAATTATGCTTTAATTATTTAATTAAAGTTGTTTTAATTATGCTTCAACGATGAAATAACAATGGGTAGTAGGAATAAACAAATTAAGGACTAAGTCCTATCCTTTTTTATTATTTCTAATTAAATTTAAGGACTGACTGTTATAAATAATAATGAGTTATATTTAATTATCATATTGATAATAAACAAGTGAGTAATATAAAAAAATTATAAATTTTTAATTAATGCTTATAAATAGAATCTAATATATATATATATATATATATATATATATATATATATATATATATATATATATATATATATATATATATATATATATATATATATATATATAATTGAAATAAAAATTAAAAATTACAATAAATAAGAATACAATTTGACTTGATAATCCATTATATTTTTCAATTGATTATATATAAACTGATTATATATAAACAATTCACATTGTGGTTGAAATTTTTATTAATATAGTAATACATATCTTCTTTTGGTGCATATCGATTCAAATCATAGATAATTTTGTTAAAAAATAAAATAAAATTAATGCTTGTAGCTTTTATAAGACTACTAAAGTTTACATAGACATGTCGTCAAAGAGGCAACTTTTCTCTCAAAACTAAGTGATTATTGCGTTGTGTTGTACATCTAAATTTATATATTAGTTTTCAATTTTTTTTAATTTTTTTAATTCTTATTTTAAAATTAAGGTCTTCAATTTTTTAAGCTCGATGAGACAGGTTATATAAGTGGTCAATAACTTCCCTTAAAAAGGAGAGAGCAATTAACGCCACTAAAGGTGACCTAAACCCTTAATTCTAGGGATCTTTATAAATACATCTCCTCTCAAGAAGATAAATGATAGATCCTAAGTGATACACATTAATATTTCATTGTTTGTAGTATTCTAACGTTCTCATTCAATTCTTCATCGTACCATTAATATTTCATGAGTTAAAATCAATTTAATATGAATCTGTTGAGTGTTCACACATAAAAAGTTCATTTCAATCACACATTAAAAAAACTAAAATCGTTCCAAATGCATAATTAACCAAAAAAAACTAACAAATAATATTTTTAATTTCTCACTAAGGACGGAGAGTTACACCAAAACTTTTCCATTTTCACATTTTAGTTATCATTTATTTATTTATACTATCGTATATACCATAACAAACACTTTCTAAATAACTATATACGTACCAATGCTATCACTATTTCATTATTATTTCTAAATTTTACTATTATGTTTTCTTTATCATTTTGTTTTTATTTTTATTAATTACTATTAACTTTACCATCTCTTTTTATTTTTATTAATATATATTAATAAATTTTTAAATATAATTTTAGTTTATTTAAAATTTAAAAATATTATTAACTATCAAAATAAAATATCATTAAAATTTTAAATCTCATTTTATTAATAAATTCCACCACTCTTTTTTTATTTTTTCTTTTTATTAATCTATAAAAATAAGTTTTTAGGAATGACTCCATATTGTTTTATTATTAATATGTAATAATAAAACTTTAAGAACAATTTCGTATTCTTATAAATTTAAGATATCATTAGATATAGAAATAGAATATTATTATAAATTTTAATCAAATTAAGTAGTTATATTTATATAAAATTATTAATAAATCTCATTCATAACAAATTAATAAATATTTAAGACGTAATTTTTTAATTTTATTTTAAGTTTAAAGTTTTATATTTCTTCATTTTTTTTAACATTTTAACTTCACAAATAATTTTTCAATCAAAAACATTTATATTAATATATTCTAAATTATTTATTTAAATTATGATAATTATAAAACTCTATTTACCTGTGAAACACACATGCTCAAATTTTTGCTAATATTATTTTCAAATATATTTAAGTTAAAAGTGTTAAATATAAATGGTATAAAGATATTTAGTTATTAGAATAAAGTTTATGCTTTGTAACTATTTAATTTATATCAAATTTGAGTATTGTGTTTCACCGTCGTCATCAATCTCATTGTCATCAATCTCGCAAGTGAAAAAATTTAAGATCAGTTCACAGATGTATAATTTTACACATGTATAATTTTCTTTTATCCTCTCCTACATAGAATATAGTCCACAAATGTATAATTTTACACATGTATAATATTCTCTTACCCTTTCCTAAATAGAATATATGTCAGCCAAAAAAATTCAAATGTATACTTTCTATTATCATTTAAATCATGATCTATTATTGTAATACTAATCTCCTATTGTTTACTATATTGTTATAAAATAAATTTTAACAATATATATGTTTATATTCAAAAGAAAAATAATAAATCGAATCACAAATAATAGAATAGAATCCTAACCGTTTGTATATTTTTTTTCAACAAACTCTAAAACAATCAATTCTATATTTGATTTAATTTAAATTGATTTATCATTTTTTCTCAAATTATGCTTTAATTATTTAATTAAAGTTGTTTTAATTATGCTTCAACGATGAAATAACAATGAGTAGTAGGAATAAACAAATTAAGGACTAAGTTCTATTCTTTTTTATTATTTCTAATTATATTTAAGGACTGACTTTTATAAATAATAATGAGTTATATTTAATTATCATATTGATAATAAACAAGTGAGTAATATGAAAAAATTATAAATTTTTAATTAATGCTTATAAATAGAATCTAATATATATATATATATATATATATATATATATATATATATATATATATATATATATATATATATATATATATATATATATATATATATATATATATATATATATATATATATATATATATATATATATATATATATAAAATTGAAATAAAAATTAAAAATTACAATAAATATGAATACAATTTGACTTGATAATCCATTATATTTTTCAATTGATTATATATAAACAATTCACATTGTGGTTGAAATTTTTAATAATATAGTAATACATATCTTCTTTTGGTGCATATCGATTCAAATCATAGATAGTTTTGTTAAGATCAGTTCACAGATGTATAATTTTCTTTTATCCTCTCATACATAGAATATAGTCCACAAATGTATAATTTTACACATGTATAATTTTCTCTTATCCTTTCCTAGATAGAATATATGTCAGCCAAAAAATTCAAATGTATACTTTCTATTATCATTTAAATCATGATATATTATTGTAATACTAATCTCCTATTGTTTACTATATTGTTATAAATAAATTTTAACAATATATATTATTGTAATTCAAATATATATGTTTACCAACAAACACAGATACTCGCCATGATGCAGCAACAAAATCAGCGAGCAGAGCAATTCAAAGCTTGGCATAGAACCACAATGCAACAGCTCCAAACTGGCCAGGAAGCTATCACTGAGAACTTGGCGAATCTTACCTTGCAATTCGAAGGACTCCGAGATTATGTCTATCACACCGGAGCTCTGAACTTTGAGGCCCGAGTCGACCAAGCCAGAGGTAGAGGACGAGACAGAGGACGTGACCGAGGCAGAGGCCGTGACTAGTTTTTTTTCTTTCTTCATTTGTTTCCCGTATTTTCCGTTTCCTGTATTTTCATTTCCCTTGTATTTCCCTCTCGCATTCTTTCAAATCAGTGGGGACACTGATTGAGATAGTGTGGGAGCGGAGCGTTTATTTCCCGTTTCCTTGTACTTTCAATTCAGTAATTTCAATTCAAACATTTTCCCACTTTAGCAAATAACAGCTCATTTATATGTCTTTTTCCGTTACGCAAATTTCCCCACTTTATTCGACATAAAGAAATTTTTTTCAGTTGTTCCTCAAAAGCATCACGAGAATGCGCCAAAGTTCAAACCAAGTTTTGAAACTCCGAGACGAAAATTCTAACAAAACCAGTACCGTCCTGACACCTTAGACCTCTGGTTTATGCGAGTCGGTTTCTCTACCTACGTGTACCAAAGTCTCAAGTTTCTACGCAAACTCAGCCCCAAGTAGTTTATACAAGCAGTCAGCACCATCCTAAACACTTCTAAGCGAGCGACCAATGCAAATAAGTGTATGATCTCTAAAAAGATGAAAAATCATGAAAAGAAAGCCATATAGCCCAAGTATAGAGACATGTTCCCTCTAAGTTAGGTGCTCCTCACCCGAGCATTTAGCCCAACGGTACAAAAACTCATTGAAAAATCAATAGTATAAGCTTATGAGCAATGAAAAGATCAAAACAGCAATGAGATCATATTCACTAACAGGTTGACTTGCCATGAAAGTGTATGGACAACGGGCTTAATGTGATTGCGCTAGAACAAACAGGGTAAACTTGACACGAGAACCTTGATACCGAGCTGCAGTAGCATGATTGGGACCGATTTGCATAAAAAGGAGACCTCCGAAGACTTATAGTCCAGTGTCGTCACCGTACTCGTTTTGTTCCTATATAGAATCCCGGTTTTTCCCAACTTTCTGAATGAGGAAGCTGCCTCGTGCCTGCCGACCTTTATTCTTCCTGCTTTTACTTGAGGACAAGCAAAGATTCAAGCTTAGGGGAGTTTGATAACGCGAAATCGTATATGTATATTGACACATAATTCAACTAATATTTGACTGGTTTCAATCCGATTTCGGGTTTTTCCATGTTATTTGTCTGATATTTTGCAGGTATTTGAAGATCATGTCCAAACAATTACAGATGAAATATGGACGAAAACCAGATGAAAACAACGTGAAAACCAGCAGATGCGAATTTTGCTGATGTGATGACCGTCACACATCCATGACGACCATCACACGGGTGATGACCATCACACACCATGACGACCGTCATGCAGGCAAAAATGCAGAACCTCATTTAACGTGCAAAAATCAGTTCCAAGTCCCAAAATGATGGACCACTACTTCCTATTTTCTCTGACTCCAAGTCCACCTTCTGAAAATTATAACCGTTAGCATTTCACCTCTATAAAAGGGGAAGGAGGGGAGCTGAGAAAGGGAGCCGCATTCAGATAACGAAGTGCTGCCCAAATATTTTCCAGAGAAAATTTAGTTTAAGTCTTCTTTTTGTTTTCCTTTTCTTTTTCCTGTATTCCATTTCTGCAATATTCATTTGTGCGCTCTATTGGTTTGAAGACACAATCCTGCCGACATCGTTGGGATTTGGCCAAAAGCCAATTGGATACGTTACAGGTTTTTATTATTTCGTTAATTGTAACTTTAATTCCCAGCAGTATGAATGTTCTAAATTTCTGCTTTTATTTACGCTTTACTTATTTCGAATCCATGTCTAGCTAAACCAGAGTAAACGGTATGTAATAATAATTCAGACGGGATTTGATAATAACCGGTTAAAACCTTTCTTTTTCAAAAGTTGTTTATGGCCTAAGTGTTTAAACTTATTTCCTGAATAAACGTTCGTCGCGACAGCGAGAACTTATTTAAAAGTAGTTTTGCCACGACAGTGGGAAATTAATTAAGGTACGAACCAACAAGCGACAGCTGTGGCTAGGACCAGATAGTAAACACTAGGCATTTGTTTTAATAACAGCGAAAGCACTTTAAAATAGATTAGAACTTAGAGATTTCCAAAAAGCGATTTTAACCCCGAACGGGATAGCGACAACATATGTTCCGCCTTAAAGTTGCGACTAGCGTCAACAACCATCGTGAGACAAAGGTCTTTAGATCACTATTTTCTTCTTAAATAAATTCTGAAAATATTTTATATACCGGTAACTTGTCAAATCCCCGAAGAACATAATTATTGCATATCGATTCACGTAATTATAATTCAAGTAACGATTTTAGTTCCCTTTAGTAATAGCAATTATTCCCTTAAACACTATCTACCTAGCTAAACATAGTAACTCCCGAGAACACTAGTTTGATTACGAGTCCTTGTGGGATCGATATCTTTTATTACTACGCGATAGACTGTGCACTTGCAGTTAAGTTGTATTAGACATAGAAAGTCGCGATCATTTTCGTGAAAATGTAACTAGGTGAATAGTAACACGAGTATTTTTCCTTTAAAAAGAAAGCAAATTCGGGTCATAACCCAACTGGGTCGAAAACATAACCCAGGCCCAATACATGACCCAACACTAAAATAAAATTCTAATTCAGTAACTTCAAACGGAATTTTGGAATTTTGGGCTTCGAATATGACTTCAACTTCAACACGAAAGTCGTAGCTCTCTCTCTTAGCTTTCCGGCGATTTTTAGAACGCCTCAAACGGATTTCCGGAACTCCAGTTATGATCGTTTCCGTGCAGACTGCTAAAGCTGAAAAATAAGTGCGGAAATCAAATTAAGCCAAAAATAAAATAAAATATAAAAACAAAATAAAACATAAAAATAATCAAGATAAAGTAAAGAAATGCCTAAGTAAAAATATAGGAGAAAGTGCATAAATATGCACTGATCACTCATCACGCTGGGAGCGCTTAAGCGTCTCCCCATGGACACAAACCTTAGGATCTATGACATTTTGATATTAATGATTATAGGAATACCTTGACGAATATAATGAGAAGGATTTTTAGACAATGACAACGATAATTCTAAAATACAAAAGTGTAGAGACAAGTGTTTGACACTGGTTGGCTTGTGGATTTTTCACAACCGGTACTCGTAAAGTCTTGAAAACTCTTCGAATGGGGAGAAAAAGAGATAATTTTCATATAGCATGATATTTGAGATCATAGCCTATATATAGAATGATAATCATTTAAAATTCTCATTATTTCGAAATGGATTATCTTGACATCCACTTATATTTAAGCACATATTCAATTAAATAATTAATTATTAAATATAATTAATTATTTTATTTACTTACTCAACCGATTAAGATTCTTATATATATATATATATATATATATATATATATATATATATATATATATATATATATATATATATATATATATATATATATATATATATATATATATATATATATATATATATATATATATATATATATATATATATATATATATATATATATATATATATATATATATATATATATATATATATATATATATATATATATATATATATATATATATATATATATATATATATATATATATATATATATATATATATATATATATATATATATATTGCTCCGTCCCGCTCATCACACGGGGTCGGTCCAATCCATCTCTCCGTCGTGGAGGGCCTAGCTAATTGATCAGGTGTCGCGCGCGGATCAGAAAGAGTGTTTTTGATGAAAACGTAATACAACGACAATTCAACTCGGATATCGTCTCAAGGATTCTTTTATGTGATTAATCTACCAAATTCAAAATGGAGGGGGAGTTGGTTTGGTTTCTGATCGGATAAATAAAGAAAATGCAATTAAGCGGTTAAAATAAGTGATTATCAAAATAAGTCAATCTACTGTTTTCGGTTCCGGCTTATCACGGGTTTCTACCTTACAAATTTCCTAAGCGATTTCGATCTCTATTCGATTCCTATGTCAATTAACAAGCACAAAAGACATAAACTAGATTAACAATCCTATATTCCAAATTAAGCAAACAAATTAAGTTTTCGTGAGTTAAGCAAACACGAATTATAAACGCGAATTAACGACAAAGCGACGTAACGGCGAATAAATGCTAAGGATGCAATCATACGAATTTAATCAAAACAATTCTATAAACTAACAGATTAAGCAAAAGCAATTCATAGAATAGTGTTGAAAGAGAAACGAATTAGATTGATAAAGTAAAAACCTCAAAGCGTTGGAACGCGATTACAGCAGAATGACTCTAAGGAATTAGCTCTCCATGGTTCTCTCATAGCTCCAAATGTATTTTTCGTGAAAATGTAACTAGGTGAATAGTAACACGAGTATTTTTCCTTTAAAAAGAAAGCAAATTCGGGTCATAACCCAACTGGGTCGAAAACATAACCCAGGCCCAATACATGACCCAACACTAAAATTAAATTATAATTCAGTAACTTCAAACGGAATTCTAGAATTTTGGGCTCCGAATCTGACTTCGACTCCAACAAGAAAGTCGTAGCTCTCTCTCTTAGCTTTCCGGCGATTTTTAGAACGCCTCAAACGGATTTCCAGAACTCCAGTTATGATCGTTTCCGTGCAGACTGCTAAAGCTGAAAAATAAGTGTGGAAATCAAATTAAACCAAAAATAAAATAAAATATAAAAACAAAATAAAACATAAAAACAATCAAGATAAAGTAAAGAAATGCCTAAGTAAAAATATAGGAGAAAGTGCATAAATATGCACTGATCACTCGTCACGCTGGGAGCGCTTAAGCGTCTCCCCATGGACACAAACCTTAGGATCTATGACATTTTGATATTAATAATTATAGGAATACCTTGACGAATATAATGAGAAAGATTTTTAGACAATGACAACGATAATTTTAAAATACAAAAGTGTAGAGACAAGTGTTTGACACTGGTTGGCTTGTGGATTTTTCTCAACCGGTACTCGTAATGTCTTGAAAACTCTTCGAATAGGGATAAAAAGAGATAATCTTCTTATAGGATGATATATTTGAGATCATAGCCTATATATAGAATGATAATCATTTAGAATTCTCATTATTTCGAAATGGATTATCTTGACATCCACTTATATTTAAGCACATATTCAATTAAATAATTAATTATTAAATATAGTTAATTATTTTATTTACTTACTCAACCGATATATATATATATATATATATATATATATATATATATATATATATATATATATATATATATATATATATATATATATATATATATATATACTGCTCTGTCCCGTTCATCACACGAGGTCGGCCCAATCCATCTCTCCGTCGTGGATGACCTAGCTCATTGATCAGTTGTCGCGCGCGGATCAATACGAGTGTTTTTTATGAAAACGTAAAACAGCGACAATTCAACTTGGATATCGTCTCAAGGATTCTTTTATGTGATTAATCTACCAAATTCGAAATGGAGGGGGAGTTGGTTTGGTTTCTGATCGGATAAATAAAGAAAATGCAATTAAGCGGTTAAAATAAGTGATTATTAAAATAAGTCAATCTACTGTTTTCGGTTCCGGCTTATCACGGGATTCTACCTTACCAAGTTCCTAAGCGATTTCGATCTCTATTCGATTCCTATGTCAATTAACAAGCGCAAAAGACATAAACTAGATTAACAATCCTATATTCCAAATTAAACAAACGAATTAAGTTTTCGTGAGTTAAGCAAATACGAAATATAAACGCGAATTAACGACAAAGCGACGTAACGGCGAATAAATGCTAAGGATGCAATCATACGAATTTAATCAAAACAATTCTATAAACTAACAGATTAAGCAAAATCAATTCATAGAATAGTGTTGAAAGAGAAACGAATTAGATTGATAAAGTAAAAACCTCAAAGCGTTGGAACGCGATTACAGCAGAATGACTCTAAGGAATTAGCTCTCCATGGTTCTCTCAAAGCTCCGAATGTATTTTTCGTGAAAATGTAACTAGGTGAACAGTAACACGAGTATTTTTCCTTTAAAAAGAAAGCAAATTCGGGTCATAACCCAACTGGGTCGAAAACATAACCCAGGCCCAATACATGACCCAACACTAAAATAAAATTCTAAATCAGTAACTTCAAACGGAATTCTGGAATTTAGGGCTTCGAATCTGACTTCGACTCCAACACAACAGTCGTAGCTCTCTCTCTTAGCTTTCCGGCGATTTTTAGAACGCCTTAAACGGATTTCCGGAACTCCAGTTATGATCGTTTCCGTGCAGACTGCTAAAGCTGAAAAATAAGTGCGGAAATCAAATTAAGCCAAAAATAAAATAAAATATAAAAACAAAATAAAACATAAAAATAATCAAGATAAATTAAAGAAATGCCTAAGAAAAAATATAAGAGAAAGTGCATAAATATTTATGATCACTCATCACGCTGGGAGCGCTTAAGCGTCTCCCCATGGATACAAACCTTAGGATCTATGACATTTTGATATTAATGATTATAGGAATACCTTGACGAATATAATGAGAAAGATTTTTAGACAATGACAACGATAATTCAAAAATACAAAAGTGTAGAGACAAGTGTTTGACACTGGTTGGCTTGTGGATTTTTCTCAACCGGTACTCGTAATGTCTTGAAAACTCTTCGAATGGGGAGAAAAAGAGATAATTTTCTTATAGCATGATATTTGAGATCATAGCCTATATATAGAATGATAATCATTTAAAATTCTCATTATTTCGAAATGGATTATCTTGACATCCACTTATATTTAAGCACATATTCAATTAAATAATTAATTATTAAATATAATTAATTATTTTATTTACTTACTCAACCGATTAAGATTCTTATATATATATATATATATATATATATATATATATATATATATATATATATATATATATATATATATATATATATATATATATATATATATATATATATTTTATGCGTGAATCTGTTGAGTGTTCACGCATAAAAAGTTCATTTCAATCACGCATAAAAAAAACTAAAATCGTTCCAAATGCATAATTGACCACACAAAAAACTAACAAATAATATTTTTAATTTCTCACTAAGGATGGAGAGTTACACCAAAACTTTTCCATTTTAACATTTTAGTTATGATATACTTATTTATACTATCGTATATACCATAACAAACACTTTCTAAATAACTATATACGTACCAATGCTATCACTATTTCATTGTTATTTCTAAATTTTACTATTATGTTTTCTTAACTTTTTGTTTTTATTTTTGTTAATTACTATTAACTTTACCATCTCTTTTTATTTTTATTAATCTCTATTAATAAATTTTTAAATATAATTTTAGTTTATTTAAAATTTACAAATATTATTAACTATCAAAATAAAATATCATTGAAATTTTAAATCTCATTTTATTAATAAATTCCACCGCTCTTTTTTTATTTTTTCTTTTTATTAATCTATAATAATAAGTTTTTAGGAATGACTCCATATTGTTTTATTATTAATATGTAATAATAAAACTTTAAGAACAATTTCGTATTCTTATAAATTTAAGATATCCTTAGATATAGAAATAGAATGTTATTATAAATTTTAATCAAATTAAGTAGTTATATTTAAATAAAATTATTAATAAATCTCATTCATAACAAATTAATAAATATTTCAGATGTAATTTTTTTTATTTTTTTTATTTTAAGTTTAAAGTTTTATATTTCTTTATTTTTTTAATATTTTTACTTCACAAATAATTTTTCAATCAAAAACATTTATATTAATATATTCTAAATTATTTATTTAAATTATGATAATTTTAAAACTCTATTTACCTGTGAAACACACATGCTCAAATTTGTGCTGATATTATTTTCAAATATATTTAAGTTAAAAGTGTCAGATATAAATGGTATAAAGATATTTAATTATTAGAATAAAATTTATGATGTGTAACTATTTAATTTATATCAAATTTGAGTATTGTGTTTCAACGTCGTCATCAATCTCGCAAGTGAAAAAATTTAAGATCAGTTCACATATGTATAATTTTACACATGTATAATTTTCTTTTATCCTCTCCTACATAGAATATAGTCCAAAAATGTATAATTTTCTCTTATCCTTTCCTAGATAGAATATATGTCAGCCAAAAAAATTCAAATGTATACTTTCTATTATCATTTAAATCATGCTATATTATTGTAATACTAATCTCCTATTATTTACTATATTGTTATAAAATAAATTTTAACAATATATATATGTTTATATTCAAAAGAAAAATAATAAATCGAATCACAAATAATAGAATAGAATCCTAACCGTTTGTATATATTTTTTCAACAAACTCTAAATCAATCAATTCTATATTTGATTTAATTTAAATTGATTTCTAATTTTTTCTCAAATTATACTTTAATTATTTAAGGAAAGTTGTTTTAATTATGCTTCAACGATGAAATAACAATTGGTAGGAGGAATAAACAAATTAGACTTAAAAAATAATTAAGGACTAAGTATAAATAATAATGAGTTATATTTAATTATAAAATTGATAATAATTAAGTTGGTAATATGAAAAAATTATAAATATTTAATTAATGCTTATAAGTAGAATCTAATATATATATATATATATATATATATATATATATATATATATATATATATATATATATATATATATATATATATATATATATATATATATATATATATATATATATATATATATATATATATATATATATATATATATATATATATATATATATATATATATATATATATATATATATATATATATATATATATATATATATATATATATATATAATGAAATAAAATTTAAAAATTACAATAAATAAGAATACAATTTGACTTGATAATTCATTATAAATTTCAATTGATTATATATAAACAATTCACATTGTGGTTGAAATTTTTATTAATATAGTAATACATATCTTCTTTTGGTTCATATCGATTCAAATCATAGATAATTTTGTTAAAAAATAAAATAAAATTAATGCTCGTAGCTTTTATAAGACAATTAAAGTTTATATAGACA